>WOXC01004706.1:600000-968092 GCA_011680675.1 Gymnobelideus leadbeateri | reverse complement strand
AGGCTGTACATGTGTAGTTACACAAAACATTTTTATAGTGGATATATTGTGAAAGACTATATTTCCCTCCATTCTATCCTGCCCCCCCCGCACTTGTTCTATTCTCTACTTTGACCCTGTCCCTTTTCAAAAGTGTGTGCTTCCAACTTCCCTCTCCCCCAACCTCTCCTCCCCTCCATCATCCCCCATCTCATCCCTTTCCCCCCACTCTCCTATAGGTTGAATACTCTATTTAGTGTGTATGTCTTTCCCTCCCTAAGCCAAATTCAATGACAGTAAGGTTGACCCATTCCCTTTTGCCTTCCTGTTCTTCCCCTCCGTTGTAACCATTTTCCTTTACCTTTTCTATAGGAGATAATTTACCCCATTCTGTCTCTCCCCATCTCCTCATTATTTTCCTCTCTCACCTCTTAATTATACCTTTTAGTTATCACCCCTTCCTATTCAATTGGTCCTGTGCTCTCTTTCTATGTATACCTGTACACATATATACACATACTCACATATGTATTCATATGCCCATATACCCTCCTATATGTTCCTTACTCTTTTGATCATTAGAACTCAGACAGCTTTTCCCTTGAATTATCCATGAGAGAGGAATGTAATTTTTCTCTCTCTCACCCTCTACAGCAATGGTGGCTGCAACTCAAGTGCATGACAATGATACCGTGTGCTTGCCTTGGTCATCCTCCCACTGGGCCTCAAGTCCCTGGATGCCTTGCCTGTGTTGTGTATCTTTCTCTGCACACAAGTGACTAAGCAATGATCTTGAGAGATAGACATGTCCAACCTTGGCAGTTTCTTGTGAGTTTGCCTTCCTATTCTCCCCCTCCCTTGCAACCACTTCCCCTTGCTTCTTCTGCATGAGATAGTTTACCCTGCCCTGTCTTTCCCCATCTCCTCTTGCCACTTTCCTCTCTCACCTCATAATTTCATCCCCTGAGTATTCTCCCCTCCCAACAAATTCAACCTATGCCCTCTATCCATATATAACTGTAATCATATACACACACATTCACATATGTATTCATATGACCACACACCCTTCTTCCATTATTTTCATAGTGAGAAAGATATCATCAGTCACAGTCATTGTTTTTCCATATAGGAATGTAAATAGTTCAACTTTGATAAGTTCCTTTTGATTCCTTTTCCCTGATTACCTTCTCAGGCATCTCTTACTTCTTGTCTCTGGATCTCAAATTTTCTATTCAATTCTGAGAGCCGAGCCCAGACCCGCTTGAGGCACCGTTTTAGACCCAGGGCCACTGGGCCAGCAGCCAGCTGGAGGGACCCCAGAACACCAGCAGCTGTGGCGATTCCACAATTATCAACACAGACATGCCTAGGACAAAGTGAGAGGTTAGTGCCCTATGGACTTTGGGACCAGTATTTGGGGAACGCATCAGCTTCCTCCCCTGGGGGCTGGAACCCACTCAGGAGACATGCCATTTTACAGTTTCAGTGACAGCCCCAGGCCCTGGCCTGCAAACTGTAGAAAGATCTAGCAATCAGTCTTGGGGGTAAATCGCTCTTGCTTTAACCTGCTTGGATCTGGATTGTGATCTGGGGGGGAGATCTGGGGTGGGCATCCAACTTGCCAGAACTGGAAGTTGTGAAGACTCCAACATTCGCTATGGAAGTTCCCCTGTCTGGTGGCAGAGGTGGCAACATGCCTAGGCAAAGGAAACAAAATAAACAGAAAAATGCAACATTAGATTCCTATTTTGGGGGCAAAGAGGATGGAAGCATGGAACAGGAGGAGGACTGTGAGGTCAGAAATCCTGCTCCAAAAGCCCCAAAGGAAAATATGAGTGGGTTACAGGCCATAGAGGACATCAAGAAGGACTTTAAAAATCAAATAAGAGAAGTGGAAGAAAAATTCGGAAGAGAAATGAGAAGGATGCAGAAAAAGTATGAAATGAGGGTCAACAGCCTGACTGAGGAAAATAACACCTTAAAAATGACTGGCAAAGGAGGCCCAAAAGGGCAATGAGAAGAATGCCTTAAAAAGCTGAATTTTCCAGATGGAAAAAAAGAGTCTCAAAAGCTCACTGAGGATCTGTTAAACAGATCCAAACAAATGAAAGAATAGAAGGCAATGTGAAATATCTCATGGCAAAAACCACTGACCTGTAAAATAGATCCAGGAGAGATAACTTAAAAATTATTGGACTACCTGAAAGCCATGATCAAGGAAAGAACCTAGAAATCACCCTTCAAGAAGTTCTCAAGGAAAATTGCCCTGATGTTTTAGACCCAGAGGGCAAAATAAAGGTTGAAAGAATCCACAGATCACCCCCTGAAAAAGATCCCAAAAAGAAAACTCCCAGGAATATTATAGCCAGGTTCCAAAATTCCCAGATCAAGGAGAAAATACTACAAGCAGCCAGGAAGAAACAATTTCAATATTGTGGAAACATAATCAGAATAGCACAGGACCTGGCAGCTTCTACACTGAGGGATAGAAGGGCTTGGGATATGAAATTCCAGAGAACAAAAGAGCTGGGATTGGAGCCAAGGGTCACCTACCCAGCAAAACTGAGTATTTTGTTTCAGGGGAAAATATGGTCATTCAGTGGAACAGAGGACTTTCAAGCATTCTTGAGGAAAAAACCAGAGTTGAATAGAAAATTTGAGATCCAGAGACAAGAAGCAAGAGATGCCTGAGAAGGTATTCAGGGAAAAGAAATCACTATGAACTTACCAAAGTTGAACTATTTACATTCCTACATGGAAAAAACAATAACTGTGACTGATGAAACGTTTTTCAGTATGAAAATAATGGAAGAAGGGTATATGGGCATATGAATATATATGTGAATGTGTGTATATATGTTTATAGTTATACATGGATAGAGGGCACAGGTTGAATTTGTTGGGAAGGGGTGATACTTAAGGGGCAAAATTATGAGGTGAGAGAGGAAAGTGGCAAGAGGTGATGGGGAGAGACAGGGTAGGGTAAACTATCTCATGTAGAAGAAGCAATGGGAAGTGGCTGCAGGGGAGGTGTAGAACAGGAAGGCAAAAAGGCAAAACCATATTCTCTTTGAATTTGGCTCAGGGAGAGAATGACATACATACTAAATGGGATATCTCACCCTGCAGCAGAGTAGGGGGAAGGGGGATAAGAGGGTAGATGATGGAGGGGAGGGCATTCCTGGGGGGAGGAGAGGTTGGAAGTACCCACCATAGAAGAGGGACAGGATCAAAGTAGGGAATGGACCAGGTGGAGGGTGGGATGGGTGGGAGGGAATTATAAGCAGCCTTTTACAATATATCTACTATGGTAATGTTTTGCATAGTTATACATGTACAACACACACTGAAATGCTTATCTTCCCAGAGGGAATGGGTGACAAAGGAGGAAGGGAATGGATATGAAATTTGGGGTTTTTAAATTAAATGTTTCAAATATATATAAATACTATTATTAATACTATTTTGCATGTAACTGGGAGATAAGATGTGTAGGCATTGGGGCACAGAGACTTACCTTGCTCTAATGGAAAAGTTGAAGGGGGTATGGGAGAAGATATGGGAGAGTGCATATTGGATGAGGGGTTATCTTGTGGTACTGCTATTCTCGGGTGGTGGGTAGGGGAAAAATGGGGAAAAATTGTAACTCAAAATCTGGCAGAAATGAATGATGTAAACCAGAAGTTAATAAAGCATTTGTTTAAAAAAGAAGAAAAAATAAAAATAGAAAACATGAACAATTACACACATACATGCATACATGCATATACATATATATACACACACACACATATATATAGATACATATATATATGTATGTCTGTGTATATGTGTGTGTGTGAAAGTGTATATATGTGTATGGTAAAGCAATTATGGAAGGAAAGCTCAAAGCAGAGATATTAGCAGTGTTGGAGAGAAAGGGGGAAAATGATCTACTATAGAAGGTAGGACTTTAAAATGAATCTTAAAGACTAACAAGGAAGCCAGGATGCAGTTGCAGGATGCCGACAAAAAAGTAGTCAAAAGATGAATTAAGAAACATCCAAAAAAGCAGTGTAGCTCGATCATAAAGTACATGAAAGAGAGTTAGTATAAAAATATTCAAAAGGGAAAAAGAGGCCAGGTAGTTAAAGGCTATGCATGTCAAACAGAGGGTGTCATATTTCTTTTAGAAATGCTAGTGGGAGCCCACAGATAATTGAGTTGGTGAGGGTGATATGGTCTAACCTGAACTTTAGGAAAATCAATTTGTCTTAAGAAGCTGAATGCATGATCAATTTGAGGAGGAAGAGACTTAAGGTAGGGGATCCAGTGAGAAAGTTATTACAATTGTATAGGCATGGAGTAAAGAGAGATTGCACCAGGGGGAGGGGTGGGGGTGTGACTTTGTGAGTGATGTGCTGTTGAGAGACTTTGGGAAAGTAGAAATGATGAGATTTGACAATACATGTGATAAAGTGAGTTGAGAGTAGAGTCAAAGATAACACTGAGTCTAGATATCTGGGAAGATGATGGAGACTTTATCAGTCATAGGAAAGCTTGGAAGGGAGGATTTGGGAGGAAAGATACTTAGTTCTGCTTTGTATATGTTGAATTTAAGATTGAGCTTTAGGATTTTGTAATTAAGATTTGCTTACAACTTTGGTATAATACATGACAGACTTTGAGATTTACTAAATGGGAATTCGATTCCAGAGAACAAATCATGATATTCATCATTTTCAAATAGCAGTACATACTCACAGTTCTTATGAAGAGAATGAGTGAGTGAATCAATCAATCAAGAGGCAGTTATTACATGCTTACTATGTGCCAGGCACTGTGCTAAGCAATGGGGATCTAGGAAGCAGAAGTAAAAGTGCCCCTACCTTCAAACATTTGTGTCCACATATCAGAGGAAAGCCCATTACATTGAGCCCTTCCTTAAGTCTCCTTCCAGCAAATGTGAGGCTCCAACAGAAAGTGTGGGAGAGAAGCAGTATTAGGCTGCCTAGCAAACTGAAGGTCTATAGAGCCACTGTGCCAGTCTCATTGTTGTATGCCTGTGAAACCTGCACAGTCTACAAGTAACACACCAAGAAACTGAATCACTTCCATTTGAATTCTCTTAGGAAGATTCTGAAGATCGCCTGGCAAGATAAAGTACTAGACAATGGGGTCCTTTCTTAAGCAGAACTGCCAAGCATTTAATTTCTACTGCAGAGTGCAACTCCAATCAACTGGCCACATTGCCTGAATGCCAAACACACATTTACCTAAAAGACTATTTCATGAAAAACTCACACAAGACAAGCACTTACACAGAGGTCAGAAAAAGGGATACAAGGTCATCCCCAAGATCTCTCTGAAGAACTTTGGAATGAATTGAGTGATGTGGAAGACACTGGCAAAGGACCAGTCAACATGGCATGCTCACATCAAAGAAGGCACTGTGCTCTATGAGCAAAGCAGAATCATAGCAGCTCAAAATAAATGTGAAATGTGCAAATCTAGAGACATCTCTATGCCAAACATTCAAACAGATCATATGTGTCCAACCCATCATAGACCCTTCCAAGTTCACACTGGTCTGATCAGACAGTTGAATATACTGTACTTTGGCATGAACACTGTGATGTCATTTTTGTCCTTTTGGAGTAAGAAAGATAAAGAACAACCATATGGCACTGACATTGGCAGGTGATGTCCCCAGAATGTCTCTTGCTGCTGCCCTAACAGTTCTAAGGAAAAGGCAATCCTTCTAACACTGTAGCTTCTGAGTAAGCTCTGGTCTGATTCTCCTTAGCAATCAGCCAGTAAATAGCACTTTGGTAAAGGAATGTCATAGTCAACATCATAGTATCAAATGTCAAAGTTAAATCAAGTCAACAAGTACTTTTTAAATGTGTGCTATATGCCAATCATTTGGGATCCAAAGAAAAACAAAAAAATTTTCCCTGCCCTCAAGGAGCTCACAGAATAATTCCAAACATTTATACTGTCCAATGTGGGGTGCATAGAGATTCTGTGAAGATGGTAAGGTGAAAAGAGTTGGCATTAACTTTCAGTCAATGGTAGTGAGGCACATGAGTGTGGAGTGAACATATGAAGCTATAAAATTCACAATTTCAGAATTATGAGGCCTCAATGTTCCTACTTTTTCTGGAAAGTTCTTAAAAAATTTTACCTTACCAAGCTTGGCTTCATGGTAAACAATTCAAACCACTGCTCAGCTGGGCTGTCACCTTACAGAGCATGGACTCTTAGCTGTACAGTTACTACTAAGTTGAGAAAAGAACGTCTCTCTGCTGTTATGCAGAATATCCCCCAACCCCAAGAAAAATAGCTACTTAGGGAAAAACCCTCTTTGGCAAGAATTTCTCAGAAAACACTCTGGTAATTAAATTAAGACCATCATCTTATAACATATACCATAAAAAATTCAAAATGCATGGATGACCCAAATATCAAATATTATACAATAAAATTTAGAAGAAAACCAGATCAAGTACCTTTGGCAAGGATTTGAATAGGGAAAATTATTATTTGATCAATGGATTGCAAAAGAAAAGGATCATTTCAATTAAAAAAAAGGATAAAATTAACAGAATTAGTGAAACAGAGAGGGAAAAGTCTTTGTAAAAAATATCTTAATGAGGGTCTGATTGAAAGATGTTTGGAAGGTAACAGAAATGTATAAGATGAAAATTCATTCCCCAATAAGTAACTGAAAGATATGAGAAAAAATATGGAGCGGCTAGGTGGCGCAGTGAGTAAGAGTGTTGGCCTCAGAGTTGGGATGACCCGAGATTCAAAACCGGCCTCAGAAAATGAGCACCTACACACAAATATATGACTAGCCGTGTAACCTTGAGCAAGTTACTTAACTCCAATTGCTTTAAAAAGAAGATATGAGAAAAAATAAAAAGTAGAGTTTAAACTATTTAAAAACCATATCAAAAGGCTTGAAATGCTTGAAAGTGGGAGCCAAGATGGTGGAAAAGAAGTAGTAATTTCTCTAAGCTCTTCCATGAATCCCATCACTAATCCTTACAAAGCAAATATGAATGATTCTAGAGTGACAGAATCCACTTGGAGATGGAACGTAGCAGAATCTAGTCCAAGAAAGTGCCCAGTGGGTCCAGACAGGGGGAGCTCAGAGTATGTGGGGTCTGTACAGCTCAGACTTGAGAGCAGACAAGCAGACTACACCAGAGAGAGAAGAAGCCCTAGCCGGCCAACTTACCAAGACTTCCCAGTCATCTCACGGACATCTCACAAGGGGACAGGAGGAATCATTGGAGCCAGGTAAGAGGGGGCTCGGGGCCCCCAGCAGAGACAGCAGCTTCTCCTGGGACTATCAGGCCCCAGCCTGGAAGTTTAGAAATTTGCCTGCCTGCATATGCAGGGGCTAGAATGGCAAAGTAAATTCTAGTAGCTCTGATCCCTCATCCCTCCTTCAAGAAGTAGAAAACCCAAAGATAAGTCTCCCACCCAGATTGAAATCAAAAGTTAGTGGAAATACCCCCAGGCTTGGGAGTCTTCAAGAAGGGATGTAACTGAGACAGCCAGGAGTCTGAAGAGAAGAGAGAGAGGGGTCCCAACAAGTCCCACCTCACCTGACCCAACAAAAGCCTTCTTGAGCTATAGCCCAGGGGTATAGAGGTTTTGAAGTGGCCAGACCACCCATTCTCCACAGACTACTCTGTGCACATCTGCATACCTCTCTGAGACTCTGCCTTAGCCTCAAACTAGACACCCAGAGGCTACAGCATTCAAAGTCAACAACCAGGCTCTTAGCTCACAGCCTGAGAAATTAAGAAATAGGAAATCACAATGGCAAGGAAGGAAGCTGAGAAGGAGAAGGGGAAGACAAGAAAAGTGATCCAAGCTTATTATGTAGGTCAAGAACAACCAAATACACAGGACAACTTGCACTCCTTACCCACACCTGAGACCACAGAAGGAAATATGAACTGGTCTCAAGCGCAAATAACATTCTTTGAGGAGCTTAAGAAAGATTTTAAAGATCAAATCAGGGAGGCAGTGACTAACTTGGAAAATAGTTTCACTGAACAAATCCTTAAAAAGTAAAATTAGTGAAGTAATTGGAGAAAATACCTCCCTAAAAAAAGACCTTCAAAAACTAACTAAAGACTATAATTCACTAAAAATTAGAATCAATCAAATTGCTCAGAACTCTATGATGCACCAAGAGTCAATCAAACAAAACATGAAGATTGAAAAATTGGAAGAAAATGTAAAATATCTCACTGGAAAAACAACTGACCTAGAGAAGAGATCCAGGAGAGATAACTTGAGAATTATTGTTCTACCAGAAAGCCATGATGAAAAAAGCAGCCTGGACAACATCCTCCAAGAGATTGTCACAGAAAACTGTCTTGAAATCCTGGAATCAGAAGATAAAATAGTTATTGAAAGAATCCACCCATCTCCTCCTGAAAGAGATCCCAAATTGAAAACTCCAAGAAATATAGTAGCCAAATTACAAGATTAAGGAAAAAATTCTGCAAGCAGCCAAAAAGAAACAATTCAAATATCGTGGAACTACAGTTAGGATCACACAGGACCTAGCATCTTCTATATTAAAAGAGTGGAGGGACTGGAACTTGATATTCCATAGGGCAAGAGAGCTAGGACTACAACTAAGGATTACCTACCCGACAAAACTGAGCATAATCTTTCAGGCAAGGAGATGGTCATTTAATGAACTAAGGGACTTCCAGACTTTCCTGACGAAGAAACCAAAGCTCAATGGAAAATTTGATCTCCAATTACAAGACTCAAGAAAGACATAAATAGGTAAACAAGGAAAACACAGACTCCCACATACATACAGGCACATACCCACATTCATACACACATGCACATAACTTGGGATGCAACAAGAGTAAAATGTTCACATCCCTATATGAGGAGCTGATAACTGTCAATATTGAAATTTTTGTGATTATCATGACCTTCAAAAGGGTTATACATAGATAGAGGGTATGAATGCACTAACCTGAAGACTTAAGAAAAAACTTATTAATGGGATCAAAGAGACTGTAATGGGATAAAAGGAAAGAATGAGATAGGAAAAGGTAAAATATGCAATTCAAAGAGGCATAAAAACACATTATAGTAGAGGAGAAAGAAAGAGTGAGAGGAACATCATTTAAACACTATTCTCACTGGTTCTGGTTCAAAGAGGGATCAACTTAATCAGTAAAGTTTAAGATTCTAATGTGAATAGATGCATAAATAGAGGAAAAGGTGAGAGGGAGAGGAGCACTGTTTGAAATTTGCTCTCATTGGTTTGGTGTCAAATGGGGAATAACTTACTCTGATAAGTATAAAAATTTATTGTGTCCTATAGGCAGTGGGAGGGTAAGGGGGAGTTAAAAAGGAGGAGACTAAAAGGGGGATTAGAGGGGAGAGAAATAGTATGGGGAGAGGGTAGGTTAAGAAGGGGAGTCACTGGGTGGGAACACTGAGGGAGAGGGTGGTCAAAAGGGAAACCTTCAAGGAGGGGAAGGGAGAAGGAAGAAATAAAAACATAAGCAGGGGAGGGAATAGGATGGAGGGGAAGAGACAGATAGTCATCATTACTGTGAATGTGAATGGGATGAACTCTCCCATAAAACAGAGGCAGATAGAAGAATGGATTAAAAACCATAATTCTACAATATCCTGTCTACAAGAAACACATTTGAAACAAAGGGATACCCACAGGGTAAAGGTAAAAGGTTGGAGTAGAATTTATTACCCCTCAGCTAAAGTTAAAAAAGCCGGGGTAGCAATACTTATCTCAGATAAAGCAAAAGCAAAAATAGATCTAATTAAAAGAGATAAGGAACAAAACTATATCCTGCTAAAAGGCACTATCAAGAGTGAAGCAATACCATTACTTAACATATATGCACCAAGTGGTATAGCATCCAAATTCCTAGAGGAGAAATTAAATGAATTAGAGGAAGAACTAGATAGCAAAACTATACTAGTGGGGGACCTTAATATCCCCCTTTCTGAACTTGATAAATCTAAACTCAAAATATTGAAAACCAAAGGAGAGATTAATAAAATTTAAATTAAGAAAACTATTGAAATAATAAATAAAACTAAGAGCTAGTTTTATGAAAAAACCAATGAAATTGATAGACCCTTAGTCAATATGATAAAAAAAAAACCAAATTATGAGTATCAAAAATGAAAAAGGGTGAATCTACCTCCAATGAGGAGGAAATCAAAACAATAATTATGAATTATTTTTCCCAATCATATGCACATAAATATGACAATCTTAGTGAAATAGATGAATATTTACAAAAATACAAGTTGAAGAAGAAGTGAATTACCTAAATAACCCCATCTCAGAAAAAGAAATCAAACAAGTCATCAATGAACTCCCTAGGCAAAAGTCCCCAGGGCCAGATGGGTTTACTAGTGAATTCTATGAAACATTTAAAGAACGATTGATTTCAGTACTCTACAAACTATTTGGGAAAATTAGTGAAGAAGGAGTCCTACCAAATTCTTTCTATGACACAAATATGGTACTTATTCCTAAATCAGGAAGAGATAAAACAGAGAAAGAAAATTATAGACCAATTTCCCTCATGAATTTAGAGGCAAAAATTTTAAATAAAATATTAGCTAAAATGCTACAACAACTTATCACAAGAATAATACACTTTGATGAGGTAGGATTTATTCCAGGAATGCAAAGATGGTTTAATATTAGGAAAACCATCAGTATTACTGATCATATCAACAATAAAACTAGCAGAAACCACATGATTATCTTAAAAGATGGAGAAAAGGCTTTTGACAAAGTACAACATCTGTTGCTAAAAACATTAGAAAGTATAGGAATAAATGGAGCCTTCCTTAAAATAGTTGATAGCATCTGTTTAAAACCATCAGCAAGTATTATATGCAATGGGGTTAAACTAGAAGCATTTCCAATAAGATCAGTAGTGAAACAAGGGTGTCCACTATCAAACCTCTTTTTCAATCTGGTACTAGAAATGTTAGCAGTAGCAATTAGAGAAGAAAAAGAAATCAAAGGAATCAAATTAGGCAAAGAAGAGACCAAGCTATCACTCTTTGCAGATGATATGATGATATACTTAGAGAATCTTAGAGAATCAAGTAAAAAACTACTTGAGACAATAAATAAATTTGGCAAAGTTGCAGGATATAAAATAAACCCACATAAATCCTTGGCATTCCTATATATCGCTAATGAAATTCAACAGCAAGAGATAGAAAGAGAAATTCCATTTAAAGTCATTGTAGACATTATAAAATATTTGGGAATCTACCTGACAAAACAAACCCAGGGCCTATATGATGACAACTACAAAACACTTCTCACACAAATAAAATCAGATCTAACTAAATGGAAAAATAGCAATTGCTCATGGCTGGGTCAAGCTAATATAATAAAAATGACTATTTTACCCAAACTAAACTATATATTTAGTCCCATACCAATCAATTTACCAAACTACTTTCTAGAGTTAGACAAAATAATAACAAAATTTATTTGGAAAAACAAACGGTCTAGAATAGCAAGGGAATTAATGAAAAGAAATGCTAGAGAAGGTGGACTAGCTATACCAGATTTTATTATACAGCATCAGTCATCAAAACTGCTTGGTACTGGCAGAGGAGTAGAATAGTGGATCAGTGGAATAGATTGGGCTCACGAGACCCGGCAGTTAATGAATATAGTAATCTATTGTTTGATAAACCCAAAGACCCCAGTTTTGGGGATAAGAATGCACTATTTGACACAAACTGCTGGGAAAACTGGAATATAGTATGGCAGAAACTGGGCATAGGCCATTATCTAACACCATATACCCAAATCAAGTCTAAATGGGTCATGATCTAGGTATAAAGGATGATACTGTAAGCAATCTGGGAAAGCAAGGAGTAGTTTACCTGTCAGATTTGTGGTGAGGGAAAGACTTTAGAACCAAACAAGAATTAGAGAGCATTATAAAATGAAAAATGGATAATTTTGATTACATTAAATTGAAAAGCTTCTGTACAAACAAAGCCAATGTAACCAAGATCAAGAGGGAGGTGGGAAATTGGGAAAGAATTTTTACAACCTATGTCTCTGATAAAGGACTCATTTCTAAAATATACAGAGAATTGAGTCAAATTTATAAGAAGACAAGTCATTCCCCAATTGATAAAAGGGCAAAGGATATAAAGAGGCAGTTTTCAGAGAAAGAAATTAAAGATATCTATAAGCATATGAAGAAATGCTCTAAATCACTATTGATTAGAGAAATTCAAATCAAAACAACTCTGAGATACCACATCTCTCCAGTCAGATTGGCTAAGATGACAAAACAAGAAAGTGACAAATGCTGGAGAGGATGTGGACCAATTGGAACGCTAATACATCGCTGGTGGAGTTGTGGACTTATCCAACCATTCTGGAGAGCAATCTGGAATTATGCCCAAAGGATTATAAATAATTTCATACCCTTTGACCCAACAATACCACTTCTAGGGTTATATCCCAAAGAGATCATAGATGTGGGAGGAAGACCCATATGTACAAAAATATTTTTAGCAGCCCTTTTTGTGGTTGCAAAGAATTGGAAACTAAAGGGGTGCCCATCAATTGGGGAATGGCTAAACAAGTTGTGGTATATGAATGTAATGGAATTTTATTGTGCTATAAGAAACGAGGAGGTGTCGGATTTCATAATTACCTGGAGAGACTTATACAAACTGATGCTGAGTGAGAAGAGTAGAATCAGAAGAAATTTGTATACAATCACAGACATACTATATCTGTGATGACCGACTATGACAGACTGGACTCTTTTCAGCAATGCAGTGATATAAGTTAATCCCGAATGACTCAAGAAAGTGAGAAATGCGCCATCCAGAGATATAACTATTAAGAACTGAGCCTGAATCCTGATGGAAGCAAACTAAATGATCTTGTTCTTCTCATTGTTTGGTCTTATTTCTTCCTTACCATCTTTCATCCCACCTAGTACAATATGCCTTTGTAATTGGAATAATGTCTAATATGAATGCATTTGCAGACCCTATACTGTACTATATGCTGTCGTGAGGGGAGGGGGAGGGAAGTAAAGGAAATTTGAAAATCAAGGAACTATGGAATTGAATCTTGTTAACTGAAACTAAACTAATAAATTAATAAAAAAATTAATAAAAAGATAAAAGGGCAAAGGATATAAAGAGGCAGTTTTCAGAGAAAGAAATTAAAGATATCTATAAGCATATGAAGAAATGCTCTAAATCACTATTGATTAGAGAAATGCAAATAAAAACATCTCTGAGGTACCACATCTCTCCAGTCAGATTGGCTAGGATGACAAAACAAGAAAATGACAAATGCTGGAGAGGATGTGGGCAAATTGGAACACTAATGCATTGCTGGTGGAGTTGTGAACTTATCCAACCATTCTGGAGAGCATTCTGGAATTATGCCCAAAGGAATAGAAATAATTTCATACACTTTGACCCAGCAATACCACTTCTAGGGCTATATCCCAAAGAGATCATAGGAGAGGGAGGAAGACCTATATGTACAAAAACATTAATAACAGCTCTTTTCGTGGCTGCAAAGAATTGGAAATTAAAGGGGTGCCCATCAATTAGGGAATGGCTAAACAAGCTGTGGTTTATGCAAGTAATGGAATATTATTGTGCTATAAGAAATGAGGAGGAGACGGTTTTCATATTTACCTGGAGAGGCTTATAGAAACTGATGCTGAGTGAGAAGAGCAGAACCAGGAGAAATGTGTATACAATCACAGACACAACATATGTGTGATGACCAACTATGACAGACTGAACTCTTCTCAGCAATGCAGTGATATAAGTCAATCCTGAACGACTCATGAAGGAGAGAGATGCAACATCCAGAGAAATAACTAGAAAGAACTGAGCTTGATTCTTGATGGAAGCAAACTACTTGATCTTTTTCTTATCATTGTTTGGTTTTATTTCCTCTTTACCATTTTTCATCCCACCTAGTACAATACACCTTTTAAACTTGACTAGTGTCTAATATGAAAGTATTTGCAGATACTATGCTGGACTATATGCTGTTGTGGAGGGTGGGGGAAGGGAGGGAAAGGAAATTTGAAACTTAAGGAACTATGGAATTGAATCTTGTTAACTGAAAATAAACAAATAAATTAATAAAAAAAATAAAGAGGCAATAGCAATGACCAATTTGATCCTCTTTTTTCCCTGAGTCTCATATTTCTACCACCACATAAGGTTGGCTCTGGCCATGCTTTATATCTGGTAATCATTCACTGTAAAGTGGCAACTCTTCTGGCTTCTCTCTTGTAACAGGTAAATTACTGAACTCCTACATGAAATCCATGGAGATCAACACAGAGGTGAAAGAATTAATTTCTGTAGGATTAATAAATTCCCCAGAGCCTCAGATCTTCCTCTTCCTATCATTTATGCTTGCCTACCTCATGATCATGGTATGGAGCCTGGGAATCGTAGTCTTGGTCTTCTGAGAATCTCATTTCCACCACTCAGGGTACCTTTTCACTCAGTAACCTCTCTCTGGCAGATTCTGATTACTCTTCATCTATTAGCTCTAAAGGGATTACTAGGTTCCTTACCAGGGACAAAGTCATCTCCTACAACCCATGTGCTACACAAATGTTTTCTTCATAACCTTTGCCACTGTTGAAAATTGTCTTTTGGCTTCCATGGTCTATGTGTTAATCCTTACATTACCCACTACCATGACAGCAAGTGTGTACACCACCATAGTTATTGGATGATTTGTTTATGGTCTTCTGAATTCTTCTATCCACACTACCTGTCCCTTATGCCTCTCTCTCTAGTTCCAATGTGGTCCATTATTTTTCTATAATATGCCTTCACTCCAGACTTTCTTTTGTGTGTATATGTGCCTGTACACATACATATATACACACATATGTGTGTACTTATCTTTATCATAGGAAAATCAAGTACCACTTATGGTGGCATCTTGGTCATCTTTACTATCTACCTGTTCATATTCATCATCATCCTGAGGATCCACTCAACTGAGGGTATGACAGAAAGCCTTCTCCACTTGTGCTTCCCACAGTTTTGCAGTGTCAGTATTCTATGGGACAATAATTATCATGCTCTTTCAATGAAATTCTAATCACACTATGGACATGAACAAAATCTCATCTGTTTTCTACACCCTGGTCATTCCCAAATTGAACCCCTTGATCTATTGACTAAAGAACAAAGAGATTAAAAGTAGTTTGAGCAAAGCTTCCTAAGGAAAATCCTCATTAAGCTTCTCCTTTTGATTAGAAATAAGGCAAAACTGAACCTTCTTTCTTTGAGTCCTAGTTCTGTACACAAACCAACAGACCCAACTTGCACAACTCAGACCAGGAGGAAAAGACATGGATGTCTCCCTGCATCACATGACTTTGGAAGCATTTAAAACTTTCAGGGCCCTGGGGTGGCTAGGTGTTGCAGTGAATAGAGCATGGGTCCTGGAGTCAGGAGGATTTGAGTTCAAATCCAACCTCAGACACTTGACACAAAAACTATCTGTGTGACCTTGGGGAAGTCACTTAACCCCAATTGCCCTCCAAACAGAAAAAAAATAAACTTTCAGAGCCTCATATTAAACTGCAAAAGCATCAAAAGAACATGAAAGGACAGAAGCTCAAGTCACAAATCTACCCCCGTAAAAATTTAACACAACCCAATACTAACAAGGGCCAAAGTCAAAGAAGCTTAAAGAATGAGGAAAGAAACAAAAAGAATGAACTAAGGAACTACTATGATCAAAACAATGACTTGAACATTTTCTATAAAGCAACAAACAAAGCACCAGAGAAAGATGCAAATTTGACACAAGGTCAAAATAAATCCACCAGAAGAATTAAAGAAGGAGTTAAAATTATTTTAAAAACCAAATCAGAGCTGTAAAAGAAAGAAGGAGGAAAGAGAAATGAAGCTAAGTAAATAAAGATATTAAAAATTATGTAAAGTAAAGCAATTATTGCTTCAAAAGAATGATGATGAAATATACTTTTAACTCTTAAAAGAAGTATACTTTAATATAGAAATATATTATATATAGTATAGTTTCATCATTAATTTTATATATATATATATATATATATATATATATATATATATATATCAACATATTTTATGAGGCCCATTTCTCACAATAGTCCTATGATTTAGGTCATGAAATCCACATTTGGTAGAAGAGGAAACTGTAATTCAAAAAAGTTAAGTAATTTGTCCATGGTTACAAAGGTAATGAGTCAGAGCTGTGACTCTGACCTTCTCACCACAAAATCTAGTTGTCTTTTTCTTATACCACACTTTATCTTTCATATTCAGTATCATATCTGATGCTTAATACAGTATTTTGAATTAAGTATGATAGATATTGTTATGCCCATTTTACATTTGAATTAATGGAGGATTGCAGCTTGCCCAAGGTCACATTACCAGGAGACAGTAGAGTCAGAATTAGAATATGGATTTTATTATTCCCAAGTCCTGTACTGTCTCCATTTCACTAACAATTTGCTAAGGAGGACAAAGACATATTCAAGAAAATTATCTCCCTAGGCAATAAGGATTTTGTCTCTGGAGTCATAAACATTTTAATGGCTTATTTTGTTTACAGATGATAGTACACTTTCTAGGAGTTTCCAAGGGGACATGGTCTCCTAAGAGTTATTGTGTTCTCAAATCCCTATTAAGTCCCTCCTTGACATCCACCTCTAATCACTGAAATGCAAATGAGACTCTATGATGGCCCATTGAAGTGAAACCAACATTGATCAAGAGTCATCTGAGTCTTTCACTCATTCATCTGACTTCTTTCATTCATCTTGTGACTGAGGAGAATGTCTCTAAATCTACTGCCATCAATATAGCAGTAATAGCTAGAGATGATCTTTCTTGATCTAAGCACCTTTGAACACTTAGCACCAAGTTCAAGGGAATAGTTCCTCTAACAGTATCACTTGATTCCTATGCTTGGGACTTTAACCCCAAGCCTGTGAAAGTGCTTGACACCCCTTTGGAGCCTCATCAACATTCCTTGATGATTCAGGTAGGTCTTGTTCAAGAAGAGAGTGATTATCTTATAGTGGGGATCAGCATGATGTACTGGACAGATTAGTGGTAGACTTGAAATCACTAGGACCCAGGTTCAAATCAGTAACTCTATGTGATTTTGGTCAAATCACTTAACCCTACTCAGTTTTAGTTTCCTCTATGAAGATAATAATAACACCTACCACACAGGGCTATCATGAGGAAAAAATAAGCTTTAAAGTGCTTTTTAAACCTTAAAGTGGTATATACATGTTAGCTATTATTAGCACAACCCACATCACATTATTTTGAAGACCTTCTCCATGTTGGTTGCCTTTCTTTCAGTATTCTTATTATGGAATCTTCAGACAGAGATATAGAAGGATATAGGATAGATAAATATCAAGGAGATCTATACACTTGGAATAATGAAAAATAGTCTTTATTTTGATGGTTTTTTAAAAATTTCCTTTGAAACTTTTTCTATTATATATTATGCATTTAAAATCCATATTCTAAGAAGGATTCACCAGACTGCTTTAAATGTTCTATGACATGCAAAAAAAACACTTTACAACACCTTGCTAAAGTTTATATACCTCCTTCCTAAAATATAAAACTCAGACCTAAATAAATGGTGTAGATGGTAAGTAAAGGGAGACCAATTTCTCCTAACTCCTAAATGCTTTGCTTTGCTGAAAGCAGTCTAGAATTTCATTACTTTCATTGATTTGGGTGGAATTCTCTTGATACATATGGTGATTTCAATCCACTAAAGGCATTAGAACCTTTCCAGACAAACTTCTGTCTCTTTAATTTTGAACTACAAGGTTTATTTTTTTTTAATTCATGTGTTAGACTTCCCAATGTTCTAGCATCCCAGATTGTTTTTAATATGATCATTGTAATTTATTGAGTTATGATCCTGAACTTTGTACCATTTTTAATTCTACTAAGCAGTTATGCCTCCCTCCAAGTCATCAATAAAATTCTTTAAAGCACAGGAGCAGATAGGGATCCTTGGCTAATTCCATTAGGCAGCTCCTGTGTTTATATCACATCATCACTGATTACTTTAAGAGTCCAACTATTCCAAAACATCTAACTCCTTCAAATTCCTCAATTACCTCATCCACATCTCTGAATTTTAACTAAAAGAATAACAAAAGAGATTATTTTCAAATCTAGATAATTATTATATGAAGCATTCCTCCAACATTTTTGTCCACCAGACCTGTCCAAAAAAAGAAAAAAGGAAATTCATTTAGTCTCACACAATCTATTCTTGATGAAGTCATTTTACTTTTCTTTAACAACATACTTGATGAAGTCATTTGACTCTGGAAGCTTTGTGATGACCATTTTCTTTTCTAGATATTCACTCATGACTTTTTAATAATATATTCTAAAATATTACTCTAATAAAAGTTTATAGGAAGAGAAGATCACAAAATTATATTACCTAAACTAAGAGGGTCAGGGAAGGTAGGAGTAGTGAAAGTTTATAAAACATATGCTTAGTTGTACAGAGGGGGAAACGTGTCAAAAATATAAGGGAAAATAAATTTAAAAGACAATGTAAAGGCATATTAACATCTTAAGTAAATTTAAGGAACTTGGGATAAAACAAATGAAGGGGAGGGAAGAAAGAAGGAAGGAAAAGAAGAAAAGAAAGGAAGGAGAGAGGGAGGGAGGGAAGAAGGCAGAAAGGAAGGAAAGAAGGAAGAAAGGAAGGAAGGAAGGAAGGAAGGAAGGAAGGAAGGAAGGAAGGAAGGAAGGGAAAAAGGAAAGAAAGGAAGAAAGGAATGAAGCAAGGAAGGGAGGCAGGGAGGGAGGGAAGAAAGAAGGAAGGAAGGAAGGGAGGAAAGAAGGAAGGAAGAAGAGTGATGGAAAGAGAGGGAGGGTCAAAATGTTCATAGCAGTATTATTTCTAGTAACCAAGAACTGAAAAAAATAAAGTATGTGTCCATTGATTAGGAACATGTTGAATGAATTTTGGTACATTAATAAAATTAAATATAAATGCTCCATAAGAAATTATGAATATGAAGAATTTTGAAAATCATGGTGAAAACACTAATGGATACAGAGAGAAATAAGGAAGAGAAAACAATAGCCACATTCAAAATTTTGAAAAAAATTTAAAAAATATATTATAAGTAATTAAAATAACAAAGCTCAGCTCTAGAGAATTTCTGAGAAAAAAATTCACTACCTTCAATATAGAGATGAGGAAACTTGAGTATGGCTGCTTGATTTTTTTTTTTACTCTTGTACCCAGGGAAGATTCATAGGGGTAGTATGAGTTGAATAAGAAGTGATATATTTGGAATTGTATGCAATGTAAAAGTTGTTGTTCAGTTATTTTTCAGTCATTTCTGTTTCTTCATGGCTTCATGTGGGTTTTCTTGGCAAAGAGAATGGAGCAGTTTGCCATTTCCTTCTCCAACTCATTTTACAAATGAAGCACACCACTAATCAATATCTGAGACCAGATTTGAATTTAGAAAGGGAAATTGTTGTGACTCCAGGCCTAGTACTCCATACACTGCACCACTTAGCTTCCCTGAGACATAAGAAGCTATCTATACAATTGTTTTTAAAAGAGTAATCTGGAATAAGTTCAATGAAAGTTTGTGGAGGAGCTGCCTTGAAGACCATCTTGATTTTCCTGGTCCTTAAGGTCATTCTTTCTACCATTTGCAAAACTAGGTCTATGGGCATGGTTTTGACTGTGTGTTTACCATTGTACAGAAATAATCTGTTTTTTCCCCTCTCTAATTGTAGATCAATGATCCTGCTCCCAAATGGCATTTATGGATAACAGCACAGAAGTAAATGGGTTCATTCTTGTAGGATTAACAGATATTCCAGAGCTCCAGGTTCTGCTCTTCATAATATTCACCCTTATCTACCTCATCACCTTCATAGGAAACCTGGGTTTGATAGCCCTTATTTGGAGGGAATCCACTCTCCACACTCCCATGTACTTCTTCCTCACTAGTCTCTCTCTGGTGGATTTTGGTTCCTCTTCAGCTATTATTCCCAAAGTAATTGCTGGGGTCCTCACAGGGGACAAAACCATTTCCTACAATGGTTGTGCTATACAAATGTTCTTCTTTGTAACTTTTGCCACTACTGAAAATTATCTGTTGGCCTCCATGGCCTATGATAGATATGTGGCTGTGTGTAAGCCCCTGCACTATGCTACCATCATGTCGGCAAGGATGTGTGTTGGGCTGACCATTAGTTCTTATGTCTGTGGTTCATTGAACTCTTCTATTCACATTGGTTATACTTTCAGCCTCTCTTTCTGTGGTTCCAATATTGTGAATCACTTTTTCTGTGATATTCCTCCAATCTTGAATCTCTCCTGCTCAAATATACGCTACACCGAGTTGTTGGTTTGTATTTTAGGGGCATTTAATATGGCTTTTGCTCTTCTGGTCATTGTGACCTCCTATCTCTCAATTTTCATTGCCATCCTGAGAATCCACTCTAATGAGGGCCGCCAGAAAGCCTTCTTCACCTGTGCTTCTCACCTCTTTGCAGTGTCCTTATTCTATGGAGCAACCATCTTCATGTACCTACAGCCTTCATCAGCTCATTCCATGGATACAGATAAAATGGCCTCTGTATTCTATACCATGATCATTCCCATGCTGAACCCATTGGTCTATAGTCTGAGAAACAAAGACGTCAAGAATGCTTTCAGAAAAGCTACTAGAAGAAAGAATTGTTAGCCTTATTCTAAGTAAGGAGAGAGGCAACTAAGTGGTGCAATGGATAGAGCACCCCATCTGAAATTGGGAAGATCTGACTTCAAATTTGGCCTCGGGCAAGTATTAACTATGTGATCCTGGTAAAATCACTTAACTTCTTTTTGCCTCAGTTCCTCATCTATAAAATGAGGAAACACTAGAGAAAGAAATAACAAATGAGGTTAGTATCTTTGCCAAGAAAAACCCATGGACAAATCCAGGAGCTCATGCAGAGTCAGACTCACTAATAACTGAACAGTGGTTAAGGAGAAGGGACAATCCAGATATAGGTTCTCTGAATTCTAGTCACCAATTCTAGATATTTTATTAAGCTTAAATTGATCTTATCAAATGGAAAAATTATCTTGGAGTTTGGGCGTTAGAATTTTTTTCTTCACTATTTTTTCTAGCATTTTTTTAAAAACTGGGACAGTTAAGGTTGAGCCAAGATGGGGAGTAAAGGCAGGTACTAGCCTGATCTCTCTAACAGCCCTGTCCAAATTCCTTTAAATAATGACTCTGAATAAATTCTAGAGTAGCAGAACCCACAAAAAGATGGAGGAAAACCATTTTCTAGCCCAAGACAACTTAAAAGTTCAGCAGGAAAATGTCTGTTGCCCCAGAGGAGAGTAGCACAACCCAGTGCAGGCCATACCAGCACAGTCTGGACTCCAGCAAATGAGGAGCATGAGTCAGGGTGACTTAATCGGTAGAAACAGTGGCAGTTTCCAAACCTCTCAATCCACAGACTATAGGGGGATGGAACAATGGGTCAAAAGGATATTTGCAGGGGTGCCTTTGCTGGCACCGGGGACAGGATTCCATTGCATTGCTTATATTTGGATTTGGCTTATATTCCTGTGTCTTATGCACAGTGAGAGGAGGAGCACTAGCACAGAGCTTGTGACCACAGGGGAGCAGGGACCTTGGTCACAACTTCTAGGGTTGATAAGAGTGCTTGTAGTCCCTCACAAACCAGTCCACAGTCCAGGAGAGTAGTAAACACACCTCTCCCTAGATCATATCACCTTGGAAGAGACAAAAATTTCCATAATTACCTCTGAAAACAGCTAGACAAAAAACCTTAAGCTTGACAAAGCATCCCTTGTATTTGGGAAGCAGAGCCCAAGTTTAGCATAATGTTAAAAGTCAAGAAATATGCTAGAAAATGAGTAAACAACAGGAAAAAAATATGACAATAAGAACTTACTATGGTGACAAGGAAGACCAAAACACACTCAGAAGAAGATAACAAAGCTAAAATTCCTACATCCAAAACCTTAAAGAAAAATATGAATTCGTTTCAGGTTATGAAAGAGCTCAAAAGGGATTTTAAAAATCAAGTAAGAGAGGCAAAGGAAAAGTTAGGAAGAGATATGAGAGTTGAGTGGGATAAAGGTGATGACTTCTCAAAGATTTAATAATAGATTGCCTGGACCCCAGACTTAAGTTTCTATTAACTAGATGTGTGTGTGTGTGTGTGTGTGTGTGTGTGTGTGTGTGTGTGTGTGTGTGTGTGTGGTGTAACTCAGGTAGTATTCTAAAATATAGACAGATTTGTAGTAAGTTACCAAAGACCTAACAGCCTGAGCTGACAGCCCAGGAACCTTGCCTTACCCACCTGATTATAAGTTGAAGTTTTTTCTAAGGTTAGTTAATGTGTAGGAGGGGAAAGTACATGTTCCTCACATTTGGCCATGGACTCAGACTTGTTCCCACTGACCACAATCTGATCTGTTCAAATAAAAACTTGGAAATCCTTTTGTGGAATTCCAAGCAGGTCACCATGTCCTAAAATCCCCATAATTCATAAAATATTGTCTGCTTTCATATCTATATTGATACTGATGACATATTTTGTCTGCTTTCATATCCATATTGATTCTGCTAGACATGTATTTTATATTTTCATATCTATTTTTGATATTGACATTTCACCTGAGACGCCAACAGATTTTTGTGGTCAAGATTGTGAGCCTCAGTTTATAATTAACAGGGGCAGGACAGAGGAAGGAGGTAGGGGAAAGGGGTGGTCTTTTGGGTATATAAAAAAGCTTTACACTTAATATTTGGGGGTCTCTTTCACCAAAGTGCTTCTGGTGATGATGATCCCCCCCATCCCATGGGAGGCAATAAATCTCTTTTTGTTTCTCTGAAGAAACCTCTGATTTATTGAATTTATTTTGGACTAGGGTCTTTTGTCCCACACAGAGTGATGCAAAGATATCATGGGAAGAGTCAACACCTTGGTAAAGGAGTCCCAAAAAATACTGAAATAAATAACACCTTTAAAAAAACAGGATAGGCCAAATGGCAAAAAAGATGTGAAAATCCAGTGAAGAGAAGAAAGTCTTGAAAAGCAAAATTGTCCAAAATTGTCCAAAAATGGAAAAAGATATACAAAAATTCATTGAAGAGAACTTCTTAAAAAATAGAAAAAGTCAAGTACAAAAGGTAGAAAAGCTCACTGAAGAAAATAATTCCTTAAAACTTAAAATTGGGCAAGTGTAAGCTAATAACTTCATAGGATAAAAAGGAACAATAAAACAAAATTAAAAGAATGAAAAAATAGAAGAAAATGTGGAATATTTCTTTGGTAAAACAAGTGACATGGAAAATAGATCCAGCAGAGATAATTTAAGCATTATTGTACTACCTAAAAGCCATGATAAAAAAGAGCCTAGGCATCATCTTTCAAGTAATTACCAAGAAAAGCTGCTCTGATATTCTGTAATTAGAGGGTAAAGTAGAAATTGAAAAAATTCTCTGATCACCTCCTGAAAGAAATTCTAAAAGGAAAACTCCAAAGAATATTAAAGGCAAATTCCTAAGCTCCTAGATCAAGGAGATAATACCGCAAATAACTAAAAGTAAACAATTTAAATATTGTAGAGGTACAGTCAGGATAACACAAGATTTAGAAGATTGTATCTTAAAGAAACAGAGGACTTGGAAAATGACATTATAGAGGACAAAAGAGCTATTTTACAGCCAAAAACCATCTACTCAGCAAAACTGAGTAAAATCTTCAGGTGAAAGAAATATATATTAGTGAAATAGAGGATTTTCAAGCATTCCAGATGAAAAGACCAGAGCTGAATAGAAAACTGACTTTCAAATACAAGATGCAAAAGGTAAAGAGAAAAGAGAAATCATATGCATTTTTGTACATATAGGTTCTTTTCTCTCTCTTTTCTAACCTTTTTGAGATACAAATATAGAGGTGATATTGCTTGGTCAAAGGGTATGCATGGTTTTATAGCCTTTAAGCAAAGTATCAAGTTGCTCTCCAGAATGATTGAATCAGTATACAACTTCACCATCACTTCATCCAAGAAGCGTCAAAATCATTAGTCATTTATGAGTTTTCTTCAAATCCTCTTACAGCATTCTTTGCAGTTCATTCTTGTTGTTTATCCTTCATTCTCAAATAGTACCAATGACATCAGAAAGGTGAAGTCTTGACTTGCAAGTGAATTGGATTTGAATGAGGCAGAGCTAAGCAAAGTCATCTGCCTCACTCTCTACTCCAATATAATCTGAGTCCAGTGGCAAGACATAGGTCAAGATGACTGGAGATGGCCCCAGATGCAGATATGAATAATGATCCTGACACCTCCAAGATGTGTGACTGAGGAAATCACTTCACTTACCTGAGATGGGGTTTTTTTCTTTCTGTAAAATGGACACTTGCACTTTATAACTCATGGTGATATTGTAAAATTTTACTGAGACAATAGATATAAAACCCTTGTGAACATTAAAATGCTAAATTAATGGGACTTTTTGATTTTTCTATCTTTCCTCTAATCTAACTCCCTCATTCTACATTAACTCCATTCTTTATGAGTTGGTGATAGAATTAGAATATGATTATTGTACCCATAACCTGCCTCCATTAAGTCCCACATACTCTACCCCAGATTTTTTGTACTTAGGTCATTATCAATTGTAATGTACTCATATTTAAAATAAAGATTTAATGAAATACTTTGATTATTAAAATAAGAAGAAAATGTTTTCTCCATAACCTCAGTTCAAACTTTCACAATACTCATGCAAAAATTTACCTAAATAGTGAGACCAGGCATCAGGGGATAAATGAGTCTAAGGTGTATTATGGATGAACAGTTCACATTTTTTGCAGTTTATTCTACTGATGAAATATCACTGTTCCTTTTTTTCCTCTATGTAGTATATCACTGATTTTCCTTTGCATCTCAGTGTCTCATATGAAGCACCCTGTATCTTTCCATTTGTGGTATTGCATCCAATAAAATGTTCACTAGGGATATTGTAGATTTTAAATCTCTCCTCTTCTTTTTCCTTTCAGCTTTTCAGTTTATCATTAGATCATAGCTATACTTCTCCAATGAGTTGCTAACTACCCAGAAATGTGCTCCTCTGGCCTCCATTAACTGGGAATTCTAGACTAGTAAGCCTCTCTCCACATGTGATGGCTATAGAACCAATGGTTACAAAATTCTTCTCATTATCCAATCTTCTCTTTATATTCTTCTCTTCTCTACATTCTCCTCAGAGATCCCTCAGGTCAATGTTCATGTGACGAATGATCAGAAAACCATTTCATTCTTTAGTCCTTATTATGCCAACCTGGATAAGGCAAATAACACTAGGGTTATCCTCCCTAAAAATGAAAAAAAAAAGTTGAAAAATGTTTCCCTTCTCTTGACTAAGAATTAATAGCCTAGAAATACAAAATTAGATGTGGATTTTCAGATACAATGAGTATCATCATTTGTTTTAGTTGGGTATACATTTTTGTTTTAAGTAATGGTAGGAGTAGTAATGGTACGTAGTGATAGTGATTCAAAATGGTAGTAGTGATAGTGATTCAAAAAAATAATAAAAAAGAAAAGGTAATCAATGAAAAAAATTAAATATAAGAACATATGTAGAAGAAAGTTTAGAAACGGAACACAGATTAGCAGGGTTATTTTGTTAAAAACAACTCACCTATTTTACTTTGACTAAATTGAGTTATTCGGGGCAACTAGGTGATGCAGTGAACAGAGCACCAAGCCCTGAAGTCAGGAGGACCTGAGTTCAAATCTGTCCTCAGACACTTAACACTTAATAGCCATGTGACCTTGGGCAAGTCACTTAAGCCCAATTGCCCTGTCTTCCCCACACCAAAAAGCAAAAAGAAAATTGAGCTATTCACTCTTCACTATTTATGATATTCCTTTGTACAGACAGTGTTTGGTGATAAGGAGTTAAGCTGGTGATAGTAAGCTGTCAGGAAAAGGGGTATTTACCCTGGGTCCCCCCTCTGTACTGTATCCTTAAACAATTGATATTAGAGGTGAAGTGGAGAGATATACTTCTGGTATAATACTACTCTTAGATATTGGCAAATGCTCAGCTACAGCCTTCCTTCTACACCCCAGAAAAGTAGAAATCACAGTATCTCTTGGAAGGAAATGAACTAGATGTAAATTCAAGTATCAATCCAGGTCTTAGTTGAGTCACCTTTGCACCTTTGTGTTTAGACATGTGGTACACACTCACATGCATTCTAGGGAGTCTAGGGAGAGGCAATTAAACAGCCAATTACTGACCAAGTCAAGGTTATTGTTGTTTAGTAATTTTCTCTTTTTTTTTTTGAAGGGTGGAAGGCAAGGCAATTGGGATTAAGTGAGTGACTTGTCTGAGGTCACACAGGTAGTGTCAAGTGCCTGGGGCCAGACTTGAACTCAGGTCCTCCTGACTCTAGAGCCAGTACTCTATTCACTGCACCACCTAGCTTTCCCTCTTTAGACATTTTTCAGTTGTACCCAATTCTTTAAATTCCCACCCCTTTTTTTGACAGGGAGGTTTCCATGGCAGATACTGGAGTGGTTAGAAAATCCCTTCTCCAGCTCATTTTGCAGATGAAGAAACTGAGACAAACAGGGTTAAGTGGCTTGTCCAGGGTCATACAGGCAGAAAGTGTCTAAGGCAAGATTTGAACTCAGGTCTTCCATACTCCAGACCTGTTAGCTTCCCCTAAGCCAGGATTCACACTTATGCATTATGACTTCTAGTGCAGTACCTTTTTTTTTCCAACAAAGAATTTTTAAACACCCTGGAATTTATGGATGAAACAAAATAATTTTGTGATCTTCAGAGTTACCAAAAGGATCTTAGATATTATGACTCAAGGTTAACTTGTTTTGAGTATATCAGGGGTCTTATAAACCCTTGTCTATAAGTTTTAGTTCACTGGAATTATCATTAAGTTCATTCAAAAAGTAGATATATCATCAACATCTCTATGAATCTTGGCACTAAGCTGACTATGTTGTTTGCAAACAGTTCTAAAGAATTTGCTACAAGTGCGGAGAAATTGGTTTGTTTTAAATGTGTTTAGCTGTTTTTTGTGAATCTACCCTATCCCACCCATGTCCCCCCACACCTACCTATACACTCTATTCAGTTTCAATGGCTGTTCTGTCAGGGAGAAACAGAAGATAGTGCTAGCTCCATAGCCTGCCTCTGAAGCTTCTTCCCTATGCGTTCTTAGGGGTTAAGCCCTTTGCAGCTAAATCAGTCAGTAACCATTTATGAAGTGCCTACTATGTGGCAGGCACTGTGCTGAGTGCTGGGAATCCAAATACAAAAAAAGAAATAGTGAAGGAGGAAGTAGGCTTACAAGATTACTGTGTAGGACTAATCAGTCTACAAAGAAACATTAATTTAGAGTCTTTTATGTACTCTAGACAATGGGGTTACAATGACATAAAATGAGAGTCTCTTACTCACTGAATTACAGAGGCTCATATTGTTTCCCAATGGTTGAGGCTTAGGAAGCCAAAATCATCTCATAGGTTCTGCCTCTTCTTTTGGCCAATTAGAGCAAATTAACTGCCCCCCATTCCTTTCTCTCCCCTCCTTCTCCTTCTCTCTTTTTTCCTCTGCCCCTTTCTCCCTTCCCTTTATTTCTTTGAGTAACTTTGGAGAGAGCAGTTTCAATGGAAGATATTAGAAGGCAGATTGGAAGAAGTTAAATGAGTGAGAAGAGAGAAAGTAAAGGCACCTATTGTAGACAGTCTTTTTAAAGAGTTTAGCTAAAATGGGGAGAAGAGACATAGAATGATAGTGGGAATGAAGTGGTCAAGTGAGGGTTTTTTAGGACAGGGGAGATGTAAGCATGTTTGTAGATAGTAGGAATCATCCAGATGACAGAAGGATATTGGAAATAAGTGGAAAAAGTTGGCATGAAAGAGAGAGCAATCTACTGAAGGAGATGGGATGAAATTGGATTACTTGAATAAGTAAAAGGGTTAATCTTAATAAAGAGTAAGGCCATTTCATCATCATGGGATGGGAGTGAAGATTGAAATAGTCACAGAAGACATCTCAGTGATAGGAGATGAGGGGGAGGGAAGAAATGAGAGCTCACAGTGAATGGCCTTTATATTTTCCTATAAAACATGAGGCAAGGTTCTTAGCTGAGAGGGTGAGGAGAGGGTAGCCAAGGGAGCTTTGAAGGAAGATGAAAAAATCTGGAAGAGGCATTGTGGAGAATAGGATAGTGGACTGATAAAGGAGGCATAGTAGAATAGCTTAGCAACTGTGAGGTTGATTAACTTAAATCCGCAGTAGACTTAGTCAGATTACATTATTTTCTTCATCTTAGTTCAGCAGCTTCTGTATAGGAGAGAAGGTAGAGAAAGGGGAGGATTCCAAGACTGAGGCTTGGCTGGGTATAATCAGCAATGTGATAAGGGGGCTAGGGAGGAAGACAGTGTAGAGTTGAACTGATCAACAAAGAGTCAAATTGGAAAAAAAAAAAAGAGTATCTAGGGTAGGGGAAGTATCCCAGGAGAGATCAAGGGATTAGAGGTTGCAGTGCAGATGTAATATCATACTATGAGATGAATAATGAGTAAGACATAATTAATAATGACAAATAAGATACATTTGTATATATACATTGCATGTATATGTGTACACATATATGTGTAGGAAATTTCCAGCTAACTCCTGGCTTACTCCAACCTTGATTTTTCAGGATAGACTAAGCATATAATCCTTCACGTCTGACTCTTAAGTTTTATATTAAATAAGCTCAAGATAAAGAAGAGAAGAGAAGCTTAAAAAAGGAAAAATATGAAAGGGTATATAGTAATGCCTCACATTAGGTATTCAATAACATAGTGATTTGGGGGAGATATTATCTGTTTTGGAACTTCCCTTAAATCTAGAAGATGTGATTACAAGAAGCAGTGTTATTATAAGTTCTTTGTTCCAAGTTATCTCTCAAGACCTGATAGTGTAATAATAACAGGTAGTATTCATTTTGCAGATGAGGCAGACAGAGGCTCAGTGACTTGCTAGGGATTGCACAGGGAATTTTCTGAGGTGAGAATTTTAACTGAGGTCTTTCTGAATCCAGATCTAGACCTGTGTCTATTGTGCCACCTAGCTCCCCTTCCTGCAAATCCTCTCCTCTCTGCTGCCCTTCAGCTTTCCTTTCTTTCTCTGATCCCTTATTATACCTCTGCTTCCCTTATCCCTCCAGCTGAGCTTTGAGGACACCATCTCTACAGCAGCCACTGCTGCTTAGTTCATAGATTCCCTCTTCAATATTCTTCCTTCTTCACTAGCTCACAGATTGCAGATTCATCAGAATTTCAGGGCATGATCCAAGTCCAGCTCCTGGCACAAAAATATGATAGTCCAATCTCTCTCAGGCAGAGAAGGGACACTTGTCTGCCTCGACTACAAAATCTAGATAGTCAGTGAAGCCAGAGTTTCCACACTATTGACAGGAATGACTGGCCGTTTCAACACCTTATTTTTGTTTTCTGGAGTCCTCCTGCTGCTTTTCTAGGGTACTTAATTCTTTATTCTTCAAAGATCTCAGAGGTGCCTTAGTCAGAGTCCTGTATTCTTTCAGTGTATTTAATGTGGTTTTATGTAAGATGAAGTAATTACCATTCCTCTATCTAAGTTCACCAAGCTGTAGACTGCAATTGGTGTCTGGCGAAGGAAATGGCATACATTCTTTGCTAGGAATGTCCCAAAGGGGGTTACAAAGAGGCAGACATGACAGAAACGACTAAATAACAGCAATAATAAAACTGTAGGCTTGCCTCTATTTGGAGCTCCAACAGACAGTTGCTGGCCCCATCTCCTTGTTAGTTAGCTTTCAGTCTCTCTAGGTTCAGATGGACAGAACAGCATGCTCATCACTGGTCTGAGTTCCCTGGCCTGGTTACTCAGCTATAGGGCCTTGACCAAGCTTGGGAGTAAATCTGAGACTGCCCTAGGGATAGAGCCACAAGCTGTAGAATGCAGGACACATATTTGGACCTCTGTCTCATTCCTTTCCTTGAAGTAGTTACTCCTACTTTTGGTGAACACCTTGATTCATATTGTATCTACCACCTTGCTATTGGGTACTAGCAATAGAACTAGCATTTGATTCCTGTTCATCCTTCCTGTGTAGGAACAAACTTCTTCATCCCAGGTTTAGGATAATTTCTTCCCTTAGTATCCAACCACAAGACACAGTTCAGTCCTCACTCTAAAACTATGTAGCTCTGGTTACAATCTCACCCTTGTGCCTAAAGACATCAACCTGTTTACCTATGCATTCTTGGGCTGCACAAATGACTCAATTTGATTTTTCCTTGGATTTCCTAACCATGTCTTAATCTGGTGGTCCTTCTAGGTCCCCAATGAAGTATTTATGGGAAAGAGTTAGGAATGTGAGAAATTCATACCTCTATCTTATATTTAATGACTATTATAGTAGGACCAAGGCTTTTTTTTTCCCCTCTCTACTTCCTCATGCAGAAACCAACTACTGTGTAAAATTTCTTTTAAAAATTTACCCAAGGCAAAGCCAATATGGTGGAGAAAAGGTAATGACTGATGTGAGCTCTCCCCCAAACTCGTCTGTACAAGTTTTAAAAATGCCATAAAACAATCCCAGCAGCAGAACCCACAAAAGGACAGGGTGAAATAATTTTACAGTCAAAGAAAACTTAAAATGTCAGTAGAAAAGGTCTATTGTACCTGAGTGAGAATGGAACACAGTCCAGCAGACACCACACCAGCACAGTCCCAGACCCAGAAAAATAAAGAGTAGGCCTTGGGAGCCATAAAAGCAGTAGTGGCAGCAGCTGCTTCTGGAGCTCTCAGCCAACAGATGGTAAAGGAATGGAACAAGAACTACTGATCAGAAGAGATTACAGGGTCTCTTTTTTAGCATGAAGCAAGACTTTCTGATGCTCAAATCTCGGTCATAGTCTTGGGTGTCAGTCTCAGGTTGAGAATGAGCACCAGCACACTGGACCTTCATGGTGCAGTGGAATGGAGATTGCTGTCACAATTTCAGGAAAGAAGAGAGTACTTGTGATTTCTCACAGACCAGAGCACAGACCAACAGAGCAGTAAATGAATCTCTCTTTAAATTTGACCCCCTGGAAAAGCTGAAAACTTATAGTGTTCCTAGAAATATTTCTGAAAATAGCTGCACAAAATCTCTGATACTTGGTACAGTGTACTGTCCACCCTGGGAACAGAGCTCTATGTTAACAAACAGTTAAAAGCTAAATAATAGGTGGAGAAAATAAGTGAAGAGGAAAAATTCTGACCATAGAAAGTTACTCTGAAAGAGCAAAACACATACTCAGAAGAAAACAACAAAGATAACATTCCTCCATCTAAAGACACCAAGAAAAATATGAAATGGTTTCAGCCATGGAAAACATAAAAAGGATTTTCAAAATCAAATAAGATAGGTAGAGAAATTTGGCAAGAGAAATGAGAGTGCTGCAAGAAAATCATGAAAAATAAGTCAAAAACTTGGTAAAGGAAACACAAATACTAAAGAAAACAACACCTAAAAACAGCCTAGGTCAAATGGCAAAAGAGGTACAAAAAATAATGATTAGAAGAATGAATTAAAAAGCATAATTGGCCAAATGGCAAAAAGAGGCACAAGAAATCACTGAAGAAAAAAATCTCCTTAAAAAGTAGAATTGACCAAATGCAAAAGAATGCACAAAAGCTCACTGAAGAAAGTAATTCCTTAAAAGTTAGGATTGGGCAAGTGGAAGCTAATGACTTTATAAGACACTGAGAAACAATCTAGCAAAACCAAAGAATTAAAAAAGAGAAGTAAATATGAAATATCTCATTGAAAAAACAACTGAAGTGGGAAAGAGATCCAGGAGAGATACTTTTAAAATTGTTAGACTATGGAGGGGAGGGGAAGGGGGTGGAGCCAAGATGGTGGAGTAGAAACAGCACTTCCATGGAGCTCCAGCCCACACCACTTCAAAATCATGTAAAAGGGGGACCCTGAACAACCTCTGGAGCTCCAGAACCCACAGAACAACACAGAGAAGCTAACCTCCCACTGAGGACAGCCCAGCAGCCCAGCAGGGAGGTGCCAGCTTAGTTCTCTGGGAGCCAAGCCCAGGACGTTGTGAGTCAGAGGTTTTAGCCCCAGGGCAGCCAGACCAGCAGCTGGCTGGAGGGACCCCACAACACCAGCACCTGAAGCTTTTCCAGAATTATCAACACATAGATGCCTACGACAAAGTGAGAGGTCAGTGCCCTATGGACTTTGAGACCAGTATTTGGGAACCTGTCAGCTTCTTCCCCTGGGGGTGAGAAGCTACTGAGGAGCTGTGGCACAGACCCCATTTTGCAGCTTCAGTTGCAGCTTCAGCTCCTGGCCTGCAGACTGTAGGGGGATCCAACTATCAGTCTGGGGGGTAATCACTCTAGCTTTAACCTCCCTGGATCTGGATTGTGGTCTGAGGTGGAGGTATTGGGGTGTGTGTCCAGCTTACCAGAGTGTGTGGGGACTTCAGGGAGGGCACCCAACTAATACCTCTGGCAGTTGAGAAAACTCAAACATTTGGGACAGAAGCTCCCCTGGCTGGTGGCAGAGTCCTACTATGGTAACAAGCCCAAAAGTCAAGTAATTAAGTGGCAACATGCCTAGACAAAAGAAACAAAATAAACAGAAAAATTCAACATTAGACTCCTATTTTGGGGTCAAAGATGATCAAAGCAAGGAACAGGAGGAGGACTTGGAGGTCAGAACTCCTGCACCAAAAGCCCCAAATGAAAATATGAGCGGGTTACAGGCCATAGAGGACCTTAAGAAGGATTTTAAAAACCAAATAAGGGAAGTGGAGGAAAAGTTGGGAAGAGAAATGAGAAGGATGCAGGAAAAGTATGAAATGAGAGTCAACAGCCTGACTGAGGAAAATAACACTTTAAAAATAGGCTTACTCAAGTGGCAAAAGGGGCTTACTCAAAAAGGCAATGAGGAGAAGAATGCCTTAAAAAGCTGACTTTGCCAGATGGAAAAAGAATCTTAAAAGCTCACTGAGGAGATTCATTCCTTTAGAATTAGACTGGAGCAAATGGAAGCTAGTGACTTTATAAGAAATCAAGATGCTATTAAACAGATCCAAGCAATTGAAAAAATAGAAGGCAATGTGAAATATCTCATGGGAAAAACCACTGACCTGGAAAATAGATCTAGGAGAGATAATTTAAAAATTATTGGACTACCTGAAAGCCATGATCAAAGAAAGAACCTAGAAATCATCCTTAAAGAAATTCTCAAGGAAAATTGCCCTGATGTGTTAGACCCAGAGGGGGAAATAGAGGTTGAAAGAATCCACAGATCACCTCCTAAAAAAGATCCCAAAAAGGAAACTCCTAGGAATATTATAGCCAGGTTCTAGAATTCCCAGATCAAGGAGAAAATACTACAAGCAGCCAGGAATAAACAATTTCAATATTGTGGAAACACAATCAGAATAGCACAGGACCTGGCAGCTTCTACATTGAGGGATAGAAGGGCTTGGAATATGATATTCCATAGGGCAAAGGATTAAAATCTGGGATTAAAACCAAGAATTGCCTACCCAGCAAAACTGCGTATCTTGTTTCAGGGGAAAGTATGGTCATTCAGTGGAATAGAGGACTTTCAAACATTCTTGAGGAAAAAAACAGAGTTGAATAGAAACTTTGACATTCAGACACAAGAAGCAAGAGATGCTTGAGAAGGTAATCAAGGAAAAGAAATCAAAAGAAACTTATCGAAGTTGAACTATTTACATTCCTACATGGAAAAACAATAACTGTGAATGATGAAACCTTTCTCAGTATGAAAATAATTGAAGAAGGGTATACAGACATTTGAATGCATATGTGAATGTGTGTATATATGTTTACAGGTAGACATGGATAGAGGGCACAGGTCAAATTTGGTGGGAAGGGATGATACTTAAGGGGTAAAGTTAAGAAGTGAGAGAGAAATGTGGCAAGAGGAGATGGGGAGAGACAGGGTGGTGTAAACTATCTCATGTAGAAGAGGCAAGGGGAAGTAGATGCAGGGGAGGGGAAGAACAGGAAGGCAAAAAGGCAAAACTATATTCTCATTGAATTTGGCTCAGGGAGAGAATGACATACATACTAAATGGGATATCTCACCCTGCAGGAGAGTAGGGGAGAGGGTGATGAGAGGGGGGTTGATGGAGGAGAGGGCATGCTGGGGGGAGGGGAGGTTGGAGTCACCCACTTTTGAAGAGGGACAGGATCAAAGTAGGGAATGGACCAGGTGGGGGGTGGGATGGGTGGGAGGGAAATATAGTCTTTTACAATAGATCTCCTAGGGTAATGTTTTGCATGGTTACACATGTACAACATATACTGAATTGCTTATCTTCCCAGCAGGAGTGGGTGACAAGGGAGGAAGGGAATGGATCTGGAATTTGAAGTTTTAAAATTAAATGTTTCAAATATATATAAATACTATTATTAATACTATTTTGCATGTAATTGGGAGATAAGATATGCAGGCATTGGGGCACAGAGATTCACCTTGCCCTAATGGAAAAGTCAAAGGAGGTATGAGGGAAGATATGGGATAGAACAGATTGGATGAGGGGATATCCTGTGGGACTGCTATTCTGGGGTGTTGGTTAGGGGAAAATGGGGAAAAATCGTAACTCAACATCTGGCTGAAATGATTGATATAAACCAGAAATTAATAAAGCATTTGAAAAAAAAGAAACAAACTATCTGCTCTGTTTCTCTTTCTTGTTTTTTGTTGTTTCTTCTTTCCCACTGATCACTCCATCAGTTATAATCCTTCTTTACAACCTAACTAATGATTAATGTTCTAGTGCATGCTGCCATGATGGGGTGGGGGGGGGGAGGAAAAGGAGGGAGAGAAAAATTTGAAAGTTAAGGGACTTCAGAACTGAATGCTGTAAACTAAAAGTAAATAAACAAACTAATTTAAAAAAAAATTTTAAATGAATTTATTTTGTCTTCAGCTAAGGGACCAATATTGCCATATTATCATTAAAGTTATACTTTGATAGATTAACTAGTATTTATTAATTAAAACATGACCAAAATATCATACATTAAGAGGTGGAAGAGACATTAGGAAACATCAAGTACCAGAGTTCTTAGATTTTTGTGACTGTGGCAGTCAGGTGAAGTCTATGGAATTTTTCTCAGAATAATGTTTTTAAATTCATAAAATAAAATTCATAGGTTTACATAGATAAACAATTATACTAAGACACTGAAATGTAAATATACACTTTTTAAAGTTGACAGACCCAAGTTAAAAATTTCTCATCTACTTAAATACTTTTATATTACAGATGGGTAAACTTAGGCCCTGAAATGGTATGTAGCTTGCCCCATGTGATACTGCAAGTAACAGTAGTAATAATCATTAAATTAATAACAACCACAGGTGTTTCTTCAGCACTTTAAAGTCTGCATAGAAATTCATGTATATACATTGCCTCACTCAGTCTTAAAAAATTGTGAGCAAAGGAGGCACACTGAGTTTTATTTTTTAGATATTACAGAGGAGAAAATTGGGGTCCAGAATGGAGAAATTATTTGTTGACTTATAGATGTGCCAACCATTGCCAACTATTATCTGAAGAATTAAAGAATTTAATTAAATTCTTTAATTAAAATTCAATTAAATTACAAATTAAATTAAAATTAAAATTAAACAAATTAAAATTTAACCATTAATGACTAAGTTTGGGGCCTGGCAGTTTAATTACTACTAAATCCTCCAATTGTATTAACTAGCAAAAGTTTCTGTGTTTTTTCCAAAAGAATCTCATGAGAAACTTTATCAAATAAATTCTAGGTAGATTGTCAACAGTATTCGCCTGATCCACCACCTTAAAAGGAGTAAATAGCACTGCCTACATTCAGTTGCTCCCATGATGGAAGAAAACTTATCTCTAAAAACATTTCAAAATGTTGTTGTTTTCCTGGTTTTGCATTCTCTTCAATGTAGATACTTTTTTCTCCTAATGTGGATTATGTCTTCTCCATGTTTTGTGCCACCATTCTTGTCTATGTTTTGTGCCAGAGGTTTTAGTCTTTCTCCATCAATTATGAAATATCACAGAATTTTAGAGTTGGAAGGTTGCTCATTGACCATCTCACCCTACCCATAGTTGAGGATGAATTTCCTCCACAATAAAGTTGATAAATAATCATCAAGTGTTTGTCCAAAGACCAAAAGTGAGGGAAAATAGCCAATCTCCTGAGCCACCCATATGACTTTGAAATAGCTCTCCTTTCTAGGAAAGCCTTTCTCCCATCAAGTCTAAGTTTCCCCTTTGGAACCACTTGCCCCTACTCAAATTCCTCAGGTGAGCCCTAGTCAAGCAGAACAAGTGGAATCACCCTTCCACAAATAGCCTTGAAGACAGCTACCATATGTCCCCTCATTCTTTGCTTCCCCTAAGCCAACAGCAATCATTTCCTTCTGCTGGTCCTGCTATGGCCTTGTTTGGAAACTTTTCTCCCTCCTAATCGTCCATCTCAGAAATCTCTCCAGATTTGCAGTATTCTTTCTTGAATGTGCTATCAACACTGAGAAACCTGAGTTGCATAGTACAAAAATCCTTTGACTTGGTGTCAAAAGACATAGGCTCAAATCCCACTTCAGACACTCACCAGCTGTGTGACCCAAGGAAAAAATAAAAATAATTAATATTTAAATAATACTTTAAGGTTTGCAAACCAACCCCCCTCCAGTCCTGTGTGTTTTTGTCTCTCTCTCTTTATGTATATATGTGTGTACACACACACACACACATACACACATAATATATATGCATATTGCACATTATTGCTGTTCAGTTGTTTTTCAGTCATGTCTGTTTATTCATAAGCCCTTTGGGAGTTTTCTTGGCAAAGGTGCTAGAGTAGTTCGCCATTACCTTCTCCAGCTTATTTCACAGATAAGGAAACTGAGACAACAGGGTTAAGTCACCTCCCCAGTGTCAAAGTTAGTAATATCTAAAGTTGGATTTGAACTTGTCTTTCTCACTCCAGGGCTAGCACTCTATACACTGTACTATCTAGCTGCCTAGATATAGAGGTACACACACACATTCATATACATATATGTATATAATCGTATGATACTTTTCTATAATAATTATAATGGTAGTTTTTTAATTTGTTTTTTGGAGGGAGGAAGGCAGGGCAATTGGTGTTAAGTGACTTACCCGAGGCCACAAGTCTAGTACATATATAATGCTAATTTTTACCACAATTGCCTTGGTGTAAAGCAATTATTGCTTCAAAAGAGTGATGATGAAATATACTTTTTAACTCCTAAAACAGGTAAGTGTAGCACATTTTCAAACAACACCAAAGTGTCAATTTATTTTGCTTGATCATACTTAACTGTTACAAAGGAGTGTCTGTTGCGCTGATGACTGGGATGTATTATTGGGAAGTGACAGATGAAAAAAATTCATAAATCTAAAAGTACACAAGAGAAAGCAAAGGGATGGAAGAAATTAAATGATTTTGGTCCCACCTTGTTAAATTTAATATCACTTTAAAAAAGCAAACTGTGCAACAGAGGTTCACAGTTTCATATACAAATCTCTTTTTAATTGTTTCTTGCTTGTTTGAAAATTTCTGTGTGTTGATAAGTATAATATACTATACTTATATAAGATAGTATACTACTCACTTGAGATATGAAAAAATTAAAACACTCACTTGAGATATGAAGAAATTAAAACACTAGCTCTGTTAAAAATATTTTTAAAATACAAGGACAAAAGATACATTCCTGGCCACTGGAGTAGATATTAGTTTACAATGAGCCCTTAATGACTTTTTCTTGGGTTTGGGAATTCAACCACCTAACTACTTTTGTCCATGCTATAATTCTCCATATTTTCCAAAGAGCACCAGGCAATTCACTCAAAGCCTAGCTAAAATCAAAGCAAACCACATTGAATGCGTTCTTATAATCTACCAATCTAGTATATATTTAGTTGCATATAACCTTCAGGAACAAATGTATTCATCAGAGTGGTTTGAGAACAAAGTTGGAATTTGTGATTTAGCCAACAAAATCTGTCTGGGAACAGGCAAAATAATAATAATAATAATAATACTTGTAATAATTAATGTAGAAATATCATTTCATATTTTGTGAGGTGCTTTTGCTCAAAGTAGTCCTTTGATTTAGGTCATGATATCCCCGTTTTGTAGAAGACAAAACTGTAATTCAGGGAAGTTAAGTAATTTGTCTAAGGTTACATAGGTAATGAGTCAGAGCTGTGACTCTGACCTTCTCACCACAAAGTCTAGCTGTATTTTTCTTATCCCACATTTTATCTTTCACATCCAGTATTATATCTGATCATCAAAACAGTCCTTCGAATTATGATAGATATTACTATACCCATTTTACATATGACTTAATTGAAACTTGGAGCTTACCCAAGGCTACATTACCAGGAGATAGTAGAGGCTGAATTAGAATACAGGTCCTGTTATTCCCAAGTCCTGGGCTGTTTCCATTTCACTTCACCAACACTGAGCTAAGAAGAACCAGGTCATATTCAAGAAAATTATCTCCCTAGGCAATAAGTATTTGGTCTCTGGAGTCATAATAAATTTTAATGATTTATTTTGTTTATAGATGATAGTAGAATTTCCAGGAGTTTCCAATGGGACATGGTCTCCTAAGAGTTGTGTTCTCAGATCCCCATTAAGTCCCTCCTTGACATCCACCTCTAGTCACTCAAATGCAAATGAGGCTCTATGATGGTTCATTGAAATGAAGCCAGCATGGATCAGGAGTCATCTGAGTCTTTCACTCATTCATCTGACTTCTATAATTCATTTTGTGACTGAGGAGAATGTTCTTAAATTTACTGCCATCAATGTAGTAGCAGTAGCTAGAGATGATCTTTCTTGGTCTCAGCACTTTTGAACACAGCACCAGGTTCAAGGGAATAGTTTCTCTAACAGTATCACTTGCTTCCTAGGTTTGGGACTTTAACTCCAAACCTGTGAAAGTGTTCGACAGCCCTTTGGACTCTCACCACCATTTCTTGATGACTCAGGTACGTCCCAGGAAATCCAGTTCAAGAAGGCAGTGCTTATCTTCGAGTGGGAGTCAGCATACTATACTGGAGAGATTTGTGGTAGACTTGAAATCACAAGGACCTAGATTCAAATCCCTAACTGTATGTGACTTTAGTCAAATCACTTAACCCTTCTCAGTTTAGTTTCCTCTATGGAGATAATAATAGCATCTACCACACAGGACTACCATGAGGATAAACTAAGTAAATATCTTTAAAAGGCTTTGTAAACCTTAATGTGGTGTGTATACATCACATGATTTTGAAGACCTTCTCCATGGTGGTTGCCTTTCTCTCAATATTCTAACATGGAATCTTCAGACAGACCCATGGATAATTTCAGGGAGATCTATAAACTTGGAATAATGAAAAATATGTCTTTAATTATATGATTTTTTAAAATTTCCTTTGGAACTTTTTCTATTATATTTTATGCATTTAAAATCCTTATTCTAAGAAGGATTTGCCAGACTGCTTTGAATGTTCTATGACACACAAAAAAAGGTTTATAATTGAGTTAACACTTATTCACCTCCTTCCTAAAATCTAAAACTCAGAGCTAAACAAATAGTCTAGATGGCAAGTAAAGGGAGACCAACTTCTCTTAATACATAGACTCTTTGCTTTCTGAAATAAGTCTATTATTACATTACTTTAATTTATTTTCAAGGCCTTCCCTTGATACATATTGTGATTGCAATCCATTAAAGTCATTGGAGCCTTTCCAGACAAACTTCTCTCTAATTTTGAACTTCAAGGTTTGCTTTTTTTTAATTCATGTGTTAGACTTCCCAATGTTCTAGCATCCCAGATTGTTTTTAATATGATCACTGTAATTCACTGAGTTATGATCCTGAACTTTGTACCATTTTTAATTCTACTAAGCAGTTATGCCTCCCTCCAAGTCATCAATAAAATTCTTTAAAGCACAGGAGCAGATAGACATCATTGGTTAACTCCATTGGACAGCTCCTGTGTTTTCATCACTTTATCACTGATTACTTTGGTAGTCCAACTTTTCAAGCACATCTAAATCTTTCAAATTCCACAATTACCTCATCTACATCTCTATCTTTTCTATAAAAAGAGTAAAAGAGATTACTTTCAAATCTAGATAAACACTATATGCAACATTCCTCTAAACTTTTTATCTACATCCTGTCCAAAAAAGAAAAAAATGAAATTAATGTGCTCTGGTACAATCTATTCTTGATGAAGCCATTTTACTTTTACTTTGATGACATACTTGATGAAGTCATTTGACTCTGGAAACCTTGTGATGATCATTTTCTGTCGTAGATATTAACTAATGGCCTCTTTAATAACATATTCTAAAGTATACCTCTAATAAAAGTTGATTTTTAATTCTATAGTCTAGATTCACTTCCCCCTTTTGAAAACAGATATTTACCTTCTACAATCCTTCAATACTTCTTTCTTTCCTGTTTTCTATGATCTTTCAAAGATCACTAAGAGATATATGCTTAAAAATCTAGGTCTTGGGTTGATTCAACTATATGGTGACCAAAAAACCCAAAAAACAGTGAATTTTTCAAGTAGTCATTTGAGAGATGTTAATCTATGAAAGAATGCCAGTTATAACCTAGAATTAATTGACAGCCATGAGAAATCAAATAAAGAGTGAAATAGGATATTTTGAAAAAGGAGTTCAAACTGCAAGGCCAAAATAGCATACCTATCAAAGCTGAGTCTCATGATCAATTATAAAAATTGGATCTTCAACAAAGAAATCAACAACAGGAAACAAAACTATAAACACTCCAAACCAGGAGAAGCATAAAAAGGAAATAGGTGCCAATATCAAGAAAAGATTAAGTAAAAAGACAGACCTGTGATTTGACTGATACAGGTAACCCATGACCAAAGACATTCTCTTTACCAGTGAGGCTGACACCTTCTCTATGGCATATAGTCTTAGAGAGCTGCCTAGAGCACTGAGAGGTTGAGTTACATGCCCAGCAGCACATAGGCATTATGGTCAGACATAGGACTTGAACCTAGGCTCCAGGCCAACATTCTCTCCACTAAGAGGATACTTCCACATTTATAGGCTATTGCAAATCAAAAGAAAATAAATTATACTTGGAGCTGTAGCAGCAAGCACCCCAACATCCCCAGGGTAGCTGCCAATACAGGTTCTTAGATCTGCTTTTCAAAAGGAAAGCAACTCAAAATGGGTTAACAAGCTTACTTTAATCAAACAAACACACATTACCTAGTTCAGGGGAAAAAGGTCAGCACCCCAAACTTCAGAGTTACAGAACTTACAGATCAAACAGACAGGCTTCCAAACTGTCCCACCATTATATCAATACCAAATCACAGTTACCAGAGAGGGAAGCATCAACATCTGGGTTTTCAAAGCCGGGGGGCTCTCAACAACGGCTTCCCAGAGTCTCATCTGGTCAAATCACACAACACTTCTCAAAGTGAGCCCCAAAGCAAAGCCTCTCCTCAGGGTTTATATAGCCTTCTCCTGGCTCAGAGAATGTAACAACCTCCTTGACCCACTGCCCAATCACAAAGTATCAAGGTGTGGGCTTCCCTGAAAAACAAGCCTCCCACCACAGGCTCCAGGTGCACTTAAGCTAGGGGCAGGGAAGATCTTTAAATTTGCATTTCCATTACAGGAGCAAAAGACAGAAAACATGAAAATACAATCAAACAACATAAGGATATAAAGCAAATTTATAGAATCAGAGGGGAAGAAAAAAGCTGAATTAACAGTGTCAATTAAATGTGTCCTCTGTAAGGTAATTAATATCTTTTGCTTGAATGATAACACAGTGAGCAGTTGCATGTGTGGTAAGAGATGAGAAGATAGACAGAATGAAGTTTCAGATCATAATAAAATAATAATTATAATTATAATAAACAGCACTGGTATTTCAATAGTTCCTTAAGGTTTATAAATTATTTTATATTACCATCTCATTTGATCTTCACAACAGCCTTGTGAGATAGGTACTATCATCATCCCCATTTTATAAGAGAGAAATTTAAGACTGAGAATTAAGTGACTGCTGTCACACACTTGGTGTCTTAGGGCAAGATTTGAATTGAGATCTTTTTTACTCTGGGTCCAGAACTCCATCTACTGTACGGCCTAGCTTCCTAAGATATATCTCAACAATTAAGAGGGGAGTATAAAAGCTTTTCACCTCTCTATATTATTTTATTTAGATTCTTAAAAAAAGTGGGAGCTGTGGGAGAATAGTTTAAAAGCAATAGTGCAAAGGCACTAACGTGTCGGGGCAGGGAGGAGGGGTTAGAGGGCAAATCTTGCACTTAAAGAGGAAGAAAAGGAGAGTCATTAAAGTCAATTTCTCATAACGGGAAGAGGCATATATCTGAGATAAGATACAAGTCTTATATTTTACTTTGTCTGAGGCATCATTGTCAAATTAATAGACTCCATTATATGAGAAGAACTGGTTTTAATTCTACAAACCATGTGAGATAGAAAGTGAACCTCCAAGGGCAGCCAGCACATAGAATGGTGATGGGAAGATGGAGAATAAGAGATAACCAGGCATTTGAAATGCTAAAATTTCACACTTGATGACTCATAACTCAGAGAAATTTCTATCCCAAGATTCTTCTTCCACTTGAGGTTGCTTCCTTTATGAAATGACAACTCTTAAGAGTGATACATATCAAAAAGAAAAACACAGGAGGTAATAATACCTACAAATAAAATAATGCAAAAAAAATTGGTCACAAGAGGGAGTTTAAATCTGGTATTCTGAAATCTCTACCTTCATGAAGGACATAGAATAAAGAGGACCAAGTAAGGCTGTAAACAGCCCAGGAATTGGAGACTAGGATTCAGGAAAAAGGCTATAGGGGTATAGAAAGAAAGAAGGAAGAAGGACAAAATAAAGGAAAATTTACAGGAAAAGAAGATCACAAAATAATATTCCCTAAACTGAGAGGTTAGGGATTGTAGGAGTGGTGAAAGATAATAAAACACATGCTTAAAATTGTACAGAGGAAAAGAAGGGTCAAAAGTATAGGGAAAAATAAATAAAAAAGAAAATGTAAAGGCATATTAACATCTTCAGTAAATTCACGGAACTTAGGATAAAGCAGATGAAGGGGAAGTAGGAAAGAAGGAAAAGAAGAAAAGGAAGGAAGGAAAGAAGAAAGGAAGGAGTGAGGGGAAAAGGGAGGGAGGGAGGAAGGAAGAAAGGGAAGAAGAAAGGATGATGGAGAGAGAGTATCAAAATGTTCATAGCAGTACTATTTCTACTAACCAAGAATAAAAAAAATAAAGTATGCATCATTGATAAGGAACATGTTGAATCAATTACAGTACATGAGTAAAATGAAAAATAAATAATCCATAAGAAATTATGAATGTGAAGAATTTTGGAAAATCATGGTGAAAACACTAATGGATAAAGATAGAAATTAGGATGAGGAAAACAATAGCTACATTCAAAATGTTGAAAATATTACAAATATGAATGATAGTTAATCAAAATAACAAAGCTCAGCTCTAAAGCAGATCTGAAAAAAAACCACTACCTACAATATATAGATGAGGGACCTTGGACATGGCTATATACTATGGGGGTGGAGTCAAGATGGTGGGGTAGAAACAGGACTTCCCAGCAGCTCCAGCTCCCACTTTCACCAATCCATGTAAAAGGGTACTCTGAACAAACTTTGGAGCTACAGAACCCACAAAATAACACAGAGAAGCTAACCTCCCACTGAGGACAGCCCCACAGCCTGGCAGGGAGAAGCCAGCCCAGCACTCTGGGAGCCTACCCCAGGCCCATGTTAACCAGAGATTTTATCCCCAGGGCAGGCCTGACCAGCAGCCGGAGGGAGGGACTCCAGAACACCAGTAGCTGTGGCATTTCCAGAATTATCAAAACATAGATGCTAAGGAGAAAGTGAGAGGTCAGTGCGCTGTGGACTCTAGGACTAGTGGAGAGAGCACATTGGCCTCTTCCCTTGGGAGCAAGATGCCACTGAGGATCTGAGGTGCAGGGAGCACCATTTTTCAGCTTCAGCTGCTGGTCTATAGATGGTAGGGGGACCAAGCAACCAGTCTAGGGGGTAATCGCTCTTGGTTTAACCTTGTTGGATCTAGGTTGCAGTCTAGTGTGGAGGTCTTGGTGTGTGTGACCAGATTGCCAGAGCATGGGGAGGCTTCAGAGAGGGCACCCAACTAATAGTTCCAGCAGCTGAGAAAACCCCAGTGTTTGGGATGGATGCTCCCCTGGCTGGTGGCAAAGTTTTACTGTGGCAACAAGCCCAAAAGTCAAGTAATTGAGTGGCAACATGCCTAGGCAAAGGAAACAAAATAAACAGAAAAATTCGACATTAGACTCCTATTTTGGGGGCAAAGAGAATAAAAGCATGGAACAGGAGGAGGACTGTGAGGTCAGAAATCCTGCAACAAAAGCTTCAAATGAAAATACGAGCTGGTTACAGGCCATAGAGAACCTTAAGAAGCAGATAAGAGAAGTGGGGGAAAATCGGGTAGAGAAATGGAAATGATGAAAGAAAATTATGAAAGGAGAGTCAATAGCCTGACTGAAGAAAATAACACACTAAAAATAGACTAACTCAAATGGCAAAAGAGGCTCAAAAAGGTAATGAGGAGAATGCCTTAAAAAGTTGAATTTGCCAGATGGAAAAAGAATCTCAAAGGCTCATGGAGGAGAATCATTCATTTTGATTTAGAATGGACCAAAGGGAAGCTAGTGACTTTGTGAGAAATCAAGATCCTATTAAATAGATATAAACAAATGAAAGAATAGAAGGGAATGTGAAATATCTCATGGGAAAAATGATAGACCTGGAAAAGAGATCTAGGAGAGATAATTTAAAATTTATTAGACTACCTTAAAGCCATGATAAAAGATAGAGCCTAGAAATTCTCGAGGAAAACTTCCCTGAGCTTTTAGAACCAGAAGGCAAAATAGAGGTTGAAAGAATCCACAGATCACCTCCTTAAAAAGATCCCAAAAAGAAAACTCCTAGGAATATTATAGCCAGGTTCCAGAATTCCCAGATCAAGGAAAGAATATTATAAGGAGCTAGGAAGAAACAATTTGAATACTGTGGAAACACAATCAGGATAACACAGAATCTGGCAGCTTCTACACTGAGGGATAGAAGGGCTTGGAATATAATCTTCCACAGGTCAAATGACCTGGGATTAAAACCAAAAATCACCTACCCAGCAAAACTGAGTATCATGTTCCAGGGGAAAATGTGGAGATAATTATATGCAAGATAGTATTAATCATAGTATTTATATATTTAAAACTTTTTATTTTAAAAGGAAGATAAGCAACTCAGTATATGCTGTACATGTGTAGCTATGCAAAACATTACCATAGTAGATATACTATAAAAGACTGACTATATTTCCTTCCCTCCCATCCCACCTCCCACCTGGTCCACTCCCCACTTTGATCCAGTCCCTTTTCAAAAGTGGGTGCTTCCAACATCTCTCCCCCCCTCCAGACCCCCCTCTCCTCCACCACCTCCCCCCATCCCCCTATGCCCCATGCTTCTGTAGGGTGGGACACCCTATTTAGTATGTATATCATTCACTCCCTGGTCCAAATTCAATGAGAATAAGGTTTTGCCTTTTTGCCTTCCTGTTCCTCCCCTACCCAATTTTTTATATACATTTGAAACATTTAATTTTAAGACTTCGAATTTCAGATCCATTCCCTTCCTCCCTTGTCACCCACTCCCTCTGGGAAGATAAGCAATTCAGTATGTGTTGCACATGTATAGCTATGCAAAACATTACCATAAGAGATATATTGTAAAAGACTGCTTATATTTCCCTCCCACCCATCCCACCCCCCGACCTGGTCCATTCCCTACTTTGATCCTGTCCCTCTTCAAAAGTGGGTACTTCCAACCTCCCCTCCCCCTAGAGTGCCCTCCCCTCCATCATCCCCCCTCTCATCCCCCTTCCCCCTACTCTGCTGCAGGGTGAGATATCCCATTTAGTATGTATGTGATTCTCTCCCTGAGCCAAATTCAATGAGGATAAGGTTTTGCCTATTTGCCTTCCTGTTCTTCCCCTCACCTGCAACTACTTCCCCTTGCCTCTTCTACATGAGATAGTTTACCCTACCCTGTCTCTCCCCATATCCTCTTGTCACTTTCCTCTCTCACCTCTTATCTTCACCCCTTAAGTATCATCCCTTCCCACCAAATTCAACCTGTGCCCTCTATCCATGTATACCTATAAACATATATACACACATTCACATATGTATTCCTATGTCCATATACCCTTCTTCAATTATTTGCATAACAAGAAAGGTTTTATTGGACACAGTTATTGTTTTTCCATGTAGGAATGTAAGTAGTTCAACTTTGATAAGTTCCTTTTGATTTCTTTTCCTTGATTACCTTCTCAAGCATCTCTTGCTTCCTGTGACTGAATGTCAAATTTTCTATTCAACTCTGGTTTTTTCCTCAAGAATGTTTGAAAGTCCTCTATTACACTGAATGACCATAGTTTCCCCTGAAACAATATACTCAGTTTTGCTGGGTAGGTGACCCTTGGCTTCAATCCCAGCTCTTTTTCCCTCTGAAATATCATATTCCATGACCTTCGATCCCTCAGTGTAGAAGCTGCCAGGTCCTGGGCTGTTCTGATTATGTTTCCACAATATTGAAATTGTTTCTTCCTGGCTGCTTGTCATATTTTCTCCTTGATCTGGGAGTTCTGGAACCTGGCTATAATATTCCTAGGAATTTTCTTTTGGGGATCTTTTTCAGGAGGTGATCTGTGGATTCTTTCAACCTCTATTTCCCCCTCTGGGTCTAACACATCAGGGCAATTTTCCTTGAGAATTTCTTTAAGGATGATTTCTAGGTTCTTTCTTTGATCGTGGCTTTCAGGTAATCCAATAATTTTAAATTATCTCTCCTCGATCTATTTTCCAGGTCAATGGTTTTTCCCATGAGATATTTCACATTGCCTTCTATTCTTTCATGTGTTTGGATCTGTTTAACAGCATCTTGATTTCTCATAAAGTCACTAGCTTCCATTTGCTCCAGTCTAACTCTGAGGGAATGAATCTCCTCATTGAGCTTTTAAGATTCTTTTTTCCATCTGGCAAATTCGGCTTTTTAAGGCATTCTTCCCCTCATTGATTTTCTGAGCCTCTTTTGCCACTTGAGTTAGTCTATTTTTTAAGGTGTTATTTTCCTCAGTCAGGCTGTTGACTCTCATTTCACACTTTTCCTGCATCCTTCTCATTTCTCTTCCCAATATTTCCCCCACTTCTCTTATCTGCTTCTTAAGGTCCTCTATGGCCTGTAACCCGCTCATATTTTCATTTGAAGCTTTTGTTGCAGGATTTCTGACCTCACAGTCCTCCTCCTGTTCCATGCTTTTATTCTCTTTGCCCCCAAAATAGGAGTCTAATGTTGAATTTTCCTGTTTATTTTGCTTCCTTTGCCTAGGCATGTTGCCACTCAATTACTTGACTTTTGGGCTTGTTGCCACAGTTGGACTTTGCCACCAGCCAGGGGAGCATCCATGCCAAACTAGGGTTTTCTAAACTTCCGGAGGTATTACTTGGGTGGGCTCTCTGAAGCCTCCACACACTGTGGCAAGCTGGTTACACACCCCAAGACCTCCACCCCAGACTGCAATCCAGATCCAAGAAGGGTAAAGCAAGAGCAATTACTCCCCAGACTCATCATCGCATCCCCCTACAGTTCACAAGCCAAGAGGTGAAGCTGAAACATGGCAACATGGCGCAAGCTGCATCGACTCCTCAGCGGCTTCTTGCCCCCCACAGGATGAATCTGACTGTGCTCTCCCAACCAGTCCCAAAGTCCATAGCGCAGTGACCTCTCACTTTGTCCTAGGCATCTATGTGTTGACAATTCTGAAAACACCACAGCTTCTGGTGTTCTGGGGACTCTCCAGCTGGCTGCTGGTTCAGCTGCCCTTGAGCTAAAACCTCGAGGCACGTGGGCCTGGGCTTGGCTCCCAAAGCGCTGGGCTGGCCTTTCCCTGCAGGGCTGCCAGGCTGTCCTGAGGAGGAGGTTAGCTTCTCTGTGTCATTTTGTGGTTTCTGGAGCTCCAAAGGTTATTCAAAGTTCCCCTCTTACATAATTTTGAAGTGGTGTGGGCTGGAACTCTGCAGAAGTGCCGTTTCTTCTCTGCCATCTTGAATCTGCCCCTGGGGGTACTGCTATTTTGGGGAAGTAGGTAGGGGAAAATGGGGAGAAAATTTGTAAAAAAAAAAAAAACTGGTGGAAATGAATGAAGTAAAACAGAAGTTAATAAAATATTTGAGGAGAAAAAAAAGAACATTAACTCTAAGAAAAAAAAATATGGCCAAATTCCCTGAGATAGCATACATGTATTAGTAGGCTTTGCTTGACATTTTTTATTGTTGTTCTGAGGGAAGATTCATAAAGGCAGAATGAGTTGAATAAGAAGGGATATATTTGGAATTGAATGCAATATGAAAGTTACTGTTCAGTCATTTTTCAGTCATGTCTGATTCTTCATGGCTCCATTTGGGTTTTCTTGCTAAAGATAATGGAGTAGTTTGCCCTTTCCTTCTCCAGCTCATTTTACAGATGAGGCACACAACTATTCCATGTCTGAAACCAGATTTCAACTCAGAAAGAGAAGTCTTCCTGACTCCAGGCCTAGCATTCCATGTGTTGCACCACTTAGCTTCCCTGAGATATAACAAGTTATCCATAGAATTGTTTTTAAAAAAGTAATCTGGAATAAGTTAGAAAAAAGGTTATGAAGTAGTTGCCATGATGAATATAAAGGTTTTGCTGGTCCTTCAGACCATTATTTCTACCATTTGCAAAACTAGGTCTATGGGCATGGTTTTGACTTTGTTTATCACTGTACAGAAATAATTTGTTTTTTCCCCTCTCTAATTGTGGATCAATGATCCTGCTCCCAAATGGCATTTATGGATAACAGCACAGAAGTAAATGGGTTCATTCCTGTGGGATTAACAGATATTCCAGGGGCGGCTAGGTGGCGCAGTGAGTAGAGCGCCGGCCCTGGAGTCAGAAGGACCTGAGTTCGGATCCGGCCTCAGACACTTAACCCACACAAACAAAAACCTAGCCGTGTGACCTTGGGCAAGTTACTTAACCCCAATTGCCCTAAAAGGGGCGGCTAGGTGGCGCAGTGAGTAAGAGCGCCGGCCTCGGAGTTAGGATGACCCGAGATCAAATCCGGCCTCAGAAAATGAGCACCCATACATAAATAATGACTAGCCGTGTAACCTTGAGCAAGTTACTTAACCCCAATTGCTTAAAAAAAAAAAAAACAGATATTCCAGAGCTCCAGGTTCTGCTCTTCATAATATTCACCCTTATCTACCTCATCACCTTAGTAGGAAACCTGGGCTTTATAGCCCTTATTTGGAGGGAATCCACTCTCCACACTCCCATGTACTTCTTCCTCACTAGCCTCTCTCTGGTGGATTTTGGTTCCTCTTCAGCTGTTATTCCCAAAGTAATTGCTGGGGTCCTCACAGGGGACAAAACCATTTTCTACAATGGTTGTGCTACACAAATGTTCTTCTTTGTAATTTTTGTTACTACTGAAAATTATCTGTTAGCCTCCATGGCCTATGACAGATATGTGGCTGTGTGTAAGCCCCTGCACTATGCTACCATCATGTCATCCAGGATGTGTGTTCGGCTGACCATTAGTTCTTATGCCTGTGGTTCATTGAACTCTTCTATTCACATTGGTTATACTTTCAGCCTCTCTTTCTGTGGTTCCAATATTGTGAATCACTTTTTCTGTGATATTCCTCCAATCTTGAATCTCTCCTGCTCACATATACGCTACACCGAGTTGTTGGTTTGCATTATAGGGGCATTTAATATGGCTTTTGTTCTTCTGGTCATTGTGACCTCCTATCTCTCAATTTTTATTGCCATCCTGAGAATCCATTCTAATGAGGGCCACCAGAAAGCCTTCTTCACCTGTGCTTCTCACCTCTTTGCAGTGTCCTTATTCTATGGAGCAACCATCTTCATGTACCTACTGCCCTCATCAGCTCATTCCATGGATACAGATAAAATGGCCTCTGTATTCTATACCATGATCATTCCCATGCTGAACCCATTGGTCTATAGTCTGAGAAACAAAGGTATCAAGAATGCTTTCAGAAAAGCTACTAGAGGAAAGAATTGTTAGTCTTATTCTAAGTAAGGAGAGGGGCAACTAAGTGGTGCAATGGATAGATTGGGAAATTCAGGAGATCTGAGTTCAAATCTGACCTCAGGTAATTATTAACCATATGATCTTGGGAAAGTCATTTAACTCCTTTTTGCCTCAGTTCCTCACCTGTAAAATGAGGAGACACTGGAGAAAGAAATAGAAAACCAGGCTAGCATCTTTGCCAAGAAACGCCCATGGACAATTCCAGAAGTTCATGAAGAGTCATACTCACTAATAACTGAACAACAGTGGTTAAGGAGAAGGGACAATCCATATATAGGTGCTCTGAATTCTAGTCACCAATTCTAGATTTTTGTTAAACTCAAGTTGATCTTGTCAAAAGGCAAAGTTACCTTGGTGTTTGGATGCTAGAAATTTTTTCTCCACTATTTATTTTAGCATTTTTAAAAAGTGGAATAGTTAAAGGCTGGTACTCACCCAACCTCACCACTAACCCTGTCCAAAATATGCTTAAATAAAGATTCTAAACAAATTCTAGAGCAACAGACCCCACAAAATGATGGAGTAAAACAATTTTCTAGCCCAAGACAACTTAAAAGTTCAGCAGGTCAGCAATGCAGTGCTATAAGTCAATCCCGAAAGACTCAAGAAAGAGAGAAATGTGCCATCCAGAGATATAACTAGAAAGAACTGAGCCTGAATCCTGATGGAAGCAAACTAAATGATCTTTTTCTTTTCATTGTTTGGTTTTATTTCTTCTTTACCATCTTTCATCCCACCTAGTACAATACGCCTTTGTAATTGGAATAATGTCTAATATGAATGTATTTGCAGACTCTATACTGGACTATATGCTGTTGTAGGGGGAGGGGGGAGCGAAGTAAAGGAAATTTGAAAATTAAAAAAAGTTCAGCAGGAAAATGTCTCTCTAGGGTGAGAGAGGAGTATAACCCATTATAGGCCATAGCAGCACAGGCTGTCCAAAGTAGGAAACAAGGAGCAGCTATCAAGGTGACTTAATCAGGAGAAACAGTTGCAGTTTCCAAACCTCTCAACCACAGACATTAAGGGGATCAGACAATGGGTCAGAAGGAAATTTGCCAGGGTCCCTTTGCTGGCACTATGAACAAGATTCTCTTGCATTGTCTATACTTGGATCTGGGTAACAGTCTTGGGTCTTAGTCCCAGTGAGAGGAGGAGCACTAAAATAGAAAAGCTTGTGGCCACAGGGGAACAGGGACCTTGGTTCCATGGTTGAAAAGAGTGCCTGTGGTCACTCACAAACCAGCGTGCAGTCCAGGAAAGTAGTAAACACACCTTTCCCAAAATCATATCACCTTGAAAGAGTCAAAAATTTATAGAATTATTTCTGAAAACAACTGGACAAAAATCCTTAAGCTTAAGAGAGTGCCCCTTCCACTTGGGAAGCAGAGTCCAAGTTTAGCATAAAGTTAAAAGTCAAGAAATATGCTAGAAAATGAGGAAACAACAGGAAAAAATCTGACCATAGAAAGTTACTATAATAACAAAGAAGATCAAAACACACACTCAGAAGAGGATAACAAAGTCAAAATTTCTACATCCAAAGTGTTAACGAAAAATATGAACTGGTCTTAGGTCATGGAAGAGCTCAAAAGGGATTTTAAACATCAAGTAATGGAGGTAGAGGAGAAATCCAAAAGAGATATGAGAGTGATGCAACAATATCATGAAAAAAATGTGTCAACAGTTTGGTAAAGGAGGCCCAAAATATACTGAAGAAAGAATAAGCCATATGGCAAAAGAGTTGCAAAAACCCAATGAAGGGAAGAAAACCTTGAAAAGTAGAATTGTCCAAATGGAAAAAGACATACAAAAATTCATTGAAGAGAACTCCTTAAAAAGTGTAATAGGGGGTGGCTATTGGCACAGTGAATAAAGCACCGGCCCTGGAATCAGGAGAACCTAAGTTCAAATCCAGCCTCAGACACTTAAGACTTAATAGCAATGTGTCCTTGGGCAAGTCACTTAATCCCAATTGTCCTGCCTTCTCCAGAAAGCAAAAAGAAAAGGGGGGGGGGAACAGCTAGATGTTTCAGTGAGTGGGGTGCTGGCCCTGCAGTCCAGAGGACAAAGGAGTTATTTTACAACCAAAAATAATCTACTAAGCAAAACTGAGTATAATCTTTAGGGGGAAGAAATAGATGTTCAATGAAATAGAGAACTTTCAAGCATTCCTGATGAAAAGACCAGAGCTGAATAGAAAATTTGACTCTCAAATACAAGAGCCAAAGAAGCATACAAAGGTAAACAGAAAAGAGAAATCATATGCATTTTTGTAAATATAGGTTCTTTGCTCTTTTTTTTTAACCTCTCTGAGATACACACCCAGTAGTGGTATTGTTTGGTACAAGGCTATGCATAGTTTTGTAGACCTTTGGGCCCTAGATTGCTCTCCAGAATGATTGAATCAGTATACAACTTCACTATCACTTCATCTAAGAAATGTCAAAATTATTAGACATATATAAGTTTTCTCCAAATCTTCTTACAGTATTCTTTTCAATTCATTCTCATTGTTTGTCCTTCATTCTCAAATAGTACCAATGACATCAGGAAGGTGAAGTCTTGACTTGCAAGTGAGTTGGATTTGAATGAGGTAGAGCTAATCAAAGTTATCAGCCTCACTCTCTACTCCAATATAATCTGAGTAAGGTGGCAAGACATAGGCCAAGATGATTGCAGATGACCCCAGATGCAGATATGAATAATGCTTCTGACACCCCTAGATGTGTGACTGAGGAAGTCACTTCACTTACCTGAGATGGAAATGTTTTTCTTTCTGTAAAATGGACATTTGCACTTTATAACTCATGATGATATTATAAAATTTTATTGAGACTATAGATATAAAACCCTTGTGAACATTAAAATGCTAAATTAACAGAACTTTTTGATTTTCCCTTCTTTCCTCTAATCTTACTCTTCATCCTACATTAACTCCATTCTTTATGAGTTGGTGGTAGAATTAGAATGTGATTGTTGTACCCATAACCCCCCTCCACTGAGTCCCACATAATCTACACCAGATTTCTGATACTTATGTCATTATCAATTGTAATATACTCATATTTTAAATAAAGATATTTAATGACATACTTTGATTATTAAAATAAGAAAAAATGATTTCCCCATAACCTAAGTTCAAACTATCACAATACTTATGCAAAAAATTTCCTAAATAGTGAGAGTGGGAATAGGGTATAAATGAGTTCAAGGTATATTATGGATGGACAGTTTATATTTTTTGCAGTTTATTTTACTGATGAAATGTCACTATTCTTTTTTCCTCTGTGTATTACATCTCTGATTTTCCTTTGCATCTCAGTTACTCACATGAACCATCCTATATCTTTCCAGTTGTTGTATGGCACCCAATAAAATGTTCACTAGGGATATTGTAGATTTTAAATCTCTCCTTTTTCCTTTCAGCTTTTCAGCTTGTCATTAGATCTTAGATATAGTTCTACATTGAGATGCTAATTCCCCATAAATGTGCTACTCTGTCCTCCTTTAACTGGGAATTCTTGACTAGTAAGCTTCTCTCCACATGGGATGACTATAGCACCAATGGCTACAAAGTTCTTCTCATTATCCAGTCTGCTTTTTGTATTCCTCTCTTCTCTACATTCTCCTCAGAGATCCTCAAGTCAATGTTCATATGACTTAGGTTTAGAAAACCATTTCATTCTTTAGTCCTTATTATGGCAACCTGGATAAGGCAAATAATACCAGGATTATACTCCCTAAAATGAGAAAAAAGGAGCTGAAAAATATTTCCCTTCTCTTGACTAAGTAATAGCCTAGAAATAAAAAATGAGACATGAATTTTCAGACCCAATAAGTATCATGTAATTTGTTTTAGTTAGATAAACATTTTTGTTTTAAGTGATAGGAGTAGAAACGGTAGACAGTGATAGTAATTCAAAAAAAGAAGAAAGAAGACGTAATCAAAGAAAAAAATATATAAAAATGTATGTAGAATCAAGGTTAGAAATGGAATACAGATTAGCAGGGTTGTGTTGTTTAAAATAACATGTTGGGCAGCTAGGTGGCGCAGTGAATAGAGCACCAGCCCTGGAGTCAGGAGGACCTGAATTCAAATCCAACCTTAGACACTTGACACACAAGTTGTGTGACCTTAGGCAAGTCACTTAACCCCAGCTGCCCTTCAAAACAAAAAAAAAATAACATCTATTTTACTTTGACGAAATTGAGTTATTCTTTATTCACCATTTATGATATTCCTTTGTGCAACCAGTGTTTGGTGAGAAGGAGTTAAGCTGTTGATAGTAAGCTGTCAGGAAAAAGGGGCATTTGCCCTGCATACCCCCAAAGTATTGTATCCTTAGACAATTGATATTAGTGGTGTAGTGCAGATATATTTCTGGTGCAATACTACTTTGGGATATTGGCTACTCAGCTACAGCCTTCCTTCTATACCCCTCAATGGCAGAAATCACAGTATCACTTGGAAGGAAGTGAACTAGATGGAAGTTCAAATATCAATCGAGGTCTTACTTAGTTGAGTCACCTTTGCACTTTTGTGTTTAGACACCAGGTACACACTCATATGCATGCAAGCACACATGTATATACATACACATGCATACACACACAATCAGGCATACACCTAAAGAAATAAGTCAAAACCATGTAATAAAGGTCATGATTTCATATATAAATCTCTTTCCTGCTCTTTTATATACTGACATATTCATACTCAAGGTTATAATAAAAAAGAAAATTTCTATTAAAAATAAAATGATTTGAGTATGATTGAGGGAATGAGATTGAATTTAACTTGGCCCTTTCCATGCTTCTCAGTTCTAGTAAATGACAAGGGTGGGGCTAGTTGGATAAGACAGTCTAGTTACCTTTGCCCCAACTCCCCAAGCAAAAAATCACAGGCTATTTCTTTAGTCTACATTATTGGTCATATTTGAAAGAGTTCCTTTTCTGGGACATTACAAAAAAGTTGTACTGAGAGCTGATCTGATCCTGCCCTTCTGTTTCCATTTGTCTACAGAGGACATTCTCCATGCCTGGAATGCTCTCTTTCCTCATTGTCTTCTCCTGAAATGTCCTCTTTCTTCAAGGCTAAGATCAAGTTTCAGGCCTTCCATGAAGCTGATCACTTTAGCTGAATGTCATTTTTTTCTTCCCTTTTCTTTTTTTTTTAAACAAATGCTTTATTAACTTCTGTTTTACATCATTTATTTCCACCAGATTTTGAGTTACAATCATTTTCCCCCCGTTATTCCCCTACCCAACCTCCCAGAATAGCAATCCCACAAGATATCGCTTCCTCCAATCTACTCTCTCCCATACCTTCTCCCATACCCCCTTCGACTTTTCCATTAGAGGAAGGTGAAGCTTTGTGTCCCAATGCCTGCACATCTTATCTCCCAATTATAAGCAAAAGAGTATTAATAATAGTATTTATATATATTTGAAACATTTGATCTTAAGACCTTGAATTTCAGATCCATTTCTTTCCTCCCTTGTCACCCATTCCCTCTGGGGAGATAAGTAATTCAGTATATGTTGTACATGTCTAGCTATACAAAACATTATCATAGTAGATATATTGTACAAGGCTGCTTATAATTCCCTCCCACTCATCCCACCCCCCACCTAGTCCATTCCCTACATGATCCTGTCCCTCTTCTATAGTGGGTACTTCCAACCTCCCCTCACCCCAAGGATGCCCTCCCATCCATCATCCCTCCTCTCATCCCCCTTCCCCCTATCCTGCTGCAGGTTGAGATATCCCATTTAGTACGTATGTCATTTTCTCCCTGAACCAAATTCAATGTGAATGTGGTTTTGCCTTTTTAGCCTTCCTTATTCTCCCCCTCCTTTGCAACCACTTCCCCTTGCTTCTTCTACATGGGATGGTTTACCCTACCCTGTCTCTCCCCATCTCCTCTTGCCACTTTCCTCTCTCACCTCATAATTTCATCCCTTGAGTATTCTCCCTTCCCAACAAATTCAACCTATGCCCTCTTTCCATATATAACTGTAATCATATACACACACATTCACATATGTATTCATATGACCACACACCCTTCTTCCATTATTTTCATAGTGAGAAAGATAACATCAGTCACAGTTATTGCTTTTCCATATAGGAATGTAAATAGTTCAACTTTGATAAGTTCCTTTTGATTTCTTTTCCCTGATTACCTTCTCAGGCATCTCTTCCTTCTTGTGTCTGGGTGTCAAATTTTCTATTCAATTCTGGTTTTTTCCTCAAGAATGCTTGAAAGTCCTCTATTCCACTGAATGACCATATTTTCCCCTGAAACAAAATACTCAGTTTTGCTGGGTAGGTGACCCTTGAGTTCATTCCCAGTTCTTTTGCCCTCTGGAATATCATATTCCATGCCCTTCGAACCCTCCGTGTAGAAGCTGCCAGGTCCTGGGCTATTCTGATTGTGTTTCCACAATATTGAAATTGTTTCTTCCTGGCTGCTTGGAGTATTTTCTCCTTGATCTGGGGATTCTGGAACCTGGCTATAATATTCCTGGGAGTTTTCTTTTTGGGATCTTTTTCAGGAGGTGTTCGGTGGATTCTTTCAACCTCTGTTTTGCCCTCTGGATCTAAAACATCAGGGCAATTTTCCTTGAGAATTTCTTGAAGGGTGATTTCTTGGTTCTTTCTTTGATCATGGCTTTCAGGTAGCCCAATAATTTTTAAATTGTCTCTCCTGGATCTATTTTCCAGGTCAGTGGTTTTTCCCATGAGATATTTCACATTGCCTTCTAATCTTTCATTTGTTTGGATCTGCTTAACAGCGTCTTGATTTCTCATAAAGTCATTAGCTTCCATTTGCTCCAGTCTAACTCTGAAGGAATGAATCTCCTCAGTGAACTTTTAAGATTCTTTTTCCATCTGGCAAATTTGACTTTTTAAGGCATTCTTCTCCTCATTGCCCTTTTGGGCCTCCTTTGCCATTTGAGTTAGTCTTTTTTTTAAGGTGTTGTTTTCCTCAGTCAGGCTGTTGACCCTCATTTCATACTTTCCTGCATCCTTCTCATTTCTCTTTCCAATTTTTCCTCCACTTCTCTTATTTGATTTTTAAAGTCCTTCTTAAGGTCCTCTATGACCTGCAACCCGCTCATGTTTTCTCCTGGGGCTTTTGGAGCAGGACTTCTGACCTCACAGTCTTTTTCCCACTCTATGCCCCCAAAATAGGAGTCTAGGGTTGCATTTTTCTGTTTCCTTTGCCTTGGCATGTTGCCACTTAATTACTTGACTTTTGGGCTTGTTGCCACACTATGGCTTTAAGGCCAGATAGAGGAATTTTCATCCCGAACTTGTGGGGGGCAACTTCCGTTTCTGGCAAGCTGTAAACCCACCCACAACTTCCACCCTAGATCACAATCCAGATCCAGGGAGTTTAAAGCAAGAGCGATTACCCCCCAAGACTTATCGCTGGATCTCCCTACAATTCGCAGGCCAGGAGCTGGAGCTGCCTCTGAAAACTACAAAATGGTGTGTCTCCTCAGTGGCTTCTAGCCCCCAGGGGAGGGATCCGATGCATTCCCCAAATACTGGTCCCAAAGTCCATAGGATACTAACCTCTTACTTTGTCCTAGGCATGTCTATGTTGACAATTCTGGAGTCACCACAGCTGCTGGTGTTCTGGGGTGTCTCCAGCTGGCTGCTGGCCCTGCCGCCCTGGGGCTAAAGCCTCGGCTCAGGAAGACCTGGGCTCCGCTCAGCTCAGCTCCCTGCGCTCTGTGCGCTGAGCGCTGCCAGCTCCCTGAGTGCTGCGCTGGTCCTTCCTGCAGGGCTGCTGGGCTGTCCTCAGCGGGAGGTTAGCTTCTCTGTGTCATTCTGTGGGTGCTGGGGCTCCAGAAGTTGTTCAAAGTCCCCTTCTACATAGTTTGGGGGGAATCTGGGGGCAGAGTGGCTTGGATGAGCTGTTTCTACTCCGCCATCTTGGCTCTGCCCCCCCTTACTTTTTCTTAGATAATTTTATCTGGATATCTCCTTTGCTCCTGTCATATTCTACTGGAAAACATACTCAGCTGTATACGTGTTGAACACCCCCTCTAAGTAGACAGTAAACTCCACAAAAACAAGAAACATGTCTTTTTTAACCTCCACTGTCTGGCATTGTACCTTGTATATATTCTATTAAGAAGAAGAGGAAGGAGAAGGAGGAGGAGTAGAAGGAGGAGAAGAAGGAGAAGGAGGAGAAAAACAAGGGGGTGCTATTAAATGATTAAGAAACATCTCTCTGGGGGGCGGAGCCAAGATGGCGGAGTAGAAACAGCTCGTCCAAGCCTCTCTGCCCCCAGATTCTCCACAAACTATGTAAAAAAAGGACTCTGAAAATCTTCTGGAGCCCCAGCACCCACAGAACGACACAGAGAAGCTAACCTCCCGCTGAGGACAGCCCAGCACCCTTCAGGAAGGACCAGCGCAGTGGTCTGGGAGCCGGCAGCGCGCAGAGCGCAGGAGCCGAGCTGAGCCCAGGTCCACGTGAGCCGAGGTTTTAGCCCCAGGGCGGCAGGGCCAGCAGCCGGCTGGAGGAACCCCAGAACACCAGGAACTGTGGAGACGCCAGAATTATCAACATAGACTTGCCTAGGACAAAGTAAGAGGTTAGTGTCCTATGGACTTTGGGACCTGTATTTGGGGAATGCGTCAGCTCCCTCCCCTGGGGGCTAGAAGCTGCTGAGGAGACGCCACTGTGTAGTTTTCAGAGGCATTTCCAGCTCCCAGCCTACAAATCGTGGGGAGATCCAGCGATCAGTCTTGGGGGGTAATCGCTCTTGCTTTAACCTCCCTGGATCTGGATTGTGATCTAGGGTGGAAGTTGTGGGTGGGTTTACAGCTTGCCAGAAACGGAAGTTGCCCCCCACATGTTCGGGACGAAAATTCCTCTAGCTGGCCTTAAAGCCATAGTGTGGCAACAAGCCCAAAAGTCAAGTAATTAAGTGGCAACATGCCAAGGCAAAGGAAACAGAAAAATGCAACCCTAGACTCCTATTTTGGGGGCATAGAGCGGGAAAAGGACTGTGAGGTCAGAAGTCCTGCTCCAAAAGCCCCAGGGGAAAACATGAGCGGGTTGCAGGCCATAGAGGACCTTAAGAAGGACTTTAAAAATCAAATAAGAGAAGTGGAGGAAAAATTGGAAAGAGAAATGAGAAGGATGCAGGAAAAGTATGAAATGAGGGTCAACAGCCTGACTGAGGAAAACAACACCTTAAAAAATAGACTAGCTCAAATGGCAAAGGAGGCCCAAAAGGGCAATGAGGAGAAGAATGCCTAAAAAGTCGAATTTGCCAGATGGAAAAAGAATCTCAAAAGTTCACTGAGGAGATTCATTCCTTCAGAGTTAGACTGGAGCAAATGGAAGCTAATGACTTTATGAGAAATCAAGATGCTGTTAAGCAGATCCAAACAAACGAAAGATTAGAAGGCAATGTGAAATATCTCATGGGAAAAACCACTGACCTGGAGAATAGATCCAGGAGAGACAATTTAAAAATTATTGGACTACCTGAAAGCCATGATCAAGGAAAGAACCTAGAAATCACCCTTCAAGAAATTCTCAAGGAAAACTGCCCTGATGTTTTAGATTCAGAGGGCAAAATAGAGGTTGAAAGAATCCACCGATCACCTCCTGAAAAAGATCCCAAAAAGAAAACTCCCAGAAATATTATAGCCAGGTTCCAGAATCCCAAGATCAAGGAGAAAATACTACAAGCGGCCAGGAAGAAACAATTTCAATATTGTGGAAACACAATCAGAATAGCCCAGGACCTGGCAGCTTCTACACTGAGGGATCGAAGGGCATGGAATATGATATTCCAGAGGGCAAAAGAACTGGGAATGAACCCAAGGGTCACCTACCCAGCAAAACTGAGTATTTTGTTTCAGGGGAAAATATGGTCATTCAGTGGAATAGAGGACTTTCAAGCATTCTTGAGGAAAAAACCAGAGTTGAATAGAAAATTTGACATCCAGACGCAAGAAGTAAGAGATGCCTGAGAAGGTAATCAGGGAAAAGAAATCAAAAGGAACTTATCAAAGTTGAACTATTTACATTCCTATATGGAAAAGCAATATCTGTGACTGATGATATCTTTCCCACTATGAAAATAATGGAAGAAGGGGGTGTGGTCATACGAATACATATGTGAATGTGTGTGTATATGGTTACAGTTATATATGGATAGAGGGCATAGGTTGATTTTGTTGGGAAGGGAGAGTACTCAAGGGATGAAATTATGAGGTGAGAGAGGAAAGTGGCAAGAGGAGATGGGGAGAGACATGGTAGGGTAAACTATCTCATGTAGGGGAAGTGGGTGCAAAGGAGGGGAGAATAAGGAAGGCTAAAAAGGCAAAACCACATTCACATTGAATTTGGTTCAGGGAGAAAATGACATACATACTAAATGGGATATCTCAACCTGCAGCAGGATAGGGGGAAGGGGGATGAGAGGAGAGATGATGGATGGGAGGGCATCCTTGGGGTGAGGGGAGGTTGGAAGTAGCCACTATAGAAGAGGGACAGGATCATGTAGGGAATGGACCAGTTGGGGGGTGGGATGAGTGGGAGGGATTTATAAGCAGCCTTGCACAATATATCTACTATGATAATGTTTTGCATCGCTAGACATGTACAACATATACCGAATTACTTCTATCCCAAGAAGGAATGGGTGACAAGGGAGGAAGGAAATGGATCTGAAATTCAAGGTCGTAACATTAAATGTTTCAAATATATATATAAATACTATTATTAATACTCTTTTGCCTATAATTGGGAGATAAGATGTGCAGGCATTGGGACACAAAGATTCATCTTCCTCTAATGGAAAAGTCGATGGGGGTATGGGAGAAGGTATGGGAGAGAGCAGATTGGAGGAAGCGATATCTTGTGGGACTGCTATTCTGGGAGGTTGGGTAGGGGAATAATGGGGGGAAAATGATTGTAACTCAAAATCTGGCAGAAATGAATGATGTAAAACAGAAGTTAATAAAGTATTTGTTTAAAAAAAAAACAAAAAAAAATTGCTGTACTAAGCTACGATTCTACCAACAATGCATTAATGTACCTATTTTCCCATAGACCTTTTAACAATTATCATTTCCCTTTTTTTGCTAGTCTGATAGGTGTGAGGTAGAATCTTAGAATTGCTTTAATTTGCCTATTTATCTTTGGATAAATGCTTGTTATTATTATATATTTGAATCAGTTCCTTTTATCAAATTGATTCTTTAAAAAAAAGTTTTACTGATACCTATTGTCTATCAGTCACTTTTATATCTACCTTCTACATTAGTGATCCTTGTCTTGTAATAAAGAAAAAAAACAGCTAAAAAAAAAAAAAAAAAAAAAAGAAACATCTCTCTGGGGCGGCTAGGTGGCGCAGTGAATAGAGCGCCGGCCCTGGAATCAGAAGGACCTGAGTTCGGAGCCGGCCTCCGACACTAATTGCACAAACAAAAACCTAGCCGTGTAACCTTGGGCAAGTTACTTAACCCCAATTGCCCTAAAGGGGCGGCTAGGTGGCGCAGTGAGTAAGAGCGCCGGCCTCGGAGTTTGGATGACCCGAGATCAGATCCGGCCTCAGAAAATGAGCACCCACGCATAAATAATGACTAGCCGTGTAACCTTGAGCAAGTTACTTAACCCCAATTGCTTTAAAAAAAAAAAAAAGAAACATCTCTCTGAAAATATATGACACAATTTTTAAGTTTAATATGCATTATTAACATTTTCTCTATCGCTTTCTTAAATCTAGAAGTCAACAAAACAATAAATCAAACTCTTATTTAAAGTATTTGCTGATTTCTAAAATGTAAATACTCACATGGAAATTTTAACAATCAACTCTTGAGAGCTAGTTTAAGCTGACTGGTGATTTCAGTACACTGCTGACGTGCCTAGCATTTATATAACTCTTTAAGGTTTGCAGAATTCTTTACAAATGTTTTCTGATTTTATCCTCACAACTACCCAGGGAAGTAGGTGTTATTATTATTTTACATATGAGGAAACTGAGGCAGAGAGCTATTAAGTGACTTGTCCAGTACAACAAACTAGTAGGCCAGATTTTAACTCAGGTCTTCTTAACTCTATGTTAAATGGTCTATTCACTGCACAGCCTACATGGCTCTGAATATTAAATTGGAAGTTGTTTAATTTTAAATAACAAAGCTAAAAATTGGAGGTATTAAATGACTTCCTCATGTTGACACATTTAGTAAGTGTTGGAACTTCAAAACCTTCTGACTCCAGGTCCAGATTTCCTTTTATTTGGAGCTCAGAAAGCAGCAATGTGGCATTCCAATGATGTATAGCAGGTCTTAGCATCCTCTTCTGCTGAGCATAGTAAATGGATTTGGACTTTGGTTCTCAAGAGTCAGTCAACAAGCATTTATTTAATAGTTGCTATGTTCCAGGCATCACAAATACTCAGGCACCATTGAATCTGTGCTTTGTCATTCATTGTCTCAGGAAAAGACATCTCTACATGCAAATTATGTGTTATTAATTAGTACTATAAGATGTGTGTGTTACTCATGGTGGTTTGCCTAAATGAAACTCACAGGGAGGCATGAATAAATATCTTTGGAATGTTGTCCACCCCTCTCCAAAAGAGGCTTTGATTTCTTCCGGGTGGGGAGCATGCAACTGGGCCCACAAGGCTCTACTCTCCTCAGACAGGTGATATCTATGCCTGTCTTCAAGGAACTTAGAGTCTAATGGGAAAGACAACATGCAAAAAATGTACAAACAAGATACTTATAGAATAAATTGAAGGTAACCTCAGGTAACCTGTGCTTCTGCTGTTCTATAAAAGCTTTGATGTCACTTACTCCTTATGGAGTCACATCTTGGATTATATTTGCACATATATCTAGAACACAATTGGCATTCAGTTATCCTAATATTCCAAGAATTGTCTAATATACTTTCTACATCCAGTAGTAATGCTGTGCCTTTTAAGCATCTCTTTTTTTCTGTAAGAACAATAGCTTTTTCAGCCAGGATTTTCATCTTGCCACTAGACCTCAAACTATAGAAAATTCATGCAGTTTGGTGGGCATAGTGGAAAGAACACTGGGCACAGAATCAGGAAGATCTAAGTTCAAATCTGGCCTCAGACACTTACTAGCTGTGTGACCTTGGGCAAGTCATTTAACCATATTTGCCCCAGTTTCCTCACCTGCAAAATGAACTAGAAAAAAGAATTACAATCCATTCCAGTATTTTTGCCAAGAAAACACCAAATAAGGTCATGAAGAGTCAAGCATGATGAAAACCATTGAACAATAACAATAGAAATTTCAATCATTGGACAGAATTTTTAAAATGTATCAAGTACTAATTATTTATTAGGCACTATATTAGGTGCTAGTGATTTAAATACAAAAACAAGAGGCCCTTCCCTCAAGGAGTTTACATTTTATTGGGATAGAGGATAACATGCACGTATAAAATTAAAAACAGAATATATGCAAAGTAATTTCCAGGAGGAGATCCTTAGCAACTGGTTATGAGGGGTGCAGAGAGAATCAGAGTTGACTAAACTATAAATGGAGAAACCAGAGGCTGTCCTTTCTGGGTTTCCTGTTGCTGCACAACACTCAAAACATTAATCTAAGTCCCCCCAGTATTCTTACCATCATAGTCCAAAAGATTTCTCTTCTCCAAATCCCTCATACACCTAAGTCTTTCCCCATCAATTTTATGAAGCCCATTAAGAGAGTCCATACATCATCCAAAGTCTTTCTTTCCTAGGAGAAAATGCAAACGTTGAAGACTGTGAAACCCCATTGCATGTAATATAAAGTTAAGAGAAGGGAGGAAATTGGATAACTTTCCATCAGAACTGATGCAGTGGCTTGGTGTTACTTTTGTTCAGTCATTTTCAATCATCTCCAATTTGGGGGATCCCATTAGGGGTTTTCTTGGCAAAGATATTAGAGAAGTTTGCCATTTCCAGCCCATTATACAGATGAGGATCTGAGACAAAAAGGGTTAAGTGACTTGCCCAGCGTCATACAGTTACTAAATGACTGAAACTAGATTTGAACTTAGGAAGATGAGTCTTTTTTTACCTTACCATAATTAATTTATTTTTTTAAATGTATTTACTATTAGTTTACAACATTCAGTTATACTAGTTTTTTGACTTACAAATTTTCTAGCCTCCTCCCCCCCACCCCGCCATGGTGGCATACAATCCAATGTAGGTTCTATATATACCTTCACATTAAACATTAGTCAAGTTGTAAAGAATTATAAACAAAAATTATAAACAAAAATATATAGAAATCTACGGTCATTATGCTTTTTCGTCTTCATTAATTGTCTCATTGAGATTCCATGTATTTGCATCTTAATCCCTGCATTTAAAGAGAAGGAAGCCAAGACCCAGAGAAGATCACAGAGAAATGAATTGCCGATCCAGAACTGTTTCCAAGATTTCTGGCATTACTTTAGAAACATCTGCCAAATATCCTGTGTCCTTGGCATTGGACCAGGAGTGATCTCACAGATTTCATAGAAGGTTGGAGTTGACAGATATTAAAGGTTTGTCAGACAGATTCCCTAATCAACTTTAAGAGCTTATAGGATGGATAGTCTTGTCTGGGACTTATGGAAGTAACTCTTTCCCTATAGAGCATAGACATGCTCATTGACCCATAGTTAAGAGGGAAAAATGCAATCAAATCCTCATTAAGTCTTTGTGACTGGAATTTTCCAAGGTGAACTGGTAGACTCAAACTCTTGGGAAGATGTGCTCTTCAGGCAAGACTCTCCTCTATATTGGCTGTGGAAGCGAGTTTATAGTCATTCTTGGTCCTTTGATGTGGGGGGGGGGGGAATCTGTTTTATATAATATTTTATTTTCTCCAATTAAATATTAAAACAAATTTTTAACTTTAAGTTTTGAATTCCAAATTCTATCTCCCCCACTTTGTCCCCCCTCTCCAAGATGATAAACAATCTGATATAGATTATATGTGTTCAATAATGTAAAATACTTCCTGCTTCTGGAAAAGTGGTGGTTACTAAAACCAAGACTTCAGCAAGTACATGGTAATTGCTTTCCTCACACCTATTAACCTTCATATTACCCCTTGAATTATTCATATAATCCACAGCTATCCTATATCTTAAAAGTACAATTCCCTTATAACTCTTGGTGAGAAATTGGTGAGTATTGACCCAAATGTCAAGGATTTACCCTGATGACAACTTGAAGTCAGTTCTTTCTTAAAGATTCCTAACCCAGATCGGTTTTGAGTCAGAACTTTACATCCCTGTTATTTTTATTAACAGTATTTATAATAATAAATTCTATTGGATATATCAACATGTTGACAATTGTGTTGATGAAATAATATTGTAACAATAATTAATAACTAGCATTCATATAGCACTTGAAGGTTGCAAAGTACTTTTTGCATATTTTAACTTATTTGCACAAAAAGTAGAGGAGTCATAGAATTGGGCAAGGCAGATATATGGCACAGTGGACAGAGCACTGGGCTTGGAATCAGGAAAATTCAACTTCTTGAGTTTAAATCCAGTCTCAGACACTTAGTAGCTGTATGAATGTGGGCAAGTCATTTAACCCCATTTGCTTGAATGTCCTCATTTGTAAAATGAGCTGGAGAAGGAAATGGCAAAACACTCCAGCATCTCTGCCAATGAAAACCCCAAATGGGGTCACATAGAATTGGATGTGACTAAAACAACTCAACAACAACAACAACAAAAATATGACAATATAGAAGTGGGCAGAATTTTACTGACATTTCGTAGGCTATTGTGAGTCCCGTAATGAATTTTCTCCATTTTCTAATGAGGCCCAATGAGCCTGCATCTACTGTATTTTAATAAGGTAGGGGAAATAATAGCTTTATGATATCTAACACTATTGTCCCTTTGAGTCTTTGTAAGGGAATAGAAGACCCTATGAATCAGATTTGGCAAGTTCTCTTTTCAGAGCAATAATGAGCCAAAGAAAGAGAAATTGATCTCATCGGGTAAACCCAAAGATCAAATCTCCAAGGTCCCTTCTAACTGGAATATTCTGTACTTATAATTGAACTTCTGAGCCCACAGTTTCCATCTTTCTGTATCATTCTTAGAATCCCACTGATTGGTAAATACACAGTAGGTATACATCAAATACTTATACCTTAAAACAGAGATCTTAATTTGAACCTAGAAAAACTGCCTGGAGACAGTCCAAGACTAATCTCCCATCTCTGTCACTTTCATCAGATACCAAGGGAGGGAAAGGAATATATTCCCATCCTCCTTGTTCCTTCCTCATTTTGTAATTAAGTATCTGGAGCCTTGGAGTTCAAGACCCAGCAGACATCAGACAATCAATGATTCTCCTTTTTTTCTTTGAGGAAGTAGTCAAGTTTATAATTATGAATTGTAATGAAGAAGTTATTTCCCTCAAGGCAGACAGTTCAGGGAGTTTTCTTTTTTCTTTTTCTGAAGAGTTATTTCCCTTATGATGTCATTAAAACCAAGTTCTGCAAACCATTTCTGAAATAATTACTATTATTAAAAAAAAAAAAACAGAACAAAGTAGATCTGTGACCTCATGTGTGGAGGATCTCACCCCTATAGATACTAATGACCACCCATCTATACCTTCTTATCCTGTCTATTCATGCATATGTATGTGTATATACCCTTCTTACTGGAAGTACATAATAGCCTGAGAATCTTCCCTCAGTTTACGTAGCCACTAACACAGCATTTGGTTACTGACTCACAGAACCCAAAAGGGTTTATCAACCATGAAAAAATCAAAACTATTAGTAAGAAGGGAGAGAATCCCAGGATCCCATACTGGGTAAATTGTGCTGAAATCACTACTTTTCTACACATAGAGCATCCCTGTCAGAGCTCAGCTTGTACTTAGTTAGATGTAATTCAACAAAAATTTAGAACTACTTGGGCTAGGCACTGAGAGAAATGGAAAAATTGACTAAGGCTGACCTTCAACGACTGTGCAGTCTAGTAGAGTGATAATAATTCAACATACAATGTTCTCCTTACATATATTATAGGATCATAGATTTGGAACTGTAAGAGACCTTAGAGACCATAAAGTCAAACTCTCCCATTTTGCAGATGAGGAAACTGAAAGTCAGAGATGTAAAAAGATGTCCCCAGGATTGCACTGTTCTCAGGTAGGATTTGAACTCAGGTCTTCTGGATTCCAAACCAAGCACTCCAATACATTGCAGCAACACATTAAGCTTCAATTGTGTCTTTGCATCTTCCATCCATTGTTATTAATTCTGCTCTATCACATTGTTTCCTTAACTGAAAAAGGAAGAGAGGGAGGGAGAAAGGAAGGAAGAAAGGAAGGAAGGAAGGAAGGAAAGAAGGAAGGAAGGAAGGAAGGAAGGAAGGAAGGAAGGAAGGAAGGAAGGAAGGAAGGAAGGAAGGAAGGAAGGAAGGAAAGAAGGAAGGAAGGCAAGAGCAGACTTTATGATACTTACTTAAGCTGCTGATGGTTACAGGTGATAAGCCGCAGAGGGAGGGAGGAATAGGAAAGATTGAGTGATACTTTGTCCCCACAACCAGGAAGCAAAACAAATCTAACAAGTCTTTTACCTGAGTACTTGAATACAGTATCAGTCTTACCATCCGTTTATTGGCCCTCCCCAGCCTTCTTATTCTCCTGGATAAATATTCTGATCTTCCTTTTGGGATTATGAGAATTTTATAAACTTTTATGAAAATTTTTAAAATTTCCTTTTTGGTTCTTATTATTTGAGACTCAGTTATCCCACCTGTAATTATTGTTTAACTGAAAGCCTTCCTTCTGTCTATATTAAACTCACCTGACTAATTCATGTAATAATAGTGCTACAGGAAGATTTTCAACATTCCTCATATTCTCACTTACTAAATGAGAAGAAAAAAGGAATACAGCATCATTTTGTCTTAATAACATTTTATTTTTCTGCAGTTACATGTAAAAATAATGTTAAATAAAGTTTAAAATTTTAAGTTCCAACATCTCTCCCTCCCTGAGAGAGTAAGCAATCTGATATACATTATACATGTGTAATCAGGTAAAACATATTTCCATATTAGTCATTTTGTGGAAGAAAGAGAGGAAAGAAGGAAGGAAGAAGGAAAATAGTTTCTGGAGGTAAATAACGTTTTTCATCATAAGTCCTTTGGAAGTGTCTTGGATCATTATATCACTGAGAAGAGCTAAGTCATTCACAGTTGTCCGTTGTACGATATCACTGTTATCACACACGATGTTCTCCTGATTCTTCTTACTTTACTCTGCATCAGTTCATCTAAGTTCATCTTCCTAGGTTTTTATGAAAGCATCCTGCTCATCATTTCTTATAGCACATTACTATTCCATTGTAACCATATGCCAAAACTTAGTTCAACCATTCCACAATTGATGGACAATCCTTCAATTTCTAATTCTGTGCCACCACAAAAAGAACTTGTTTTTGTAATTCATTCTATTTTTAATTTGTGGTATAAACAACTATTTCTATAACATAGTATAATAAAAAGATAGTTGCACATGAAACTGCAAATCTATTGTATACAATTTGCTATTCCTTTTAAATACATAATAAATTATCATATAAATTTCATTTTTTTCTTCCCCAATCTACCCTGTTCTATAGATGGCTACAATCAGCCACACAAAGATGTGTGTATATATTAATATACGTATATGAATGTATATTATCTATAAAATTATTCTATACAAACTTCTAAGTACCATTTCTTTCTCTGGATGCAGATAGTGTCTTTTCTTTATGTGTCCTGTACTTTTTGTTTGTGTATTTATAAGAGTAAAAATTACTTACTTGCTCAAAGTCATTATTAAAACAATATTGTTGAATATATATATATATATTGCTATATATTATGCTTTCTTGGTTCTCCTCTCTTCATTCTTCACTCTTTCCATGCCTTTCTAAGATCACTGAGCTCGTACAGTATTATTCCATCACAACCATATATCACACCTTATACAGTCACTCTCCAATTGATGGATATCTCTGTAATTTCCTGTTCTTTGCTACCACAAAAAGAAATGCTATAAACATTCTATTCACATTCAAAGTTATAATTATCATTTGTAAATTTCCTTTGCTATTCTGATTGTGTTTCCACAATATTGAAATTGTTTCTTCCTGACTGCTTGTAGTATTTTCTCCTTGATCTGGGAGTTCTGGAACCTGGCTATAATATTCCTAGGAGTTTTCTTTTGGGGATCTTTTTCAGGAGGTGATCCGTGGATTCTTTCAACCTCTATTTCCCCCTCTGGGTCTAACACATCAGGGCAATTTTCTTTGAGAATTTCTTTAAGGATGATTTCTAGGTTCTTTCTTTGATCATGGCTTTCAGGTAGTCCAATAATTTTTAGATTCTCTCTCCTAGATCTATTTTCCAGGTCAGTGGTTTTTCCCATGAGATATTTCACATTGCCTTCTATTCTTTCATGTGTTTGGATCTGTTTAACAGCATCTTGATTTCTCATAAAGTCACTAGCTTCCATTTCCTCCAGTCTAACTCTGAGGGAATGAATCTCCTCATTGAGCTTTTGAGATTCTTTTTACATCTGACAAATTCGGCTTTTTAAGGCATTCTTCTCCTCATTGCCTTTCTGAGCCTCTTTTGCCATTTGAATTAGTCTATTTTTTAAGGTGTTATTTTCCTCAGTCAGGCTGTTGACTATCATTTCATACTTTTCTTGCATCTTTCTCATTTCTCTTCCCAATTTTCCCCCACTTCTCTTATCTGCTTCTTAAGATCCTCTATGGCCTGTAGCCAGATTGTATTTTCATTTGGGGCTTTTGGTGCAGGAGTTCTGACCTCACAGTCCTCCTCCATGTTTTGATCCTCTTTGCCCCTAAAATAAGAGTCCAATGTTAATTTTTTCTGTTTATTTTGTTTCTTTTGCCTAGGCATGTTGCCACTTAATTACTTGATTTTTGGGCTTGTTGCCACAGTAGGACTCTGCCACCAGACAGGAGAGCTTCCGTCCCAAATGTGGGGTCTCACAACTTCCGCCAGTTGGGTGGCCTCTGTAAAGCCTCCACCCACTCTGGTAAATTGGGTACCCACCCCAAAATTCCACCCCACCCCCCAGACTGCAATCCAGATCCAGGAAGTTTAAAGCAAGAGTGATTAACCCCAGACTGATTGCTGGCTCTCCCTACAGTTTGCAGACCAGGAGCTAGAGCCTCCACTGACGTTGCAAAATGGCTTCTGTGCCGTGTTTCTTCAGCAGCTTTTCGCCCCCAGGGGAGGAAGCTGACCCATTCCCCAAATACTGGTCCCAAAGTCCACAGGGCACTAACCTCTCACTTTGTCCTAGGCATATCTGTGCTGATAATTCTGGAATCACCACAGCTGCTGATGTTCTGGGGTCTAGGGCTAAAACCGCGGCTCATGCCTGCCTGGCCTCAGCTCCCAGAGCGCTGTCGGTTCCTAGCATGCTGTGCTGCTTGCTCTCAGAGCGCTGCACTTGCCGCTCCCTGCAGGGCTGCTGGGTTCTCCTCAGTTGGAGGTTAGTTTCTCTGTGTAGTTCTGTGGGTGCTGGGGTGTCTTTCACATTCTTGAAGATAATGATCATATCTCCCACAAGTCTACTTTTCTCCATGCTAAACATCCCTTCCACTGATATTTATTTATCATTACAATCATACTCTAGGTGTACTTCAGTCTATCCATGTCCTTCCTAAAATGTGGTTCCTAAAACTAAACCTAACCCTTTAGATATAGTCTGAGCCAGGCAAACAGGAAAACTTACCATGCTAATTTTTAGCTGATAATTTTTACAACTTTCCTAATGAAATCTAACAAAACATTACTCTTTTGTTTTGTTTTTGGCTCAAGTGATGTAATATATATGAAGCAAGCTGCTCTAAAACCTTAAAGTTCTCTATGAATGCCAGTTGTTAATATTATTACTCTTGTCTACTACATCATATTTTTGACTTAGTTTGACATTGTAATACACTAAACCCCCAAGATCTTTTTTCAGACAATCTACTATCTACCCTGGTCTTTCTCTCTCTCCTCCACTTTGTATTTTTGGAGTATACTTTTTTGAACTGACATGTAAAACAATATTTTCATTTTTTCAAGTTTTATTTGATTTATTTGTATTAACATTGAAATCTTATTTGATCCTGATTCCATCACCCAAAATGTTATCTCATCACACTCTGTGTTTTCTGCAAATTTTATGAGCATATCATTTAAACCTTTTCCCCAAGCCACTGACAATTCAATTTAAGAAGCATTTAAAGTGCTTCCTTTCAGTAAAGTGCTTTGTTAAGGGAGACAGAGACTGGAAAACAGCTGATTCCATCAAAGAGCTGATAATATAGCAAAAGGTACACAGCCAAAGCCAATTCCTTGAGACACTCTGCTAAATGTCACCTACCAAGATGGCATCAAGTTAGATGGTCCTGCTCAATATATATTATTCAGCCAGTTCCAGATCCAGTTAACTGTACCATTGTCTGGGCTTCATTTCTCCCTCTTTTCTAAAATAAGCACATGAGGAATGTTGTCAATTGCTTTATTAAAGTCTTGGCAAGTGATATCTGACTTACCTATGTACTATGTCTTATGTGCATGTGTCCTTCAAAAACTTATCAATGAATGATCTTGGGCCAAGGTAAGGTCAAGAGTGATAGGATACGTTGAAAATGAGGCTCATGAAAAACCAAGGAGTAACAATAGAAGTTATATATGTGTATGTGTGTGTGTGTGTGTGTGTGTGTGTGTGTGTGTGTGTGTGTGTAGAGAGAGAGAGAGAGAGAGAGAGAGAGAGAGAGAGAGAGAGAGAGAGATGGATGGATTGGTTGGTAGATGGAGATGGATAGATTGATTGATGGATGGATGGATAGAGATAGATGGATAGATAGATAAATAGATAATGGATAGAGATAGACACAGATATAATCTACAGGGATCTTCTTCACCATAGTGCTGCGAGATAGGTAGTAAAAATAGCATTTTATCTCCACTCTACAAATTTGGAAAGACTCAGGAAGCTATATGATTGGCTGAAATTTTCATAGTTAATAAGGCTAGTTGGAGCCATGAAGAAAATGAGAAGGAACAAGTATATACTAAGTTCCTACTATGTACCAGGCACTATCCTATAATATTTTAAAATATTTTACAAAAATTTACAAATATTTAGTCCTCAAAATAACCCTGTGAGGTAGATGCCATTATTACTCCCATTTACAGTTGAGATACTTGAAGCAGACAGAGGTTAATACTTTCCCAGGGTCATATAGCTATGAAGTCTCTGAGTCTAGACTTGAAATTGGGTCTTCCTGACTCCAGGCTCAGTCCTCTATTTAGTGCATGACTTTGCTGCCCTATGTCCAACCCACATAACCTAACTCCAAATTTTGTGCTCATTTCCTACACCATACCGTCTCACATCAATTATCATATTAGATATTCACAATACTTCAAGGTAATCAGGATGGAGATAATTATACTTAAAATACCTATGAGTAAACTGAAGCTTGGATCAGGTCAATGGCTTATTCAAGGTCAACCAACTAGGAGGTAGTAGAGAAAGGGCTTGAAGTCAGCCCTTCTGACTCCTATATCCTAAGCTCTTTCCATTTGAATTTGATAACAACAGAGGAATGACCAATGCAACAAACACAAAAATAACACAACAACAAAAAACAAATTGGTCTCTCTGAGAAATCAGAGTTCGATCCCTATGATCAAAGTAGAAATTCGTACCTTGTTTTGTACATAAGCAGGTTGAGCAGTTACCAGATGTCTCCAAAGAGATGCTGTGCTTCTACATTTGTATAAAGTCTCCCCCCCACCTTATCTCACCTTTGGGTGCTTATATCCACAAGTGTCTCCATGAGGTCCCAATCTCCATGATTTGGAGCAGGACTCCTCTGAGTCCCTCATTCATTCATCTGGTTCCCATTGTTTTCACTTTGTGACTGAACAGGAGACAAGATCATAAACTCTGCTGCTACCCATACAGCAGTGATGGGCAGGGGTGATCTCTCCAGGTCAAATACATTTAAATACTTAGCACCAGGGACTAAGGTATCCTTCCTATTCTTGGAACTTCAAACCCAAAACTCCCACGTGAAGGTATTGACCATCTCTCCCCAACAGAGTCCCATCTCCAGTAGCCAGGTAGGCTATCAGAAATCCAGCCCCATACTTGGTCATTATCTGGAGACAACACAACATAGTGGTTACACCACCAAATTTAAAGTCAGAAAGATCTTACTAGGTGGCACAGCTAGACCAGACTCAGAGTCATAAAGACCTAAGCTCAAATCTTGCCTCATATTTATTAACTATTCCCTTGAGCAAATCACTTAATGTCCTTCTGCTTCAGTTTCTTTAACTGTAAAGTGGTGATAATAATGATATTTATCTTCCCAGATTCTTATGAGGATCAAATAAGATAATATTTGTACCAGGCTAATCCAGGCATACCATTTCTAAGCACGTTTCTTAATATTTAAAACTGAAATATTACCTTAATCATGTGTTTATTATAAAGTTCAAAGGATATAGTGTGTGATAAGTGCTTTGCAAAATTGCTAGGCTGTATGAATGCAGTCTTTATTCTATATGAGACTTGCAGTTTTTCAACCTAGGTGTCCTTCAGTAATTGATGGAACACTGGAAAGTTGAAAAGCTGAATGGAGCTGTCTAATACTAATGAAGTCTAAATAACAAACTGTCAAATGTTGATTGAAGTCATATTAAGTGTAGATTATTAATATAATATAGTAAGGAGAGGAGAGTAGAGGGGAAGGAAGGGGAGGGGAGGAGGATATAGAATGGATGTAATATGAAGTTGAGACAAAATAGGGTCCTATGTAGCAACAGCAACAATTAATAGCAAAATAATGATTCACTCTTATTGCAAAGCACTTTACTTTCATTATATCATTTGAGCCTCATAAAACCACTGTAAAATAATTATTACAGTTACGATTATCTCCATTTTATGTTACCAATAAGTTGTCAAAAGGTATGATCATATAGCTCTTAAAGGAATTAAAAATGTATACCAACCACATGAGAGATGGTTTCAAATCACTAACAAGAGAAATTCTAATAAAAATAATTCCGAAAGCTTCTCTCACATGTAGAAAATTGGCAAAGGAGGAAAAAGATGGAAATTGTCAATGTTAAGGGGAACTTGAGGAAGATAAGCATATGTTGTAGGTATAAGTGGGAATTGGTCCAACCAATCATTAATCAAAAGGTATTTTGTAAGTATTTACTATGTACCAGACACTATTCAAGTCTCTGGGAACACAAATATCAATGAAACAGTCCCTATTCTTGAGGAGCAAATAGGTAGAGGAAACAACACTTATTTATGGAGGTAATTCTAACATAGACACCAAAGAATTTGTGGGGAAGAGATTTAAGATATGTTAAATATTACAAAAGATATATAGAATCATCAAACACTTCATTGGAAACCATTTCCCACATTGACATCAACTAAAGATTATTTGGGGGTTTTGTATATTTAAATAGTCCAGAGTTCAACTTAAACTATTGTTTAGCTTGCATCTCTTTATCTTATCCCAAATATAAGAAGACTTGGTCAAAGGCTTTGCCAAAAACTCAATAAATTCCATCTAAGGAATTTTCTTATTCTACCAGTCATTAGGTCTATGTGTTTCTGTATCCTTAAGGAACATATACACTGACAAGACTAGGATAGGATAAGGATAAAGTTTAGGACAGTTAGCTAGAGCAGGAGATCAGGAGAAATTAAAGATTACTAATAGTAATAACAATAATGCCAAGAATAGGAGCTCATGTACACATAGTTGTTTACAGTTTACAAAGCAACTTCCTTACAAGGGCCTTATTCAGTCTGGGTGATAATAATCATTATATCTCTTTTATAAATGTATGGTTTTCAACCAAGAGTTGAAATTATAAATGAATAAACTGGCACTTGATCAGTTGGATGACTTTCCCAGGGTCATATCACTAGGAGGTGCTAAAGGCAGGATTAGAAGCCAGGTCCTCCTAATCCCACACCCTGGGTTTGTTTTTTGCTTTTGTTTTTGTTTTTTTGTTTTGTTTTGTTTTGTTTTTAACATTGCTTCTTTCTAATAATGAGTTCAGATTAACAAAGGCAATCACAGAATAATCATCTCCCTGAGAAATCAGAACTTGGTCCCCATGGTCAGAATAGAATTTAATGACCTGTTTTGTTCGTGTGTCAGCTGTGGAGTTGCCAGATATCCAGAAGAGCAGCTTGATGTCCTAAGAGCTTCTGTGCTTTTTGGCCTGTATAAAGCCCCGCTCTTTTCCCCATCTTCAGCCACTGAATTCCAAGAGAACCTGTATATGGACTCATTGCTGTGGGAACAACACAGGGCAGGAAGCCTTTGAGTTACTGACTTCTTCATTTGGTTTCAAATGTTCATCTTGAGCTTCATCAAGAGGAAATATTTCTGCTTCTACTGAAATCTCTGTAGCAGCAGTGGCCAGGAGGTGACTTATCTTAATCTAGAAAGCTTTGAACTCTCAGCACCAGATGATAGGCAGCAGTTCTTTGCTTGGTTAGTTAGTTAATTAGTTAAGGTTAAGACTTCAAACCCAAAATCCTTATGCAAAAATTGTTTGTCTATCAGTTCCCTCTGGAGCCCATCAACCTTTCTTGGGAGCAAGATAAGAGTCAAGGATTCTAGGATTCCAAGACTCCAGAATTCATCAATGGAACAACATGGTATGGTGGATAGAGGATGGGCTTGGAACTGGTAAGAACTGTATTCAAATCCCATTTCTCTCTTTCTTGTATTAGTTGTGGAACTATTCATAGGTAAGTCACTTCAACTCTTAGCCTAGATGTGTTGTTTTTCAGTCATTTTTCAGTCCTGTCCAACTCTTTGTGACCCTATTTGGGATTTTCTTGGCAAAGATACTGGCGTAGTTTGCCATTTCCTTCTGCAACTCATTTTTATTGAGGCAACTGGGTTGTTGAAACAAACAGGAGTGACTTGCCCCCCCCCCCCCCAAGGTCACGCACCTAGTGTCTGAGGCCAGATTTGTACTCAGGAAGATGAGTCTTCCTGAATCCAGGCCCAGCAGTCTGACCACAGGGCCTAGATATATTCATTTCTAATATGGAAATAATATAACCTGAAACTTTTTGACAAGGGTCTTTAATGACCCAAATAAGATAATGTAGTTTGCCAGCTTTGAAAGGCTGTATGAAGACCAGTTATTAACTACCCCACTGAGCTTTTCAGGGTGACTGTCCCCATGGTAAGAATCAATACCTCCTTTACAGAAGTTCATTAAGGCAGAGGGTCTGTGGTTTGACTTCCTAGTCCCTAACTATAAAAAGCTCAGTATTATGAGGAGACAGTAGCAGTAGTTTTAGCAGCATTTCTAATGCTCTGCTAACATGACTTTCTGGCTTACTTTGAACTGCTGCAGTGAATATGGATACAAAAGGAAGTAACAATTTCAATTGGATTTCTATCTTTTTAAATGCAAAGTTTCATCCTTTACATATTTTATTATTGATAAAGAAATTTTCACATTTCGTTTTAGGTTCCATTAATGCCTCTTGGCACTTTAACCCCAAGCCTGAATCACTGGGCTGACCAAGTTTGGCCTGACCATGATAATCCGATAGGAGCAGGAGTATTCTGAATTATGAGAGAGGGGATAGAGGCATCCAATGATAACAACTTTTTAAAAACAAATTGGCAAACATTGATTTGAAGGCATGTTTTGTGCAGAGTTAAACTGTGAGGGAACTATGAAGTTTAGATAAGATATGGTTCTTGTCCTTAATGGAAATAGCTCATATTTATATGGCATCTTACACACATTATTTCATCTGAGCTTCACAAATAACTGATGTAGTTATTACTATCTTCATTTTATTGGTAATAAAACAGAATTTAATGGGATTTATATGGCATGTCCTGGGTCACGGTGCCAGTAAATATTGACAACAGAATTCTATCCAAATCTTCCTGATTTCAAAGCTTGTTTTCCTTCAGGAGATGGAAAGATTTGAATTCAAATGGTGCCTCGTAGCTTTGCTTAGCCATTCGACCTTGTGCAAATCAACCTCTCATCATCAGTTTACCCATCTGTAAAAGGGAGGTAATATACCTAAGATGTAAGGATAAAATGAGTTAACATATGTGAATGTTCTTGCAAACCTTAGAGTGCTACATAAATGCTAGTCATTATCACCATTCTATACCATGCTGCCTCAATTAATTTAGAGTCTAGGATCTCTTCTGTCCTCTTTCCTTTTCAGAGCATCTTGTCAACCATCATCACATATAAACCTTTCACCCTATATGGCTCTTCATAACTTTATTTCTATCCACTTAGAATTTTTCAAGGTCTTTATTCCCCTAAACCTTGTGATTTAGGTAATGTCAGTATCCTTATTCCCACTTTCTATACAGGGAGACAGGGCCCCAGAAAACAATTGACTTGCCCCAAATTCAACTATCCAATCCAGTAGGATAAGCATTTACTAAGCTCTTACACAACTGCGCCAAACCCTAAGGACACAGAGATAAGGATGAAACAATTCCTGCTCTCATAGAGCTTACATCCTACTTAAGGCAAGCAACATACACAACAGATTAGGAAATAGAGAATATCTTTGGGCAATATATGGTCCTGGACTTGGGGTTTATACAGACTAGGCTCAGTGCTGAAGGTCTGAACCTAAGGCATCATGTCCTCTTTCTCTTCTTTGTTTCTCTCATAAGGGATAAGAGTTTAGTAGGGTTACGGCTTAATAGAAAGCTTAATGTAAAGAAATAAAAGACATTAAGCCTTTGAATTATGTCAAAGTAAATTTAATCAAGAGAAGCCTCCAAAATAAAACTTAGGCACAGCTCATATCTATTTCCCTGAATATAGGTTACAAGGTCCTCAACTGACTATGTAGCCTTTGTTTCAATCCCAGAAGAAAATTCAGTGCAGGTTACAAAGAACACACAAACTTTAACAACTTAAAATTGCATTAAGACTTTTGGGACACACCATATAACAGAAAGATAAGGGTTACAAGTTGCCTATAAGTTTGCCCTGGAGCCTTTGGGAAATCTGTCATTCTGGTGAATCTGTGAAGTACAAATCACAGAGTAAATTAGTGATAAAGACAGGATTATGAGATATAGATCAAATCTAAGACCCTAATGTTTTGTGGTTTTTTTCCCTCGGGGCAATATGTATAGTAGTTAGGAAACTGAACCTGAACTCAGAAAGATTTGGGTTCAGAAGTGATATGGTATAGTGGAATGAACACAAGCTTTCAGGTCAGGGGATCTAGGTTCAAATACTGCCAGTGATTCCTGTTTCTTGAGTAACAATGGGCAAGTCCCAAAGTCCATGGGGCATTAGGTCATTGGCATTAGGTCATTACTAAACATATATGCACCAAGCAGTATAACATCCAAATTCCTAGAAGAAAAGTTAAGGGAATTAGAGAAAGACTATATGATGATTAAGGTCATCTCAACCAATGTGTGGTCTATGGAGCTGCATCTGGCATTGAATAACAATGATCAGTGGAGAAAAGCTAAGCAATATTAAGCAGTAAATGTGAAAAAATCATTAAGCAACAATCACATTTGGCAGTGTCTACATGCTCAAAGGTTATGGCCTGCTGGGAGAAATTGGTAGAAAGCCTTATACATGCAGAAGCAATGACCACACAAGAAGACACTGATAGCCCCAGTCAGTGGGAGGCAGAAGTTATCTCTTCACAAGTGAGACCCAACCACGTGTGTCCAAACCTATGCGTCTCTCTATATGTGTAGCTTGAGCAAATTTTCCCCGTATATGTGCCTCTTCATGTATGTTCCCCATAACTGCTCACCATTCTCATTGATAGGGCATATTTGCAGAAGATTATGCAGTGATTTATGAAGGAAATGTTTTATAGTCAAGTTTCTTACTGCACTATTTTATTAAATGACTTTGTTATGAATTAAGTTGTGTTCGCTAGCTTACTTAAAAAGTCAGACACATCAGTAGGGGCTCGTGAGCTACAATTTTGGGTAGAGATTGACAGATGACCTTACATCTGAGCTAACTTTGTACTTGGTACAAGTTGAGGGATATATTAAAGACTGACAATGGGAAGGGTGTATAGTTGATTTTTGGTTAGGCATAGATTAGACCAGATGACCTTTTCTGCTTCAATAATCTGTGTCTTTAGTAATATTTGGCATCACAGATCATGTTTTCATAGATCAATTATCTGCACCCCACTCATACACTCCAATCAAGTCCAACTCTGATCCTTCGTTGGGTTGAGGAGCTGTCCCAAAAGTGGATGAATGGTACAAAAACTCTTGCAAATTGTCTAAGTTTCAAATATAACCTCACAAGGGACTGTGTCTTTTGTCCAAGGCCAGCCTAGCTTAGTGACCGATGCTCCTCACCAGAAGGCCAAAGGATCTTTTTCTTTTCTTTTGCTAAAATAGCCCATGAAATGAGCCAAAGGACAAAATGGTCTTCAGCATCTTGATCCTGTTTTCATGTCACAGTGATGTTGATGAAGTGTTTATGAAGTGGGGCAGACAGTGCTAATATTAATCAAGATAGAAACAGCACATTTATTGTTGAGCATTGTGTAATCTATTTGATTTCCATAACTATGAAAATAGTAGAGATCTTATCCTATCTGACCACTTCAAACCCCTTAATTGGCATTGCCTCTCTGAAAAAATATAGGCCTCTCAGACTGGATTTGAAATCACCCCATAGTCTGGCTCCCATTTACTTTCCTAATCTTATTTCATATTTATTTCCTTCATACAGTCTCCATTATATTCAAATTGATCTAAAAGTAGTTTCTTATCAATGACATTCCACTTCACACAGCCCTACCTATGTCCAGTTGTTCACCCATGCCTGGCATACACTCTCCTTGGCTATACTTTTTGGAATTTCTACCTCCTTTCATACACAATTCAAGTGGCATTTGCCACAGAAGGACTTCCTGGTTCTCTGAGTTGTTAAAGCTCTCATAGGATTGAAATTACATAGAATTGCGTTATATGTCATTTGTATTTACTTTACTAATCTTTATACATTTTGTTTCCCCTAGACAGCCCAAGTTCCTTAAAGTCATCGATTATTTTTACTGGCAGATGAGGGGCATCCATCCAAGACAAATCAGGGAACATTAAATTTGTGGACCCTAGATAAATTTTCACAATGAATTCATAGATCCCTTCACACTAGATTTGTCTCTGGCCATAGTTTGTGCATGGGAGTCTTTCATTATACTGAGTTCATTCTTCTGCTAGTTTCTCTCTTACTGCAGGTGACTGATGAAAGCACTAAGAGGCACTGATGGAGAATGGCTCTGAGGTCAATGAGTTCATCCTTGGAGGATTAACAGATGCTCCAGAGCTTCAGGTCCCTCTCTTCATAATGTTCACCATGATCTATCTCATCACTCTAGTGGGGAACCTGGGGATGGTAGCCCTTATTTCCTGGGATTCTCATCTCCACACTCCCATGTACTTTTTTTTAAGTAACCTCTCTCTAGTAGATTTTGGCTACTCCTCAGCTGTGACTCCCAAGGTGATGGCTGGGCTCCTCACAGGAGACAAGGCCATCTCCTACAATGGGTGTGCTACACAGATGTTCTTCTTCATGGCTTTTGCTTCAGCAGAAAGCTACCTCCTGGCTGTAATGGCCTATGATCGCTATGAAGCTGTGTGTAAGCCCCTCCATTATACCACTACCATGACATCAAGCATATGTGCTGCTCTGGCCATGGGCTCCTATGTCTGTGGCTTCCTGCAGTCTTGCATCCACACAAGTTGCACCTTCAGCCTCTCCTTCTGTAACTCCAATGTGATCCATCATTTTTTTTGTGACATCCCCCCCTACTGGCTCTCTCCTGCTCTGCTATTCATTTTAATGAATTGGTGGTCTTTATCTTAGGAGGGCTCACTATATTTTTGATCCTCATGGTCATCTTGACTTCCTACCTGTTTATTTCCATTGCCATCCTGAGAATGCGCTCAGCTGAAAGCCGGCGAAAAGCTTTCTCCACCTGTGCTTCTCACCTTACAGCAGTGTCCATATTCTTTGGAACAATCATCTTCATGTACCTGCAACCCAGTTCTAGTCACTCCATGGACACAGACAAAATGGCATCTGTTTTCTATGCCACAGTTATTCCCATGCTGAACCCTCTGGTCTACAGCCTGAGGAACAATGAGGTCAAGAGCGCTTTCAGAAAAGCAACCTGGTGGAGAAGATTTCATTGAGCATATTTCTAGGAAGAAAATGTAATCTAAATCTTTCTTCTCAGGGTTCTAGGCTCCAAGTCAATTCATTTTCTTAAGCTCTGTACTTCAGTTCTGCCTTTTCAGAAGCAGCCATATACTCTGGAGTTAAGCCTGCCTTAGAGTCAGAGAGCCCTGGATGTGAATACTGACTGTGATATTTCCAATCTTTGTGATGCTCTAAAAGTTCTCAGTGTTCACTTGTGGGGACCTGATGGGGTGATGCTCTAAAAGTTCTTAGTGTTCACTTGTGGGGACAGATGGTCCCATTTGCTTCAGCAGAGGGCATGATAACCAGGTTGGCAACAATAATATGGGAGAAATATTAGGTGAGCTATGGGCTTGGGGATGTGACAAGTTTGGTTCAACCACACCCACTTCGGTCTGCCATTTTTATTTTTTGACCCAGAGATAACCAGATAAACCACTGACATAGGAATTCTCAGTGAGAAAATTCCTACCAATACAGAAAAGCAACTGTTCTGAAATGTATAGTATTAGGGAATTATTAGAGCTCACATTGCCTCCCCAATAAATTTATAAAAGTCTTTCTCTCTCTCTCTCTCTCTCTCTCTCTCTCTCTCTCTCTCTCTCTCTCTCTCTCTCATCTGGCTCTCTCTGCCTATCTCTCCATCTGTCTATATATTTGTGTCTATGTTTTTGTTCCTCTGACTCTCTCTTTGTCCCTATCTCTCTCCCTGCCTCTTTCTATCCCTCTGTCTCTACTTTTGCCTCTCTCTCTGCCTCTTTCTATCCTTTTATCTCTTTCTCTGTCTCTCTATCTTTGTCTATCTCTGTCTCTCTTTATCCTAGTCTCATATATCCCCACTTACACTATCTTTCTACTGTCAAAAGACAGTGGCATCCGATCAAGACCTGCATTCAAACTATATGGAGGGAAATCTATCCCCTTGTATGTCCACCAAGCTATTCTTACCCACCAATAATAGTTAATGGTAATTTGCCATAAAACCACATGGTTCTATCTGCTCAACCTTCTCCAAGGGGACTGATTTCCTGCACTCCAAATGCTTGGTGGCCTTCTGCTTTTGTGTTTCCTTTGAAGAGCATAAACCATAGATGAGTGATTTAGTGACCCGCCACCTTGGCTCCAGGGTTGATAGCATCTGAGACACTGGCAAAAACTCTATGGATTGGTAAGAAAGAAGCAGACATGGTAATCCTTCCAGTTCAGGTTCAAGATTTCCAAATTCTAGTAGTCAGGAGATAGACTTCTTGGGGAGAAAGGGGGATTTCCTGATGTAATTTTCTCCTTAGAGAAAGAGTGGATACATCTATGTACTTTCTTCCAACAGAATAACAAAAGGTTTTTTGCCTATAACCTCTGTAAAGTGTTTGGTATTTTATTTAATTTCGTTTTTCAGAGTAAACAACTGATGCATGACGTTTGTGAGCTCTTTTCAGAGTTAGTACAACCTCTGTTATTCTTTGGTTGTTTTTTTTTTTTTCAGGATTGACAAAGCCATAGAGACTTATTCCAGTTAAACCAAAAAGAGGAAGAGGGAGAGATTTCTGCAATGACTTCCTCAGGGACATCTCAGGGTAAAAGTAACTTATGGAACCTAGGCTTTTCCCAGATGACTGATAGAGTCGTAGAAACTGGAATGTGGTACGTGATGACTTACTTAGTAACCCTAAATATTAACATACTATGTAAAGTTCAGCTATTGCTAGCTACCATATCACTCCATAGACCCACATTGGGCTTATCAACTAACTCCCATCCCCAGCCCTAATCTCTTTCATATGAAAATGCTAATTACAATTCCAACCATGGGACTATGTCCAAAATGTCACTAAATTGAACATACCCTTTGACACAAAATTAGCACTAGACATAACTCAAACATTTCAAAGAAAGAGAAAAATGATAGGTGATAGATAGAAAGAAAAAAGTATGTGAATGTAATGGAATTACTAAAATATGATAAAAATGGACAGTTATAAAATAAATGTAAAGATCTGGATGAATTGATGAAGAGGAAAGTTATACCAGGAAGATAATTTCTATAGTTAAAGCATTATAAAAACAAGAAAATATATAAATTTAATTTTTTGATAATTTTTAAATTTTACTTTAAATTTAAATATAAAATAAGAAAAGGAAAAAAATTGCCACATACACGGCAAAACAAAAGAGAGGATTTGATATAAAACAATAAATCTCCATATCAAGAAAACCTATATAAGAAATAATACACATTGTTTTCAAAGCTACCCAGGTTTTCTTTGTAAGTTTTCTTTTGTTCTCTCCTGTATATTATTTTACCTTATTTTTCCCCTTCATGCCTCCTCCCCACCATAAAGAAGGCTATTATTAAGAGTGGATATAAATGTGTGTGTGTGTGTGTGTGTGTGTGTGTATATATATATATATATGTATACATATATACATATATATATATACACGCATAGATATCTATAAACATATGTGTATATACACAGACATTCATATACATATGTACCATACTATGCTTGTTTCCTCCTATCATTTGTTTCTCTAAAGGTAGATAGCATCTCCTTTCTTAAGTCCAAGTCTTTCCATGTTTTTCCTAAATCAGCTCATCATTTCCAAAATCACAGCAAGATTGTCTTGAAAGATTTTTTCCCCAATTTTCTGCATTCCTTCTATTCTTGGCTGCATAGGTTTTATTTATACAACAAAATTTAAATTTAAAATAATTAAAATTATCCCTTTTATGCTTCAGTCATGTTGCCACCTTATAATTTAGACTAAGGTCTGATACTACTGAATCTGCCTCCTTTGCATCTTTTTTCCCCCTGGTTTCTTTGAAGTTCCTGAACTTTTGTTCTTCCAAGTGAAATGTAGTATACCTTTTCTAAACTCAGTAAAACAATTCTTAGTAATTTAATTGGGTTGGCATTAGACAAATAGATTAGTTAGGTAAAATTGTCATTTTTAAACAATTACACTGACTTCTCCTAACCATGAACAATAAATATTACTTTAATTATTAGATGTGACTTCATTTGTATAAAAAGTGTTTTATGTTTTTGTTCAAATAGTTCCTTGTATGTTTTGGCAAGTATGCTCTCAGGCATTTTATGCTGTCTAGTTATTTTAAATGGTCTAAAATAATATTAAATATTATTGCTGACACATAGTGTAGTTTCCCTATTTTTCTCTTTTAATTAAATCTATTTTAGTTTTAACTTTGTCTGAGATCATGATTACTATATTTGCTTTTTTTTTCACATAATAAATTCTACGCCTGATCTTTATTTTAGCATTGTGTATATCTCCTTTTTATAGCGTTTCCTGAAAGAAATATTTGTTGAATTCAAAATTTTAATTTGCTATCAGTTTCCATTTTATGGGTAAATTCAACCTATTCACATTCTAAGCTATAATTACTTGCACACTTTCTTTCCTCCTTCCTATGTTTCCTCACTATCCTTGTCACCCTATTCCTTTCCCTCCTCACTTTGCTACTTTACTTCTATCACCTACCTTGCTCTTATTTCTTAACCCAACTTCTCTTTCAAGAGAGCCTCATTTATCCTCTCCCTCTGTCCTATTCCCTTGCCCTAATTTCTTTCTGAATTTAGAAGACTTTTAAACACACACATATACATACATATATACACATATCTATATGTAGTCATATATGTATATGTTTGTAATTTTATGTCCTAATATATAGTCAGTCTTTGGAAAAGTACCAAAAACTGCTGAGGAAAAGGTATATTCCTTTCTATTCCCATTCAGTTCTCTCCAAATATCTATCATCTAAAATTCTATTCAGTTACTTGAATCCTTTCTTATTTATTTTTCATTAAATGTATCTAGTTCTGATAGAAGATTAAAATACTTCATCATTACAGTACAACTATCTATCTCTACCTGTAATATATTTAAATTTTTTTTAATTTAGATGTTATAGTATTTGGTGCATGTAGGTTCAGTACTGATATTGCTTCATTGTCTATGATAGCTTTTATCCAAATGTAGTTCCCTGCTGTATCTCTTTTAATTAAATCTATTTTAGTTTTAACTTTGTCCAACCTGTCTAGGGTGACAAAAATATTCCTGCTACTACTGCCTTTTTCACATCAGCTGAAAAATAATATATTCTACTCCAGTGCTCCATTTTATCTCTGTGTGTATCTCATTCTTAAATGTGTTTTTTATAAACAACACATTTTTATATTCTTATTTTTAATCCATTTTTCCATACCTTTGTCTTTTTTTTTTTTTTAAAGCAATTGGGGTTAAGTAACTTGCTCAAGGTTACACAGCTAGTCATTTGATTTATGCGTGGGTGCTCATTTTCTGAGGCCGGATCTGATCTCGGGTCATCCCAACTCCGAGGCCGGCGCTCTTACTCACTGCGCCACCTAGCCGCCCCTTTAGGGCAATTGGGGTTAAGTAACTTGCCCAAGGTTACACGGCTAGGTTTTTGTTTGTGCGGATTAAGTGTCGGAGGCCGGCTCCGAACTCAGGACCTTCTGATTCCAGGGCCGGCGCTCTATTCACTGCGCCACCTAGCCGCCCCTTATGCCTTTGTCTTTTATGAGTGAGTTTATTCCATTCACATTCAAAGTTATAATTACTATTTGTGAATTTCCCTCCATCCCATTTTTACTACTATTGTCCATCTCAGTCTCTCCTTTTAACCTATCCTTATTTCCGTACCCTCTCCCAATACCATCATATTCTTTATTCTACCTACCCTCCTAAGGACCCTTCCCTTGTCTTTTTCCCTAGTCCTCTTATTTTTTTATAAGTTTAGAAGACTTTTATAGCTTTTTAGATATATATGTTATTCCCTCTTTAACCCAGATCTGATGAGAGTAAGTTACAGCATTACCCAAACATTTCTCTATATCAGTTCTTCCTTTCATTTCCCGTTTGTATGAGATAATTGCTTTTTACCTTTTCCTTCCCAATTTTTTTTAGAATCATCCCATCATTCTTAGCTTGGTCCCAATCTTTCTTTCAAACTATCCTAGTAATAATGGCAGTATTAATATACTGATAACATTTTTTTTTTTGCTTTTTTTTGGAGGGCAATTGGGGTTAAGTAACTTGCCCAAGGTCACATGGCTAGGTTTTTGTTTGTGTGTGTTAAGTGTCTGAGATCCTTCTGACTCCAGGGCTGGCGCTCTACTCACTGCGCCACCTAGCTGCCCCTCTGATAACATTTTCATATCCAAGAAGCAAACAGTTTGATCTTAATGAGTCCTTTATAATTAGTTTTTAATATTTCCTTATATTTTTTCTGGATCTTATATATCAAATTTTCCGTTCAGTCCTGGTTTTTTTGTAACAAATACCTGAAAGTCTTTCAGTTCATTAAATGGATTTTTCTGGGTAAGTTATTCTTGGTCACAAGACCAGTTCTTTTGTTCTTCAAAATATAATGTTCCAAGACCTACAGTCAAATTGTAGAAGCAGCTAGGTCTTGTGAAATCTTGATTGTATCTCCACGGTATTTAAGTTGTTTTTTTTCTTGTTGTTTCCAGTATTTTTTTCCTTAACCTGGAGGTTTTGAAACTTGGCTGTTACATTCCTATAAGTTTTCCTGTGGAGATATCTTTCAGGTGGTGAATAGTAGATTTATTTTTCTGTTTCTACTTTACCCTCTTGTTCTAGAACTTCATGAAAATTTTCCTGAATAATTTCTTGAAATAATATCAAGATTCTTTTTTGGATCATAACTTTGAGATAGTCCACAATCCTCATATCATCCCTCCTCCATCTGTTCTACATATTGGTTGTTTTTCTAATGAGATGTTTCAGGTTCTTTTCTATTTTTGCATATTTATTTTCAAGGTTTTTACCTTCCTTTTTTCCTTCCTTTCTTTCTACATACTTATTTTGTGGTTCCATTTGGGGATACAGTGGGATAAGAAATGAGAAGGAGAAAAAATAAATATTGGTTAATTTTCTTTAAAAACATTCAACTCCAATGGCTCCCTCTTGTCTCTTGGATCAGCTATAAACTTTTCTATTTACTCTGAATTTAAAGTCCATCACAGTCAAGCTCCAGACTTACTTAAATTATTTTATATTACCCTTCTTCCTCTAAACTATGGTCCAGGAAAGTGGTACTTATATTTCTTTCATACAACCTTACACATTTCATATCCCTGTTTGAATAGGCTGTCCCTGTGCCTGAATGTAGTCTCTCCTCATCTCTGCCTCTTAGATTCTAAGTACTTTCAAATCTTAGATAAAGTATTATCTCCTCCTAAATAAGACTTTTTTATGATTCCTCTAGATGATGAGGTCTCCTACTGATAAAATTGTGCTTATTTGGTATCTAACTATATGTGTTCATATCACATCCTTAATAGAATGTAAACTCCATGAGAGCAGAAATTGTTTTGTTTTTATTTTTCTCTCCCTAGATAGGGTCTAGCACAGCACATGGCACAAGAGATACTTAACAGCTACTGTTAAATGTTTACTGTTTATTGATTGAATGAATCAAGGATTGAATGATATAGTCATACAGTCTTATCTTTAAAGCCTTGTGTGAGAGGGAACCCAACATTTCAGAAAGCAGACCATTCCATTTTTAAACAGGTCCATTTGTGAAGAAATTTTTCATCACAACAAGCTTAAATCTACTTCTTTGTTCATTATTCATAGTTTTCCCCCTCAGTTGCCAAACAAAATAGTCTAATCCCTTTTTCATATGACAGACCTTGCAGTACTTGAAGATTACCAATTGAATACAAGATGAGAAAACTCATATTGAGTTTTCTCTTTCTAATCTATCTATGCCAGATTCCTCCAACTAATTTACATATGCATTAATATACAGTCCCATTTTATCTGGGATAACCACCTCTAGACTTGTTCTAGTTTTTATGATCTATCCTAGATGGAGTACCAAGACCTGAACAGACTGACCATGGCAGTAAACAGTGGGAATTATTACCCCCTTTCATTCTTTTAATTATACCACTGTTAATTCTTGTTGTCTTTGTCCTTCATTCTCAAAGAAGACCATGACATCAGGGAGATGATGACATGACTTGCAAATTACTTTGATTTGAGTGAATGAGGGCTGACTATTAATGCAGTCTAAATTGATTTTTTAAACCGAATGCTATTAAGTATGTAATTTACAAATCTTACCTCATTTCATATATATATCAGCTATTAATATTACTACTGGTGGATATATCACAGCATGTCAATCACAAGTTGTTTGCAGTCCACAAAATTCCCATATATTTTTTCCAGACAAACTGCTACCTACTCAATTCTCCTCTGTCATGTGCTTGTGGATCTCATTAAAAAACAAGTTACACTTTATATTTGTCCTACTAAACTTCACATGATTATATATAGAATAATATTTTAACCTATCAATATCTAATAATAGCTGCTAATGCCATATTTATACAGTTCTTTAAGCTTGCAAAGTACTTTACAAATATCATCCCCTTTTATCTTTAGAACAATCTCAGTAGACAGAGGCTATCACAATTTACATTTTAGAGATAAGGAAACTGAGGCAGCCAGAGATTAAATGACACCCGGACTCACACAGCTAGTAAGTATTTAGGATTCGGTTAGAACTCAGATCTTCCTGAATCCAAGTCTAGTGCTCTAACCACTATAAAACCTGAATGTCATACAAATGGTTAGCTTCGCCGACCATGTTGTTCATCTGATAACTTTGCCATCTAGGCCCACATTCAAGTCATTGATAAAACTCTTAAACAACATGACTCCAAGGAAAACTCTCTGGGGCACTCCTCTAGATTCTACTTTCTAATTGTAATCTCTCCATTAATGACTTGCCCTTGAAGTTAGATATTCAACCAGGTTCAAATTAACTTAACTATACTATCATCCAGTCTACATTTCCCCACATCTTTTAGACTATGGCAAATATTTTGGTTTAAAAAAAAGATAACTGAAACTTACAGGATTGCCCAGACCTATCAATATAGTGCGGTTCTATGTACATGTGTCCTTCAGGAATAAATCCTCTAAGCAAAAGGAAACAGTATAAGGTGAATATATAGAAAACAGTCCCATTGGCTAAACTTCAGGGTAGACTGAAAGGATAATAGTGATAAAAACATAATAGCTCATGTATTTGTAGATTTACAAAGCATTTTTCTCAAATTATCCATGGAAGGTAGGGAAGGAGAATAGAATCATCATTTCTGCAGTATGGGAAACTGAGATTCAGATAAGCAATGTAACTTCTCTAAGATTGTATCAATAATTAGAGGCACCGTGTTATCTTTTCCACACCTAGTATTACACTTGATTCTAGCCCTTCAAGGTATATAGAGAAGAGATTTTTATCCCTATTTTACAGGTAAGTAAATTGAGAAATTTACTCATTGGGAATTGAGAAATTGGAAGAGTTGAGTGACTTGTTAAAATCAGTAGGGAAATGGCCAAATAAATATTAAAAACTGAGGCTTCTGAACTACAGTATTCAATGTGCTCTCTACTCCACCACACTAATAATGAGTTAAAGTGAAAATGGAAAATGTGGAAACGGACTCCCTGAGCAATCAGGTTTGGTCTTCATAATTAGAGCAAAGTTTAAGGACTCATTAGATTCATGAGTTGGTTCTGAAGCTGTGCAGTGTCCCCCAAGGGAAAATAAATCACAGTCCTTAGGAGACTGGCCTCCAAAGTCTGTATAAAGCCCCTACTGATCTCTGTCTTCAGTCACTGATAACCAAATGTGACCCTCTTAGGGCTCCCTGGCATGTAGGCAGAATCCCTCAGCGTCACTCATTCATTTATCTGCTATTTGCTATTCATCCTAATATTCACATGACAATATCCTGGACTGACCTCTTCTGGAGCACCATTAGTCTTTTCCTTAAAATCAGGTAGGTTCTAAGACATTAAATTCTAGATTCCAGAATCTATAGATGGGAGGAGCGTTGTGATACAGGATAGAGGGATATACCTAGAGAGACACCTGGGTCTAGCTACTGCCCCTGATACTTAATAGCAAAGTGACCATGGGCAAGAAAACCTTTCTGAAATTCAGTGTCCTCGTTAGTAAAATAGAAGCTAAGAATGCCTATTGTACTCTCCCATCAGATAAAGCATGTGAAGAGTTTTGTATGTTGTATAACTTCTAAAAATTATCTACAATACTACAGGTTTTCAATCTGAGTTTTCTACAATAATTCAAGGGTAATTTTCAGTTATCTGAGAATGGGTCAGAGCTGTGGCTTTAATGCAGATGGAACTTTAACCAAAAAAATGAATATTTTTAAAATACAGAGCACCAGGTTAATGTAGGAGAGGAAGATTCATGGGAGGGAGGATGATACAAAAATTGAATGGGACATGGTTCTTGACCCAATCTTGATAAATCACATTTTAGGGAGTTTTTCATACATTAACTCAAAAAACAAACACTGCTAACCTTTGAAGTAAGTGCCATAATGAGTATCACCACTATTTTGTAGATGAGAAGAGTAGGGCTAACACTAAGTGACTTCCCCAGGGACTGAGGTGGGATTCAAACCCAGGCCTTCCAGATTCCAAGTCTAGGACTTTATCCATTACTCCTTACTGTCTCAAAGACCTTATGGTCTGGAATATATTCTGTCCTTTCTTCCTTGTAACTGTATGTTCCTTAGAACCCTTTTACATCTGTTATCATATTTAAGCCCCACAGCCTACATAGTTAATTGAAACTCCATTGTCTTAGTGCTTTAGGGATTGCAAAGTTTTCTCTCATCCAAAAAAATAAAACAAACAAAAAACCTTATGACATAGTTCATGTGGGTGTTAATATATCCATTTCACAAAATGAGACAGAAGTCAATAACATTTAATTGTCACTCAGTCAATTGGTCTTTATGCACCTGCTAGGTACTGCATTGAGTACTAGGAATACAAAAAGATTCAAATGGTCTGTTTTCAAGGATCCCATACATCAATAGAGGAGACAACATGAACGACTGAAATATTGATTGGGAACACTTACTGACTGTATGACCCTGGGCAAGTCAACTAGCCTTTTTCAGCCATGGGCTACTCATTTGTAAAATGAGGGTTAAAAAAAAAATCTCTTTTACTAGGTTGCAAAAATATGTAATTTTGTTGTTCAGGATTTTTTCAGTTTTGTCTGATTCTTATAGATCTCATTTGAGGTTTTCTTGGCAAAGATACTGGAGTACCTTGCTATTTCCTTCTCCAGCTCATTTTACAGGAAACTGAGGCAAGAAGGGCTAAATGACTTGCCTAGGATCATACAGCTAGTAATTGTCTGAGGCCTGCTTTGAACTCAGGAAGATGAGTCTTCCTGACTCCAGGACCAGCACTCTATGTAAAGGGCTTTGCAAATTTTCAGTGCGAGTGAGTGTTAGCTGTTGTAATTATTAAAAACAAAATTTGTAAAGCAATATTCAGGAGCTAAAGTTACAGGTGACTTTCAGAAAGGCTGGGGGTGAGCTAAAGGTACCTAGACTAGGAAAAATATATAAAACCATTGAGTGAAAAAGTACTAGTTAATGAGAGATGTTTTTATGGCAAAGTATCATGACAGAAGCATATACTTAGAGCCTACATGGACGATATCATCTCAGATTCTCATGTTAAAAATATTGATAGGGGTGGCTAGGTGGTGCAGTGAGTAAGAGTGCTGGCCCCGGAGTCAGGAGGACCTGGGATGGGTTCTGGCCTCAGAAAATTAGCACCCACACATAAATAGCTAGCCATGTAACCTTGAGCAAGTTAACCCCGATTGCTAAAAAAAATATTGATAGTAATCAGTCCAGACAGGCACCTTCCTTCCACCTTGTAGTCTCAGAGCACTGAGAGGTTAAGTAGCTTCTTCAGGTGCTTTGACCTGTGTCTCAAAGATATGGGCCCAAGACAATGGCACTTCTGGAAAGGAAAGTCAATTCTAACTAATAGTATTGTTGAGGTCAGATTTGGGAGAATGGTCCAAGTGTGAAAGAATTCACAATGGGAGCTTTCTTATGTACAAGGACCTTGTTAGCAAGAAGCTAATTAAAAGGCCCTGATATTTGGGATGACCAGGCTTCTATAGACAGATGTTCAGGATGATGATGTAGTTTTAGGGATTTATGATGGTTGAATATTAAGCATAAGGAAGAATTTTATGACACAAGGTGAGGGAGGTGGTTGACAGGATAAGAAAGACAGGATAAGGGAAACAAAAGCAATTCTTTTGGTACAAGTTAAAGAGTTTTATGGTTTTTCAAGATAAGTGGGAAAGGACTTTAGGATACCCTCAAGGGCTCCAGAATGAACCCCAAACTCCCTGAGGAGAGGCTTCACAAAGTACTGGAAAAGCAGCCTTGCATATTCTTTTAAACCTGAGGGTACCATTTGTATCCACATCACTACGAAACAAACAGAACATGTTTTCAGGGGAAGAAGAGCTAGCAAATCCTTTTTCCTGACAAACTTTCTTAATGTTGTGGCTCCTGCTGTTCTTGATTTTCCCTTCCTCCTACTCTTGATACTTGGTACATTTAGCTTTCACTTTCTAAAAGAATGATAGCAGAGAAATCATAGGAGCTTTTAACTCAGAGAGAAATTGCTCCTTTCTTGTTCAGAAAGAAACTAGTGAAACTGAGACTGGTAAAAATAGAGGTGACCATCACAGCTGATGGAGCAGCCCTGAGGAGCAGCCACATGAGACCAATAGTGAGGAACAGCCTACCGAAACGATGTGCCCAGTAGGGAGTACGTGCCAAGCAAGGCAAGTGAGAAGGAGGTCCAGCAGGAGCAACATTAATGCCATTACCTGAAGCCCTGGAGACTTGAGAAGCTGCTCCACAAGAACTCTCTGGCAGTACATGACCCCTATTTGAATCCTTCTCCATGAACAGGTCCTACATGCACCTATTCTTCCCACTGATAGTGTGTATTTGTTGGAGGATGTGCCCCAAGTTTATGTGAAAATATTCTATTGCTCCTTTTATACTTTTTGCTATTTCAGGAAATGCCCTTGTCTTGAACTAATTCTAACCCCTAAGTACAAAGGGCAAGTACTTTGGCAGACACCTGTGAGTCAAGATTTTCAGTGGATGTGGACTCACGCTTTGACTGAGGGGTAACTTTGTCTGGGGGAATGTCTTTGTGAGTGAGAAAAGACAAAATTGTTGTGTTTAGACCCAAACCTGTCCTAAATAATTGTCTGCCAGTCAGTCAATTAATCAATAAGATTTATTAAACATCTCTGTATTGATATTATGTTAAGTGCTAGAATACAAATACTAGCAGAAAGAAAGACAGTCTGGCTTCAGGAACTTTGCATTTTAAAGGGGAATTACAACACTCAAAGCATAAAAGGAAATTGAGAGGAGAAGGGTGAAGAGTTCAAATCCAGCCTCAGACACTTGACTATGTGACTCTATGCAAGTCACTTAACCCTGATTGCCTCATAAAAAGGTTGTAATTTATGAAATATAACAGACTAGTGTTTTCCACTAAAGCCCTATTCCAATGCTCCATTATAGTATGGAGGCAACTACAGGCTCCCTAAGATGAGGGTAGTGAATGGCAACCTCTGGCAGGGCCTCCCCAACTGAAAAGCCTTCTAGAACAGCCTGTGCATGGAGTGACCATTGTTCTGATGTCCTAAGACTAGTCTAGCTTTGTGTAGAGAGGCTCATCACCAGAAGTCTGACTGTCAAGTGATGATTTGCTTTAGTTGAGGCAATTCATGAATAGAACCAAAAGAAAAATATGGCTCTCAGCCTTCTGGGTGGCCTCTTTGGAGTTCAGAGTGGTGATGGCAGGGTACTGACAAATTTGCCAAAGAGTGCTAAGAAGAATCAAATGAGAAATCGTCCATAGGATAATGGATTTCTGGAAAAGACCCAAAAGGCTGTTGAGTCCACCCCCTTTCTGTATAGTTGAAGAAACTGTTGAAAAGGCCAGTAGGTGATTTACCGATAGTTAGACAGGTAGTATGTCAGGGGCAAGGTCCGAAACAAGGTCTTGTGGCACCAGAACCAGTTCTTTTTTCACTATCATGTTTCCTCTTTCTTTCAACTAATTTCCATAGCTATGAAACATAGCTCTGACCACGCCAGTCCCATACTCAGAGGTATTCAATGGTTCTCTACTGTCCCAAGGAGAGAACACAAATCCCTCAGTGTGGCCTTCAAAGACCTCTGCCCCCCCCACCCCATGCAGTTCTTTTTTGTCATATTACTCCCCTTCGTGTGTTCAACATTATGGTCAATCTGAGCTAGCAGCCTGTTCTTCATTCAGGACAGTCTAGACAACATGGACCTCTATACCAGAAACACCCTCCCTCCTCACATCCACCATCATTGTTCAAATTAGAACTTTTGTGTAAAGCCTTTCCTGAGGTCAACCCAACTGGTTTGTTTGTTTCTGTGTCTGTGTGTATCGTATATGTGTATGTCTGTGTGTGTGTGTGTGTGTGTGTGTGCCCAAATCCAATGCCCAAACTTTGGTTTGTGCTTATATAAGTGTAGATGCATATATACATAAGAATATTTGTATATAAATATGTATGTTTGTACCCAAACTCAATTAATCTGTGATTTTTATGTGTACTTACACACATATAGATAGATAGGATAGATAAACATATACGTATATGCATAGTTTATATATAATAAATTTATATGTATTTATATATTTATTTATTATATAAAAATAGATATAGATATAGATAAATATCTGAGGCTGAATTTAAACTCAGGTCCTGATTCCAAGACCAGGTCTCTATCTACGGCACCACCTAGCTGCCTTACCTTGGTAGTGTACTTTCCAGGGATGTACACACTGATAATGAAGTTGACGCACTCATTGCCAGAGCTTGCTCAGTGTTGGGGAGGCTCTGAAGGAGGGTGTGGGAGAGAAGGGGCATTAGACTGACTACCAAACTGAAGGTCTACAGAGCTGTGGTGCTGACCTCATTGCTGTATTCCTGTGAAACCTGGACAGTATCCCAGCGCCATGCCAGGAAACTGAATGGCTTCCATTAGAATTATCTTGGGAAGATTCTGAAGATCACTTGGCAGGATAAGGTACCAGACACTGAGGTCCTTACTCAAACTAAACTGCCAAGCATTCAAACTCTGCTTCAGAGGGCACAACTATGAGGAGTTGGCCACATTGTTTGAATATAAAATGTACACTTGCCAAAAAGACTGTCTTATGGAGAACTCACACAGGGCAACTGTTCACATAGTGGTCAGAAGTGGTAAAAGGACACTCTCAAGGTCTCCCTTAAGAACTTTGGAATTGATTGTGTGGCATGGGAGACACTGGCCCAGGACCTCCCAGCATGGTGTGCCCACATCAAAGAAGGTGCTGTGCTCTCTGAGCAAAGCAAGATTGAAACAGCTCAAGGGAAACACAAGATGCACAGATTTAAAGAACCCACCCCAAATGTTCACCCAGATTCTTTGTGCCCAAGCTGTGGTAAAGCATTCTGAACTCTTACTGGTCTGATCAGCCACAGCCGGACACATTGAAACTGGACTCTAGTGTAGTGATGCCATTTGGGTCCTCTTTGAGAATGAAGAACACCCACCCCCACCACCATGTACCTATATGTATATACAAATAGTGTAATGCACATATTTTATATATAATATGCATGTGTGTACTGAGGCCAGCGGAGTTGGTGGGCTAGCAAGTGGGGAGAATAACGAGACAGGAGTGTAATCTATAGTCTGTTTATTACAGAACCATTTCATACAGAGCCAAAGATATGAGGAGCACACAGAGTTTATAATGCCCCCAGCAGAAGGACTTAATGACCCAAAAGAAGGTAGACAACGTAAAGGACCCTCCTTTGATCTTGTTTACTATATACCCTTGCTTAAGGTTAGTTATTTATTAGGGCAATATCACAGGACCATGTCCAGAGGCATGAACAAACAAGATTACACGTCCTCCTTTGTATAGGGGAGGGGAACATACTGTTAGGCTAGGGGACCCCCAAAAGTTCTCAACATGTGCAAATGTTTATATGCTTTATGTGTATACATACCGATAGATATGCACATATTTGCGTGTGTGTATGTGTGCGTGTAATATGAAGATTAAAACACTTTACAAATATTCCATTTTAGCCTTGGCAACCTTGTGGAGTAGCTGCAATTATTATCCCTGTTTTACAGCTAAGGAGATTGAAGCAGACAGAGTTTAAGTGACATGTTCAAGGTCACACAGGTACAAGTGTCTGAGGCTAGACTTCATTTGAGGACTTCCTGAGAGAAGGCCTAGTCCTCTATCCTCTACAGCACCTAGCTTGGAACTACTGAAAAACAGTAGGCAAGGACCTCATTCCTCAAAGGAATTTGGGATCATTCAATCTGTTGGTCCTAAATATTTAGCATGGCGTTGTTGAGATGCTTCTGGACCCTCCCTATCACTACCCCTGCTATAAGAGAAGTCTTTAACAATGATTAACTGCAGGGAGTTAATTCTACTGGTTTTTCTGTTTTACAGATTAATGACCTGACTCCCAAAGCCTTCTATGGAGAACAGGACATATGTGAAAGAGTTCATCCTTTTGGGATTAACAGATGCTCCGAGGCTTCAGGTGCCCCTTTTTATCCTGTTCACACTCATCTACATCGTCACCATGGTAGGAAACCTGGGGATGATAGCCTTGATCTCCTGGGACTCCCATCTCCACACGCCCATGTATTTTTTCCTTAGTAACCTCTCTCTGGTAGATTTTGGTTACTCCTCAGTTATTACACCCAAGGTCATGGCTGGGTTTCTCACAGGGAATAAGATCATCTCTTACAGTGGATGTGCTACACAAATGTTCTTTTTTATAGCCTTTGCAACCATTGAAAATTACCTCTTGGCAGTTATGGCCTATGATCGCCAGGCAGCTGTGTGTAGGCCCCTCCATTATGCCACCACCATGACATCAAGGGTATGTGCTGCTCTAGCCATCGGTTCCTATGTCTGTGGCCTTCTGGATTCTACCATCCACACGTTTTTTACCGTCACCCTGTCCTTTTGTGGGTCCAAGGTGATCCATCACTTTTTCTGTGATATTCCCGTCCTCCTGGCTCTCTCCTGCTCTGATACCCACACCACTCAATGGCTGGTCTTTTTATTAGGAGGATTCACTGCCTTGTGTGCCATTCTAATCATCCTGAAGTCCTATCTGTTCATTTTTATAACCATCCTGAGGATCCACTCTGCTGAGGGCCGGCAAAAAGCCTTCTCTACCTGTGCTTCCCACCTGTCAGTAGTCTGCCTTTTGTATGGGACAGTCAGTTTCATTTACTTCAAACCCAGTTCCAGCCATTCCACAGAGACAGATAAAGTTGTGTCAGTGTTCTACACCATGGCCATTCCCATGCTGAACCCCCTGGTCTATAGCTTGAGGAACAAAGATGTGAAGAGTGCTTTCAGGAAAGCTACTTGGGGGCAAAGACTTTCTTAGATTTATACTTGCAGTATCTAAATATTTTTTCTTAAGATTTTGGACCCTATTTTCAGATATGTCCTAAAGCTCAGAATTATTCTCTCCTACTTTTTCTTTTCTTTCTTTCTTTTTTTTCTTCTGAGGCAATTAGGGTAAATGATTTGCCCAGAGTCACAACAGATAGTAAGGGTCATGTCTGAGATCAAATTTGAACTCAGGTCCTCCTGACCCCAGAACCACTGCTCTGTCTACTTTGCGCCCTTGTTGTTCCTTCTCCTTCTTTTGCTAGGCATAATACGGTAGAGTAAAAAGAACTGGAATTGGAGTCAGGGAATATTAGGATTGTAGACACTATGGTTTTTGCAAAGGATCATTGTCAAGGTTTAAAGCCACAGTTGTTGGAAAAGGAAAATAATTATTTTCATATTTCCTGAGCAATTTCCTACTTGAGGATGGAATCAAGGGAATTAGAGGGAAAGTACAAGTTGGATGGGAAGAGTTGCTCAGCAGCCCTCCAAGTACATTTGCCTTCTAGAAGAAAACTAGACCACAGATGAGTACTACAAATCCAAAAGGGATTGCCAATAAATGAAATCAGCAAAAAGAATTTCCCCAGGGCAACCCTAAATTCAGGTTCCACACCGGGAAGCTGAAGACCTCTTTGAGAATTTTTGAAGTTCATTCATTCCAACCACCTCATTTTCCAGACAAGGAAATTGAAATTTACGAAGATTAAGTGACTTGTCCAAGATCATGTTAATAGTAAGTTGAATGCAGCATCTGAATCCAATTCTAAGTCCAACATTCCGTCCACTACATGATTCCCCCTCTGTTTAGGGCACTTGTGTTCCCTACATGGTTACATTTTCTTTGGAATGAAGGTGAAACAAAGATTATCCTGTGCCCAATATGTATCCAATGATTATGTAGGAAAGGAGAGCCCTAATTGTGGAAACTACATGTGAGATTTGACAAAAGAATATTGGATTTTCCCCCTTTTACAAAACCTTCCTTTAATCCCTTCACCATAATTATTGTCCTATACCTCTCCTGCCCTTTGTAGCTAAACTCTTCAAAAAGGCTGTCTATTATAAGTAGTTCACCTTTCTCTCCTCCCACTCTTTTCTGACAATCTAGCCTAAGACCTCATCCTTCCATAGAAACTTGCCTTTATTTTTTCTTGGGTTGTTTTTTGTTTCTGTCTTCTTTCACAACATGACTAATATGGAAATATTGTTGCATGACTACACACATGTAACCTACATCAAATTACTTGCCTTCTCAAGGAGGGGGATGGAAGGAAGACAGGAAAGAATTTGGAACTCAAAATATTTTTAAATGAATATAAAAATTGTTTTCACTTGAAATTGGGAAAAATAAAATATTAATAGAAAAAATGATCTGGTCTTTTAGAGTCCTACAAGCTGGGTATGAATGAACACTGTGAGATGGCATCTACCTAATGTTAATGACTAGGATTTATTGAGGGAAACCTAACTTTCAAAATGGGAGAGGTTGGGGCGATGAGGTGGTTCAGTGAATAGAGCACTTGCCCTGGAGTCAGGAGAACTTGAGTTCCAATCTGGTTTCAGACACTTGACACATTTACTAGCCATGTGATTTTGGGCAAGTCACTTGACCCCAATTGCCCTCCAAAAAGAAAAAAAAAGGAGAGGTAATAAAACTAAAGTATTAGCAAAGCAAATATGAGAATTCTATTAAGACCAGGTCTCTTGAATTTGTTGCCTCAATGAAATCCATGACCATTTGGAAAAAAAAATAAAGGATGAAAACTGAAAATTTGATCAAATCTTTATGAGTAGGATAGACAGTTCATTGAGCTAACCATGGAAAGACAGTGTAGATGGAGGAGTCCAGGCCATAACTAAAGGGAAAATTCAAGTTTGTAGGATTGCATTTGGGCAATTATACAATTCTTTCAGTGATTCAAATTGCTCCCTAACACACACATATACACAGAATCATTTTTGGAAGCACCAATATTCTTCTGGCAATGCTTGTGTTTCTGAACCAACAACATTGAAATCTCTAATGACTAAAAATTGAAAGAGACACAAAGAAAAATAGAGAGATGAAAGACAAAAATCCAGTCTCTAATATCCTCTTCTCTTCATTTTCACATAGACTCCACCCTTGTTTGGGCCACCATTACCTCTCATCTGGACTATTTAAATAGCCTAACTGAAATCTGTCTCAAGTGTACCTTCAATCTATCCTCTCCAAATAATTAACAAATATTTCACAGGAAAATGTTGCATCATATCACTTCTCTCTTCAAAAACCTCTAGTGCCATAAATAAGCTACCAAATGATTACATGCTAGAGCTAGAAAACAAAAAATAATATTGGAATTCTTCTGGAGAAACATAAAGTCAAGAATCTCAGAGGAAATAATGTAGAAAAGTGAGGAAGAAAATGTTTAGCAACATCAAATCTCAAACTTTAATAAAAAGTAAAAATCCATGTAACTGGATTTTCATTTGGAAACATAGAGAGCTTAATAAATGGCACAGATTTGATGAACAAAATAGCAAAACAAATGAACATAGTAGCATAGTGTCAGATAAATCCAGAGATCTTGATATCAGGACACTCCCTCTTTGATTAAAAATTTCTGGGAAAACCCTAAAGCAACACGTCAGAAATGTTGTATAGACCAATAACTCACACAACATTCCAAGATTACTTCCATTTGATACCTAACATAGACAAAAAGAGGTCATTATATAAATTAGAGGAGCAAGGAAAATCTACTTTCAGCTCTATGGAAACCATAAAAGTCCACAATGAAGGAAGGGATAAAGGGGATTATGGGAGATCAAATGGACAACTTTAATTATGTTAAAGAGGATTTTTTTTTTTGCACAGACTGTAAAAAGGGAAATAATCAACATGAAAAAATCTTTGCAAGTGTTTCTGATAAAGGTCTCATTTCCCATAGGGGTGTATATATATATATATATATATATATATACATACATACATACATACATACATATATATGTATATATATACAAATTTTATATCTATATCTATAGATATATGTTTCTTGTTTTTTGAAAACTATATATACATCTAGTTTAATACCTATGTATGTGTGTGTATATATACATACACACAGATATGAGATATCTTTTGTTCTTATAAATCTAAATGGGTTAGTTCTATAACTGGTTCAGATTTATAAGGCCAAGACCTCTATCCCAACAGAAAAATGGTCAAAGGATTAATTTCAAAGAATTAAATCCAAGCTAGCAATACCCACATGAAAAATTCTCCTGTAATTAGGCAAATGATGTAATGATATAAGTGGTGATATAAATTATCACCAATAATTAGACAAATGATGTAAATCAAAGCAATACCAAAGTTCTTCCTCACACCAGTCAGATGGGCAGTATCCATTCTCTGCCACCCCTTATGTGTAGCAGGAATGTTTTTTTTTTAAAGATAACCTGGGAGGTGGGGGGGGGGTCACTGTAATTGAACTTCCTTAAAAAGGAATCCAGTGGCAACTGTTGGAGATATAATGCACATTAAAGAATATGATTTTTTTGGAGAATGAAAGAGGGGGAAGGAGGAAAGGAAGTGCAAGAGAACCATAATCTTTTCCAGTTGCCAGACTTCTAGGAGACAAGTTTAAAAGGTTTTCAGTGGCAGAGAGAACTTGTTGCTGACCCCCCAAATCCATGGATCTCAAGTAATGAGGGACTTGGGAATAAGAAATTAACCTCAAGGGCCCCAAGGATTCTAACATCTTGGCTGCTGAGTAAATGATAAAACTCTGCATCAGGAGAGGGAGGGCTTGGAAAGGAAAGACTCATGCTCCAAAACAGCACAAATGGCCTGAAACTGCTCACTAACCACCAACAACTATTTGGAAAGTGAATGACTCTCAACAGAAGTGCAAATGTATAGAGAAAGTGAACTTGCTTGCATTTGAGACAGGCACCTGCTAAGCACCTAGGAGCAAGAAGAATCTGCACCATAGATAGACACACCAGAATGATTCTCCTTATGGAAGATGATTGAATCGCTTTAGGGACTTATGGATTCACTAAGTGGGTGACTAATTAGTACAATGGCTACTTGGCGGGCAGAGTAGGGACAACAAGCTACTTCATTAGAATGCATTATGTGTCCATCAAACAAATGCATCCCATTTAAGGAAGATTTCCCACTGGCTCCCAACAGGCAGTAGAAAACTGCCACTGAAGCAATTTCTGTCCTGAAACAAGAGGCAGTCACACAGTGACTTTATGATAAGCCAATAGCTATGATTCCCCTGATGATATAGAAACATAACCGGGAAGATGGCTGATGCATTAAAAGCTGCAGGTCCCCCCATATGAATGACCTCACATGTGCTCCACATTATAACCACTGTCCATCTGGGAATCTATACAGTAAACTTCTTTCACCAATTTACTAGGGGAGGCAAGCAGCTATGTTGTGTTAATAAACAAGAGAAGCTACAAGAGGTTGAGGTGAGGGGTGGGGCTCAATTTAGAGATAACTCTTTTGGTGAGAAGTCAGGAAAAAGGGATCTGAGGGAGGGACTTCAATACAGAAAGGTGTGGCTTTTACAGAGTGGTAGCACCTATATTACTGAGTATACTGGGGAGATATACAGTAGATCCCCAGTACCTTCCCATAGCCAAAACATAGAGATGTGGAGGAAGGGAAATAGAGAAATTGGCGGTATCCAAATAGGAGGGAGCAGAGGAGGAGGATTCTACTGATTAGGCAGGAAAAGTAGTTTAATCCAGATCAGGAAGAGGAGGACTCACAGTGGTGGGGAAGGGAGGTCATGTTTAGAATGTACCACAAGGGAACTTCAAGCACCTAGGAGGAAGAGGAAGACTTGGAGGAGGGGCTAGGTTGGTGGGTTTGTGCTCCAATAGATCAAAACTCCCTTCATTGACACTATTTTCTTCACCTTGCTCCAAGGTAGGAAAACAATACACAACTCAGACATCAGAACACTATCCTGATCTCACACTAAATTAAGAATGGGTGGGGCATGGTCTATCCCAGGGCCACATGCCTCAGTAAGTAAAATAAGTCTTCCTGACTTCAGGCCTCCTGTTCTATCCACTGTACCACATAACTATCCCCACTGAGCCACCTAGATGCCCTCACTATGCCACCTAACTTCTCTGACACAACCTACCTCGGATTATCTCTCAGTTCAATAGCCCAGTATTGCCAGTGGAGAAGGCTGGTGCTTTGCGGTTAGTTATAGACTATTGAAGGCTAAATCCATTGCAGACAATTTCCTCTCTGTCAGAGTGACTGTGATTGAAACTCTAGTAGCCACACAATGAATTATGTACTGTTGTGGGGCTGGTTAGTTCCTTTTTTTTTCTATTTCCCTCACAAAGGATGACCAAGTTCAGTTTGCTTTCATGGGGAATGAATAGAGTACACCTTGGACAGCTAGGTGATGCAGGGAATAGAGTGTTGGGCCTGGAATCAGGAAGACATTTTTTTTTCTGAATTCAAATCTGGTCTCAGACACTTACTAACTGTGTGATGCTGAGAAAATAATTTAACCCTGTTTGCCTCAGTTTCCTCATCTGTCAAATGAGATGGAGAAGGAAATGGCAAACCACTCAGTTTCTTCACCAAGAAAACCTCAAATGAGCACATGAAGAGTATAACACAACCAAAAAATGACTGAACAAACAATACAACTTTATTATAAAGTCCAAAGGATTTATCAGCGCCCTGCCATCTACCGCCATTATGTAGAATGAGAGTAGCGAAGCTCCAACCATTCTGACAGTTAAGTCCTCCACTTCATTGGTCATACTATTGTAGTGGATGATGAAGAAAAAGTGGTCACTACACTGACTTCCCCAAGGAGCCAATTGGAACAAGATGGGCGGCAATTAGCCAATATATGATACAATGAATGTTGTAACAGACCAAGTTCCTGGGGGTCCAAGGTTCAAGGGCTCAGAGGGGTATTCCTTATGTTAGGAATAAACTGGACCAACAAACAAAAAAGCAGCCCAGGTCTTGATTGGGTTATTTGACTAGAGGTGAATGTCTCACATCTAGGAATTATAATGAGCCCACTATATATGGCTTAACATGCTGCATAGAGTGTGTGGGAACCACCACAAGCTGCACTGGAAGCTGCACAATCGATGGTTCAGCAATTTCTTCCATTTAAATCCCTGTTCCCACCCATGCCATAGTACTCCAGATAACAACTTCTCCAAAAGCCCTAGCCTATGGTAAAAAAGATGTAGCTGGGACCTGGAGAACTCTCAGGTTCTGGGTCCACATGATTACAGAGGCAATGGTCAATTACATTTCTTTGGAGGAACGTTTACTAGCCCGCTGCTGGGTCCTGAATGAGACTGACTGGGGACATTCCCATCATACTGGGACCTAAGTTCCCCATGCTCCAATAGGTTCTGACCCAGAATAAGTCTTGTAAAGGTAGGTGAACTAGAGAATTGAACTATAAAATGGACCCAGAGAGATGAGCAAGCTTTATAAATTGGTGACCAACCATGCCACCCAGAAGATACACCTGAAGCTAATCTATCTCCTTGTGCCCTAGTGATCTGGTGCTCTCATATGCCCACTTCCCAGAGCTCTAGCTGATGACTGAAACACTGCATTAAAAATGGTCCAGTACAGTGGAGTGGAGCAGTTATCAAGTAACGCAGTGACATCGTGAACACGTCAAAGTGATGTTCGCATGACTCATATCAACAGTCAGTCCAATGGGCAGAGCTATCTTCAATGTTCCTCATTCTCAACCTGGGCACGCAAAAGAAGATATTTATTTATATTGACTCTTAAGCTTTGGGCATTGGTGTAACCATTAGTTCTTGTCTAAATAACAACTAATTGGAAAATCAAGTCCAACTCAATATGCAAGGGGGGGGGATACAAAGGCATCCTTGTGGGCCTTCATAACAGCCAAAATGAAAAACTGACAAGTATGTGTCACTTACATATCTGCCTACTGAAAGGAGCCCTTCCCCAAGGAATCCAAATGGAATGACATGGTTGTTCAAGCCAATATCTGACAAATTGCCGAAGTAGTACAATGGATCCATGCCTAAACTAGCCATGGAAATGAATGTATTATACAGGACTAGATCTACCAGTGAAGTTTCCACCTCATATAAAAGGAAGCCAAGAAAGTAAAAGCTAGTTACGCATCCTGTCAACCCTATCGCCTCGTGAAAAGGAGACCCAAGGGAAGGCCCCCAATGCACACATCTGGCCAGATAATGATACATTATAAGCTCCTTGAGGGCAGGGACTCTCATTTGCCTCTTTTTGTATCCCTAATCTTAGCACATTGCCTGGCACATAGTAGGAGCTTAATAAATGTTCATTGAATTGAATTGAATAAATAGAACACAGGTCCTCCTTGATGATACTGGGGCCTATGCTTTATTTTGACAGAAGCAGATACCTATTCAGGGTATAGGGTGGTCAAACTTCTGCTGATTCAGATGAAAAAGCTATCACATCAGCCCTTGGGAGGGGAAAATTTTTTAAAAACCTTCCTTCATGTTGGCTATCTTGCCTACAGTTCAATTCTATTCACCTCAGACTTGACTCAACAAAGCACCCCAAATCCAGACATAAGACTGATTATCCTTATTCTCTTACCACTCCTACATGGTACACATCGTGAAGTAATGGAACAAATATTTGAAATCAATACAATACCACAAAGACAATTGTCAGTTCCTTTGTGGCTAGACAGAGTGTCTGGCTTAGGCAGTCTACTCTGAACATCTGGATTCCCTATAAGATGAGCAGTTAGGTGGTGCACTAGATAGAGTATTGGACCTTGCCTCAGAAAAACTCATCTTCCTGAGTTCAAATCTAAATTCAGATACTTACTAACTGTATGACCCTGGGCAAGTCACTTAACCCTGTTTGACTCAGTGTCCTCATCTATAAAATGATGTGGTGGAGGAAATGGCAAACCACTTTAGAATCATTGCCAAGAAAACACCAAACTGTGTCACAGAGACTCAGACACAAATGAAATGACTCAACAACAACAAAAAATATTTTTTCCTTGTCTAATATGACATTGGGTTTATACAATGCTCCTTAAAGGTGTATGGAGAAGTATTTATTATCTCTGTTTTAAAGATGAATAAACTGAGGGTTGGAGAAGCTGCTTGGTTTGCCAAAGCCAAACTGTTAGCAAGTGGTTGAATCTGAACTAGAAAGTCAATATTCTGATTCTTAAGGCCAAGGCATTCTCCACTCCATTTCACTAACAGTAAGCTAAGAATTACAAGGGTGAAAATGGAAAATGAGAAAATTATCTCCCCAGGCAATCAGATTTGGTCCCTGTGGTCAAAGCGGTTTAATGACTTTAATCTGTAATGACTATGTTTGTGAGTTTAATGACTGCTTTTAATGTTCGGCACTGCCCAATATCTCCAAGGGACTATACATTGAGGTTTGCCAAAGTTGAACTATTAATAAGTGATTGAATCTGAACCAGAAAGTAAGTATTCTGATTCCTAAGGCCAAGGCATTCTCCATTCCAGTCAGGATATAGGGACCTTTGACCACTTAGTCTGAGGGACTTAGAAAACAGTTTCTCCAATAGGAGGATGTTTACTTCCTGGCATTAAGATTTCCATCCTAACACCCACCTCTCAAGGTACTTGAACAACTTTTTCTTTTGGAACTTGATTGACATTTTTCTTGACATCAGGTAGGTTCTGAGAAATCAAATCCTAGAATCTAGTACTTATAAGAGTGAAAATGTAAGGGACAGTTTGATCTAATAAGTAGAGCAAAAGACTTAGAGACAAGAAGTTGTTGTTTGTGTTCAGTCATTTGTTGTTTTTGTTCAATCAATTTTGTTCGATCATTTCAGTCCTGTCTGACTCTCTTTGACTACAACTGGGGTTTTATTGGCAAAGATCCTGGAGTGGTTTGCCATTTCCTCCACCAGATCATTTTACAGATGAGAAACTGAGGCCAACAGAGTTAATTGAGTTGTCCACGGTCACATACTTGTCATCTAAGTCCAGATTTAACTCTCCTGACTCCAGGCCTGGCACTCTATACCCTGGATCACTTACCTGCCCAAGAGACAGGAAGATTTGGGTCCAAATTTGACCACTGACACTATTTGTGTGAATGTGGACAAATCCCTTATATTCTCAGTTTTCACCTTATCAAAATGGAGGCTAACAATCCCTATAGTACCTTCCTCCCTGGGTTTATAGGAGGTAGAAATGAGAAAAATTATACAAAGTATTTTAAAGGGTTCATAAATGCTAATTATCTACTATGTTTCAGCCATAGCCCTAAGAATAGCTCCCAGGGCCACTGCCCTAGATTCAACCTTCGATGTGCCATCGACCCATCCCTGACTTATCCTTGAATTTGACTATTCAACCAGACCTGAATTCACCTAATTATGGTCTCATTTTTCATGTTTAGGCTTCAAAATGCTTTATTAAAATATAAATAAATGAAATCTATAGCATTACCTAGATTGGCCAGTCGAGCAGATATTTTTGTGTATATGTCCTTCAAGACAATACTTACTCCGTTGATAATACCCAGGTGACATGGATGACTGTGGCACTTACTGGACAGACTTCAGAGTAGACTCAAAGAATGATAAAAGAAGTAATATGCAAAGCATAATAACTCATATATTGGTGACGTTATAAGTTACAAAACATTTTTTGATTGAGTATCATAGGGAAATATCAGCTGTTTGCCAAGGAAACCAAGATTCTGACAGGCAATATCATTTCTTTAAGGTTGCTTAGCTAATTGAAGGCACTTCACTGTCTTTTTGCCACCAATATCCAAATGTAATCCTCACTGGTTGGAGATATACCTGGAGGTGAGATGCATCTGCAGGCAAGAATCACTTCCTTCCCACTTATTCATTCACCTGCTTTCTGTGATTTATCCATGAGTGGAAGAGAAGGTCACTAACTCTATTGTAATCCCTAGTGGATTAACTGATGGATTCATATAGGGAGACCTGGGAGCAAATTCTGTCTCTGGCATTTACTGGCTAGGTTGCCATGGGCAAGTCCTTAATATTACCTGAGTCTCTGTTTCCACATCAATAAATGAGACTAATAATGGCTATGAAAATTGCTTTTGTAAAATGTTAAAAATATAATGCCAATTACTATCTGCTCTGATGTCATTTTTAAGGTGATTGTCCTGCCATTATCTAAAGGAACACTTTAAAGGATAATAGAATTGGTAAGAATAGTAACCCTGATGCAGATGGAACTTAATAACTATTATTTTTTAAAAGACAGTGCCAAGCATAATGTTAAACTTGAAGGCAGTGTTGGGGGCTGGGAGGAGAAATACAAAATGTAGATAGGACATGGTTCCTGTCCACAGGAATAAGTCATTTTCAGGCAGCTTTTCACACATTTGCTCTTTTTAGTATCATAACAAACTGGTGAAGTGAGTGTCATAAAGATTATTATACCCATTTTACAAATGACCAGACTGAGCCCGAAGGAGTTTAAATAATATACTCAGGGCCATAGAGCTAATAAGTATCTGAATCAAGTTTGCCTGACTCCCAGCCTAGCCATTTATCCACCACTCCCTGTTCTCTCAAGGACTTTACAATCTAGCAATTGCTTTTTCCTCTTTTCCCTCTGACCATATACTCTTCAGGACATTTTCTAATCCACTATCACACATACAGCCTGGGGAGCTAATTGTTGCTCCCATTTCTAAGCACTTTGGAGATTGTAAAGGTATTTTATACACACACACACACACACACACACACACACACACACACACACACACACACCTGCGACCTAGGGAACACAAATTTCTATTTTACAGATGGGACGGAGACAAAGAAGATTCAATTTAGTCAATTAACAAGCATTAATAACAAACAATTAATTAACATACTATATACCTAGTACTAGGCTAAGCTCTGGAGATACAAACCATTCTGGGCCCTATAGATGCTCACAGTCTAAGAGGCAGAAAATATGCAGGATTCAAATCCTCTTAAACACTTACTTTTTGGGTGACTCTGGGAAAGTTTCCTAAACTTCTCTCAGCTTCACAGAGTTGCCATGAGGATCAGATGAGATAACATGGGTAAAACTATTTGCAGTCCATATAGCACTATACAATGATGTCATTCTTAGTGATATTTTTTTAAAATTTTAAACTCAAAGGCCAGAACACAAGTACAGAACTGAGAAAAGAAGCAAAAACATAATAAACTTAAATATTGGAACTTAAGTACAAAGAAAGAAAAAATAGCATGTCACATGCATAGCAGAACACCAAGAGAGGATTCAAAATAAGTAACAATAAATTTCCATTTCAAGAAAGCCAATATGAGGGCAGCTAGGTGGTGCAGTGAATAGAGCACCAGCCCTGGAGCCAGGAGGACCTGAGTTCAAATCCAGCTTCAGAAACTTAACACAAAAACTAGCCGTGTGACCTTGGACAAGTCGTTTAACCCCAGTTGAACTCCAAAAAGAAAAAAAAAAGCTTATAGGATAAATAATACACACTGTGTTGAAAACTGTCTATTTTTTCTTTGCTTCCTTGTAAGTTTTCTTTTGTTCTCTGCTGTGTACTTTTTTACTTTGTTCTTTTTTTTCCCTCCCTGCCCCACTCCAGAAGGTTAAAATTAAGTTTGAAGATGTTTCTCTATAGCTATAGACATATACATACACATATACACGTATATATTCATATGTATATGAATATATACTTTCTTTTCTTTTCTTTTCTTTTTTGCTTTTTTTGGAGGAGGGAGAGTAGGGTATTTGGGGTTAAGTGACTTGCCCCTGGTCACATGGTTAGTTTTGTGTTAAGTGTCTGAGTCTGGATTTGAACTCAGGTCCCCCTGACTCCAGGGCCAGTGCTCTGTTCACTGTGCCACCTAGCTGTCCCCATCTATACTTTCTCTGGCCAATTCTACTCCTGATCTTTGTTAGTAAATATCTCTTGTTTCCTATCCCTCCTGCCCCCTCTACTTTACTTCTACCAACTACTTTGACCTCCTATTTCTTGCCAACCCCCCTCCAAGGATCCTTCCCCTGTGTTCCCATTACCATAAATCTAAAGACCCTTCTATATCCCCCCTTTTACCTATTCCTTTGCCTTCCCCTCTAAAGATCCCTCCCTTGTCCTCCCCTCCTTCCCTATTCCTCTACCATTTTATTTCTTCTGAATTTAAAAGACTTTCATACTCTTCTAAATATATATGGGTTATAAACATATAATGGGTTCCCTCTTAAACCCATTCCCAATCAAAGTATATAACCAGAACTATCAACCCTCCTCCCCCATCTATTTCCTCTGTATGAATTCTTCCTCTTGCACCTCATTTGTATAAAATAATTACTCTTTTTAGCTGTTCCTAAATGGTTTTACTTTTTGAATTCATATCATATTCAGGTTTACCCCAATCTTTCTTATGAGCTACCTAATTATTAGTAAGAATCTGAGACATACATCATATATATATATATATATACATATATATATACATATGTACATATACATATATAAAGTAAACAGTTTGTCCTTATGAATCCCTTATAATCAGTCTTTGGTCTGTACCTTATATTTATCTTGGCTCTTGTATGTCAAATCTATTAAGTTCAGGTTTGTCTGGTGGTTTGTTTGTTTTTTTTTAACAAAGTCTTGAAAGTCTGACAGTTGATCAAATGTCCATTTTTTTTCATTCAGGATGATATTAACTTTGCAGGGTATGATATTTTTGGCCAGAGCTCCAGTTCTTTTGATCTTCAATCTATAGTGTTCCAAGGCCTGTGGCCCTCTTTTTAGAGTTAGACAAAAATAATAACGAAATTTATTTGGAAAAACAAACGGTCTAGAATAGCAAGGGAATTAATGAAAAGAAATGCCTGGGAAGGTGGACTAGCTATACCAGATTTTAATCTGTATTATACAGCAGCAGTCATCAGAACTGCTTGGTACTGGCAGAGGAGTAGAGTAATGGATCAATGTAATAGATTGGGCTAAGGAAACCCAGCAGTTAATGAATATAGTAACATATTGTTCGATAAACCGAAAGACCCCAGTTTTGGGGATAAGAATGCACTATTTGACAAAAAATGCTGGGAAAACTGGAATACAGTATGGCAGAAACTGGGCATAGATCATTATCTAACACCATATACGAAAATCAAGTCTAAATGGGTGCATAATTTAGGTATAAAGGATGATAGCAATCTGGGAAAGCAATGAATAGTTTACCTGACAGATTTGTGGAGAGGGGAAGACTTTAGGACCAAACAAGAATTAGAGAGCATTATAAAATGGAAAATGGATAATTTTGATTGCATTAAATTGAAAAGCTTCTGTACAAACAAAGCCAATGTAACCAAGATCAAGAGGGAGGTGGGAAATTGGGAAAGAATTTTTACCACCTATGTCTCTGATAAAGGACTCATTTCTAAAATTTACAGAGAATTGAGTCAAATCTATAAGAATACAAGTCATTCCCCAATTGATAAATGGTCAAATGATATGAACAGGTAGTTTTCAGAAAAAAAATTAAAGATATCTATAAGCATATGAGGAAATGCTCTAAATCACTATTGATTAGAGAAATGCAAATCAAAACAACTCTGTGATACCACATCTCTCCAGTCAGATTGGCTAAGATGACAAAACAAGAAAATGACAAATGCTGGAGAGGATGTGGGCAAATTGGAACACTAATGCATTGCTGGTGGAGTTGTGAACTTATCCAACCATTCTGGAGAGCATTCTGGAATTATGCTCAAAGAACTATAAATAATTTCATACCCTTTGACCCAGCAATACCACTTGTAGGGTTATATCTCAAAGAGATCATAGAAAAGGGAGGAAGACCCAAATGTACCAACATATTTATAGCAGCCCTTTTTGTGGTTGCAAAGAATTGGAAATTAAAGGGGTGTCCATCAATTGGGGAATAGCTAAACAAGTTGTGGTATATGAATGTAATGGAATATTATTGTGCTATAAGAAATGAGGAGGAGACAGTTTTCATGTTTACCTGGAGAGGCTTATACAAACTGATGCTGAGAGAGAAGAGTAGAATCAGAAGAAATTTGTATACAATCACAGACACATCATATGTGTGATGATCAGCTATGACAGACTGGACTCTTTTCAGCAATACAGTGATATAAGTCAATCCCCAAAGGATTGAAGGAGAGAAACGTGACATGCAGAGATATAACTAGAAAGAGCTGAGCTTGAATCCTGATGGAAGCAAACTAATTGATCTTTTTCTTTCCATTGTTTGGTTTTATTTCTTCTTTACCACTTTTCATCCCACCTAGTACAATATGCCTTTGTAATTGGAATAATGTCTAATATGAATGTATTTGCAGATCCTTTACTGGACTATATGCTGTCGTGGGAGGTGGGGGAGGGGAGGTAAAGGAAATTTTAAAATCAAGGAATTATGGAATTGAATCTTGTTAACTGAAACTAAACTAATAAATTAATTTTAAAAAAAGACCTGTGGTCCTTTAATGTCTCTGCTGCTAGGTCTTATGTGATTCTTGTGGCACTATCATATTTAAATTGTTTTAATTTTGATGCTTTTAATATTTGATCCTTGAGCTTGGGATTTTTGAATTTGACTACGATATTCCTATGAGGTTTCCTCAGAAGACCTCTTTTAAGTGGTAATCAATGGATTTTTTTTTCTGTTTCTACGTGTTCTCGTTCTAATACTTCAGGACAATTTTCTTTACTTATTTCTTGTATTACATCAAGGTTCTTTTGTTGATCATAACTTTCAGTCAGTCCGATCATTTTCATGTTTTCCCTTCTTGATCTGTTCTCCAAATGTGTTGTTTTTCTTAAAGATGTTTCACTTTCTCTTCTATTTTTTCAGTATCCATATTTTATTTATTTCTTCATCTCTTATAATTTTGCTGGCTTCACCTTGCCCAATTCTAATTTTCAAGGCATGATTTTCATCCTTAAGATTCTAGATCTCCTTTTCTAATTGGTTGGCTTTCTTTTCACAGTCTTCTTATTTTTCTTGAATTCTTCTTTTTTTTTAGCATCTGCCATTTAATTTTTAAAGTCTTTTTTTAAGATCTTCTATTCTTTTTGGGCAGAGGAATTCTGGCCCCTATTTCATAGGTAAGGAAATTGAGACATAGAACTTTGCAGAGATTAAGATCATAGAGCCCATATTCAAATGCGTCTAAGATAAGAAATACTTAAGCTTCAGTTACCTAAGTACCTCTGCTATTTCAGCAACGTGAGTGCATTAAAATTAGTCAGTAGACTTACAGTACTGGGACATAGCGAGTTGTTCCACAAGCTCAAGAACACATACAGGTCATTAAGTTTTGAATCATCTAGTGAAAGATTGAAAAAGACAGGAAATAGAGGTAAAAGGTCTCTCAAGAGGAATCTGAAATCACTGAATTTGATGGTTCAATGATTGCCCTCATGAGGAACCACAGAGATTCTCCTAGACCCTTAGTCCCCTATCCTCAATATTCATACTAGGGATATGTTTTGCCATAATTCATACCAGGTAGTTAATTCTTCTAAGGATTTTTCTCTCTTGTAGGTCAATGACACCACTCCCAAATGGCATCTATGGAAAACAGAACACGGGTGAATGAATTCATCCTTTTGGGATTAACAGATGCTCCAGAGCTTCAGAAGCCCCTCTTTGTGCTGTTCACCCTCATCTACCTCATCACCGTAGTGGAGAACCTGGGTATGGTGGCGCTGATCTTCTGGGATCCCCACCTCCACACTCCTATGTATTTTTTCCTCAGTAATCTCTACCTGGTGGATTTTGGTTACTCTTCAGCCATTACACCGAAGGTGATAGCTGAGTGTCTCACAGAGAATAAGATCATCTCTTACAATGGATGTGTTGCGCAGATGCTCTTCTTCTTGGCCTTTGCCTCCACTGAAAATTGTCTCCTAGCAAGCATGGCCTATGATCGCCATGCAGCTGTGTGTAGGCCTCTTCATTATACCACAACCATGACAACAAGCGTGTGTGCTGGTCTAATCGTTGCTTCCTATAGCTGGGGTTTTCTGCATTCTGCCATTCACACAGGAGACACTTTTAGCCTGTTCTTCTGTAATTCTAATGCAATCCATCATTTCTTCTGTGACATTCCCCCCCTCTTGGATCTTTCTTGCTCTGATAGCCACACCATAGAATGGGTGCTCTTTATCGTCGGGGGATTCAATGCCTTTTTTGCCATCCTGGTTATCTTGACCTCCTACTCACTTATTTTCCTCACTATCCTGAGGATCCATTCTTTGGAGGGAAGGCAGAAAGCCTTCTCCACATGTGCTTCCCACCTCACAGCTGTGTCCATATTCTATGGGTCAACAATCTTCATGTACTTACAACCCAGCTCTAATCATTCCATGGATACAGACAAAATGGCGTCAGTGTTCTACACCATGGTCATTCCCATGTTGAATCCTCTGATCTATAGCTTGAGGAACAAAGAAGTCAAGAGTGCTTTCAAGAAAGCTACCTGGGGACAAAGACTTTCATAAGCTTATATTTCTAGGTGGGGAAAACACTCTGTGAATCTTCTTAATGCTTTGTCCTCAACTCCAATGTTTCCTTTTGCCTTCAGGATCATATAGAAACTCAATTGTTTGGCCTGGTATGTAAAGGTCATCACAACCAAGCTCCAGATTAGCTCTGAGAATTTATTTTACATTATTACTCTCCTTGCTTCACACTGTGGTTCAGGAAACGGGTCTACTTAATACTCCTTACTTACAATCTTCCATCTCCTCAGACACTCCTCCATTTCTTTTTCTTTTTTTTTTGCTTTGTGGAAGGCTATTGGGGTTAAGTGATTTGCCCAAGGTCACACAGCTAGTTTTTGTGTTAAGTGTCCAAGGCTGGATTTGAACTCAGGTCCTCCTGACTCCAGGACCAGTGCTCTATTCACTGCACCACCTAGTCGCCCCTATTCCTCCATTTCTGAATAGGCTGGCCCTGTGCCTGAACATATTTTTTCAACATCTGCCTCTTAGAATCTCTAACTTCTTTCAAACCATAGATGAAGCATCACTTTCCCCAAAGTGAAGCCTTTTCTGATTCACCCATATAATAAGGTCTCCTCCTGGTTTCACACTTTACATTTGGTATCTAATTATATGTGTACATATTGTTTCCACCAATAGAATGTAACCTCCATGAAGGCAAGAATTGTTATTTTTTTAATCTTTGTGACCTCAGCACCTGGTATATAGAAGGTATTTAATAACTTTTTGATTAATTGATTGATTAAATTATTGTTGACTGATGTGATCATCCATTCTTTTTATTAAGGTTTTCAGTAATGGGGGCCATTACCTCCCCAAGCAGTCCATTCCACTTAGGGACAGCCCTAATTGTTAAGAAATTGCTCATCATATTCAGCTTAAATCTCTCTCTCTGGAATATCTGTTCATTACTATTCATTGTGCATTCTGAAACTCAACAGAACCAGTCTAATCATTCTTTCATGTTATAGACTTTCAAATACCAGATAACAGCTGTCATCTCACTAAGGTTTCTCTAGGCTATATGTTAACACTTGTTATCATGGCCCTCACTGCCTAGAAGGTCAGGCATATCACATTCTAGCCTTCCCCAGGTGTTCTCCAGTATAAATAAGGGGCTTGGGGATGCCTAGGCTCTCCACAAATGGATATATCCCTCATTGATGGTCTTCCCTCTAGGATATGGTGGGAGAGTCCCCTACATTCTAGTTCCATTAATCACTAATATATTAACTTTTAAAAAAGAATATTTACTTCAAAATATGTACCCACTACATATAAATGTCTTCCTCTAAAACATGGGAAGCACAATTCCCACCCCTATCACCAACTCATACTCTGGCGGTGAAAGGGTATTAGGTTAATAGCTTAGTTTAGTTCGTATAGCACAGAGTCCCAAGTTTCAAGTTCCCTAGTTTGGCTCTAGTCCCAGGCATCCTGGTTTCTCCAGGTTTCTCTACTGTGATAACAGACTATGCTATCCCACCTGGAAACTAGCCTCCAAGGTCACTATGGCTTGAACTACCAGGTCAGATGGGGATCAGATAGCCAATCCAAGATCAGTAGCCCTTACATGGTAGAGGAATTTAAATTAGCAGGGTCCCTGACAAATCTCAACATGCTCAGGCACATCTCTTTACACATGTATGCTTTACTCCTTCCACTAATTAGTATATGGCATGATGTGCAACCCTACTTTGTCATGGACAACCTCCTATTGATGTGATTCATATTATTATACCTATTTTGAATATAATATCACAATTTGAACAGCCAATCTCCAATTGAGGAGCATCCTCTCAATTTCCAATTCTTTGTCACCACAAAAAGAGCTGCTAGAGACATTTTGTACTTATAGGTCCTTTTCCTTTTTCTTTTATTTCTTTGGGATACAAACCTAGTAGTGGTATTTCTGGGTTGAAGGTTATGCACAGTTCTATAACCCTTTGGACTTATTCCAAATTGTTCTCCAGAATGGCTGGACTAGCTCCCTACTCTACCCTGATTTTTTCCTTCATTCCCTCCAGCATTTGTCATTTCTGATAGGTGTGAGGCGGTACCTCAGAGTTACTTTAATTTGCATTTCTCTGATTGGTGGTAATTTAGAGCATTTTTATATGAATATAGATAGCTTTAATGACTTCTGAAAAGTATCCATTCATATCCTTTAACCATTTATCAATTTGGGAATGACTTTTTAATGACTTTGACTCCGTTCTATACTCAGTCCAATTTGCACCACCCAGAAGTCACAGACCTTTGCTGCAAACCTTGTAAGTTTTCTTAGGCTGGGAAAAATGTCTCATTCTGATATTCCGTTGGCTCTGCTGCTGCAAAAATTGATGCAAGGTATTCTTTTAAAGCTGTTTGGAGGGGAATGGTGAGAAAATTCGGGTGGGTTGCTGCCTCTAATTCACCATCTTGGCTACACTTGTCATCAGCCTCTCTCAATGAAGTCTAAGATAGGAGGAGATTCCATAGCTCATGTGAGACTTAAGTTTGTTCTTTACAAACCTTAGAGCACCATTTAAGCACAATCTACTAGTGTTACAGTTGGCAAACATATCATAATATATTAATTACATATTGAGTTTGAAGCCCACAAAAATCCCATATCTTTACCCAAATTAATTGCTAAAGGCCCATTTCTCTTCTCTCATCTGCTTGTGGATCTCTTTGTTTTTTTTAATATAAGAGAAACATTTTTAATTTGTTGGATTTAATTTCATATGATTAGACTTAGGTGAACATTCTAGTCTGTCAAGATCTAACGATTTTTGTTGCTGTTCAGTCATTTCACTCATGACCAACTCTGCATGGCCCCATTTGGGGCTTTCTTGGCAAAGATACTGTAGTAGTTTGCCATTTCCTTTTCCAGTTTATTTTACAGATGAAGAAACTGAGGCCAAAAGTTAAGTGACTTGTCCAGGGTCACATAGCTAAAAAGTGTCTGAGGCTGGATTTGAACTCAGGTCTTTCTGACTCCAGATTAGGTGCTCTATTCATTATACTACCTAGATGTCTTAGATCTAATAATAGCTAGTATTTGTGAACCACTATTTTGCAGATATTATCTCACTTCAGCCTTAAAATATCTCTGGGTAATAGGTGCTATTCCCCTTTTACAGATGAGGAATTTGTTGTGGAAAGAGATGTAGAGCTTGATGTGCCCAGCATCACAAGTTAGTCAAGTCAAGTTATATGCAGCAAAATGACATGGAGGATGGAGAACATAACTTAGAGTTAGGAAAATCTGAGCTCAAATACTGCCTCAGCTACTTACTAGTTGTGAGATCCTGGGCAAAACCATCCAACCTATTTGCTGCAATTTTCTCAACTAGGGGATAATAATAGCACCATACCTCCCAGGGTTGTTGCTATGGTCAAATATAAAGTATTTTGTAAAACTTAAGGCACTATATAAATGCTACTATTAATTATTATTATTATCTGGAGGCCTTGGAGTTCTTCCTGACTCTAAGATCAGTGCTTTATCTACTGTGCAGCATGAATGGCCTTCAATTTCCTAGCTCTGCTTCCTAGATTGTGTCGTCTGAAAATTTAATAATTTTGCTATCTAGACTTATATCCAATTAATTGATAAAATCCTTATACAGTCCAGTCCAGATAACATCTAACTGGGGCACTCCCTTTGATTCTACCATCTATCCATCATGACTGATCCTTGATTTATATATTCAACCAGGTCTAAGGATTGGAGAAACTGAGTGGCTTGCCCAAGTCAGGCAAGTAGGAAATGATTGAATCAAAGCTAGAAACCCTGTATTCTGATCCTTATATTCAAGGCATTCTCTACTCCACCTCAGTAACAATGAGCTAAGGCATGTTTTCTGATTCCCATGTCCAAGGTGCTACGTACTCCACCATACTAACAATGAGTTAAGTTGGAAATGGAAAATGAAGAAATGGTTCCCTTGGGCAATTAGTCTTGGTTCCTATAGTCAGAACAATGTTTAATGACTTGTTATGTTAATGGGTTGGCTATAGAGTCACCATGTATCTTTAAGGAAACACAGTGGTTCTTAGCATACTGTACTCCAAAGCCTGTTTTGATCACTGTCTTCAGCTACGACATCTAAATATTACTGTCTTAGAGCCTATTGGCATGGGACCCATGTGGTTGCAGGAACCCATTGGCCATTTATTCATTCATCTGGATTATATTATTCATTCTAGAACTGAATGAGAAGACTTTTATCCTTACTGACACATCTAAAGCATCAGTGTCAGTTTCTAGGGACCTTTGACCACTTAGTAGGACTAGAATACAATTTCTCCAACAGGAATATTTTTCTTCTAAGATTGGGATTTCAATCCCAACAACCACATGTCAAAACACTTGACCGACTTTCGCTTTTAGAGGCCCATCATGGTTTTCCAGATGTCCAGTAGGTATTAAGAGATCAGATTCTCCAGTGCTTATCTGGGCTTGAGAGGATCAAGGTGGGTCATTCAGAAGTAAGCATAGTACTCCAGTAACAGAATCTAGTGGAACTCTCATATTATTCCTGGTTGATGTTGGTCCTCTTAATGCAGCTCAGTATCACAACAACTTTCTTAACTGCTATATTATGTAACACATATTAAGCTTACAGTTCACTAAAGACCCCAGATTTGTTTTTCAAACAAACTGCTATCTGAACCAGGCTCCTTCATTTGCTACTTGGGGACTTCTATTTTCAACCCCAGCATAGCACTTTATATTTATCCCTCTTTTATTTCACTTTACTAGAGTAGAACACATTTTCTTGACCCTTGAGATCTATTGGAATGCTAAGATTTCCAATACAATATTGAATAATATTGGTGACAGTGGGCATCCTTATTTCACAACTGACTTTACTCGTAAGGTTTCTGGTTTATCCCCATTATGAATAATGTTTGCTGGTTGTTTTAGGTAAATACATTTATCAATTGTAAGGACAAATCAATTTAAACCTATACTTTCAAATGTTTTTAATTGAAATGAGTACTGTGGGGGGCAGCTTGGTGGTGCAGTGAACAAAGCATCGGCCTGGAGTCAGGAGGATCTGAGTTCAAATCTGGCCTCAGAAACTTAACACTAGCCATGTGACCTTGGGCAAGTCATTTAACCCCAAATGCCCTGCCTTCTCCCCTCCAAAAAGAAAAAAAAATGAGTGCTGTATTTTATCAAAATCTTTTTTTGCATCTATTGATATAATGATGTGATTTTTCTTTTACTTTTATTATTGATATAATCAGTTGTGTAAATAGTTTTCCTTAGGTTAAACCATCCCTGTATTCCTAGTATAAATTTCACTTGACCGGAATGTATAATGTTTCTAATGTGTTGTTGTAATCTAACTAATAATTTATTTAGTATTTTTGCATCCATATTCATTAAAGAAATTGGTCTCTTATTTTCTTTCTCTGTTTTTACACTTCCTGGTTTAGATACAAGTATTATATTTGCTTCATAAAAGGAATTTGGTAGGATTCCTTCTTTGCCTATTATTCCAAATAACTTATTTAATATTGGAGTTAGTTGAACTTTAAATATTTAGTAAAATTCACTTGTAAATTCATCTAATTCTGGTCTTTTTTTCTTAGGAAGTTCATTTATGGATGTTTATTTTCTTTTTCTAAAATAAGGTCTTTTCAGTACTTTATTTTTTTCTAATTTTTGCTACTCTAGGCAATTTATATTTTTCTAAATATTCTCCCATTTCACTTAAATTATTAAATTTATTAGCATAGGGGCGGTTAGGTGGCGAAGTGAGTAAGAGTGCCGGCCTCAGAGTTGGGATGACCCGGGATCGAAACCGGACTCAGAAAATGAGCACCCACACATAAATAATGACTAGCCGTGTAACCTTGAGCAAGTTACTTAACCCCAATTGCTTAAAAAAAAATTATTAGCATATAATTGAGAAAAACAACTTCTTTATAATTGCTTTAATTTCATCTTCATTAGTAATAGTCACCCTTTTCATTTTAAATACTAGTGATTTGCTTTTCTTCCCCCTTTTTTAAATCAAATTAACCAGTGGTTTATCTATTTTACTGAATTTTCCATAAAATGAAATCTTGGTTTTATTTATTAATCTATTTTACACTTAATTTTATTAATCACCTTTAATTTTTAGGATTTACAATTTAGTATTTAATTGGGAATTTTTAGTTTGTTCTTTTTCCAGTTTTTTTAATTGTATACCAAACTGATTGGTCTGCTCTTTATTTTATTTATATAAGCATTTAGAGATACAAACTTTTCTCTGATTACTGTTTTTGCACCACTCTTCTGGTTTTGATATGTTGTCTCATTATTGTCCTCTTTAATGAAACTGATTGTTTATATGATTTTTTTCTTTAAGATTAGATTGTTTAATTTGTTTTTAATCTGTTTCTGTGGTCCCTTATTAAATATAAAATTGTTACGTCCTGTTATAGAAACAGTTTTTTTGTAAAGATACAGTGAACTACTGAGGAAAAGATGTATTTCTTTCTATTACAATTTCATTTTCCCAGCTATCCATCATATTATCTAACTCACCTAAAATTCTATTCACTTCTTTGACTTTTGTCTTCTTTGTTTCTTGGTCAGATTTACCTAGTTGTGAGAGAGGGAGATAAATGCCCCCTAACTATTATAGTGCTACTATCTATCTCTACCTGCAATTTTCAGATAATTTTTCCTTTTTACCTTTTCCTACACAATTTTGTTTTTAGAATCACCCCCATCATACTCAATTCAGCCACAGCTTTTTTCTTTTCTTTTTTTTTTCTTTTGCTTTTTTGGAGGGCAATTGGGGTTAAGTGACTTGCCCAAGGTCACATGGATAGTAAGTGTTAAGTGTCTGAGGCCTGATTTGAACTCAAGCCCTCCTGACTCCAGAGCCAGTGCTCTATTTAATGCACTACCTAGCTGCCCCTGAATGGTGTTCATTGAATGAAAGTTCATGAGGTGAAAGTTTGTGAGGTGAAAGTTCTTGAAGCCCAAGCTACTTCCAGACAGAACTGCCCCTAGGGCATACTGTTTTGTTAATACAACAGAGTTGGCCTGGAGGTGTTTATACTTCACTCAGGTCAAACCTCAGCCCCTGGACATCTTTCCTGAGGTCCTCTCAAGTTGTCTCAGGAGGACAGCTGCTTTAGCTCTTTATTTTTAGCATTCCACATTCATTTTTGGGTAATGTTCTGTTTGTGGAAGAATTTTGGAGAGTCTGGCACTTTCTGACCTACTCCATCATCTTCCCAGAATCCAGAATCATTTATTTGTATTTGAGTGAGAGGAGATGGAGATTCGAATACAAACTTTGACCCTTCACAACAAGGTTCTTACCTTCTCTAGGCCCTGATTTCTTTATCTGTAAAATAAAGATCATAATGCTTACACTGTCCAATTCTTAGGAACATTGTAAAAAACCAAAGGAGGCAATATACAAAAATCAATTGCAAACCTCCAAGTGCTAGATAAAATGAACTTGTTATTAATGTCCTTTAATTCCTCAAATCCATTTGGAATATTATGATGAGTATCCAAGACCCATGAGCTAGACATTCAAGGGTCATAATGCTCTTTATATCATAACTGATGAGCCCGTACCGATGTGCTTATTGTTTTACTCAATCATACAGCACACATTTTAAAGTGAGGTATTTAAAAAAAAGAGCATTATAAAAATAGCAGAATCTTCCTTTCATGCCCTGAAACTCCCTCTCCCACAAATACAAAGATTCTTATGGGACAATTGGATCTGTGGAGCATAATACATATGGTTAGGGTCCATGGTGGAGTTGGTATAAATTCAGGAAACACATATGACCAAGAAAATGCATTTTCTCATGTCTGACACCACATAATGATCAAGGTTTTCTGTCTATGTTATCCCACTGTTCTTTGCAAGACCTTTTCCCCTCTAAGTATTAAGTTGCTACTGCTCCTTAGTATCATTATGAAAAATGTTTTGATGTTACAGACTCCCAGAAAAGATATTGGGGTCTAGTAAGGGTTTTCAGACCGTGCTTCAAGAGCCAACAAAATAGATGTTGGTGCTGAAGCAGAGTTTTGAAGGAAATGAAAATACAGTTGACAAGTATATGTTGAATACATTGTCGAGGACTCTAGGGATATATAGAAAAGAAATGTCTAAAATATCATTATCTCTTCAACTCAAACGAAATCATGAGGTAGCCCAGTGCTTCGATGACTAGAATCCTGGGCATGGAGTTGGACCCAAGACCAAATCCATCCTCTGATACTGTGTGATACTTGACCTTTCTGTAGCATGCTACTTGACCTCTGCCTGCATTAGTTTCCCTACATGTTTTAAAATGTAAATAATAATAGCACTGGGGCAGCTAGGTGGTGCAGTGATGGGTCGGCTAGGTGGCACAGTTAAGTAAGAGCATTGACCCCAAGTCGGGAGGACCGGGATAGGTTCTGGCCTCAGATACTTAATACCCACACAAAAATAATTGGCTGTGTAACCTTGGGCAAGTTACTTAACTCCAATTTAAAAAAAAATAATAATAATAGCACCAACCTCTCAGAATCATTGTGAGGATAAAACGAGAGATTTGTAAGAACGTTACAAAACTTAAAACACTGTATAAATACTATTCAAAAGTATTATATAAAAGCAACTACATAAGAACTGTTATTATATGAACCATTTTGAAAACCTTAAACTACTCTATAAATTACAGCTATTATTGGTGGTGGTGTTAACAACCTTGACATTATTAAAGCATTTTTGAGTTTGTAGTTCACTAAATCCTTAGATTTTTTCAGACAAATCTGTGCCTCCTGCATCTTATATGTTAAAAGAATGAACATTAAGTTTCAGATTGGTTCAGTTTTAAAATTTTATCTTAATAGATTTAGCCATACTTTCTTTCTTACTGGCATTTTTGGGATTTTGAACATTTTATTTCAGGATCTCAACATTTTAATTCTCCTTTATAGTTTTATATTATCCCAAAACTTGATAAGCAAATTTAATAATATCTACTTTAATTCAAGTCATTAACTATTCAATCCAATTAAGTTCAAAAAGCATTTATAATAAAACAACTGCTATGAGTAAGATACTAATGGACAATTCCTGCTTTCAAAGAACTAATAAATATATTAACAAACACAGACCTACAGACAAGTCACTATCATATTCCACAAGATGAAACTGATACATTGTCCAATCCTGAATTCTAGAAATTTAACCATTCCCAAATGAGCTAAGTAATCCATTAAATCCATGAAGTTAGAACATTATGAAATAACTATACCATTATATGTGTATTGACTTCACGCTTCCCATAACAGCAAAGACCCATCTTTTCAATTCAAATATTCTACCAGCACTGCCATACAGCCACCAGACCTGGAATACTACTATCTCCAAAGAGCTTGAGATAAGCATCAAACAGAGGTCAATGGGATATAGAACCAACAAAGAAATGTAGAGAACAAGAATAAAGGATGCCATTAAAGGATACTACAAGAGTAAGATGGTCTCATCATACAGGGAGAGTGAGGGATGATAAATGAAGGGTTAAAGAACCATACTAGTATTCTTGAGATGTTAGGAGAAATCGAGGAGTTCTTCTAGGATATTTGAGTGAACCTTTTGTGGTAAAAAATTGGGAAAGCATAAATGAGAGTTGTCTAGAACAACTAAGCACAACTAGATCGGTATAAGCATTGTCTAGGGGCTTGGGCTCTCTCCCTCTCTCTCTCTCTCTCTCTCTCTCTCTCTCTCTCTCTCTCTCTCTCTCTCTCTCTCTCTCCTTTAATCATGTAGATCTTACAAAGTAGGGCAGATGTTTTGCCTCACTTTACAAATGAGAAAGCTAAGAATCAGAGAATCTAGGTGACTGGCTAAGGTTACCCAGCTAGTAAGAGACAGAGTTAGGGCATCAACCCAGATCTTTGAACAGTAAGTTCAGTATACTTTTTCATATCCAGTTGGAGATCTGAATTTCATCACAGCCCTATAAGGTACCACATGTAAGAATCATTCTGTCCATTTTATGAATGAGTTAGAAGAGCAGTTCAGTGATTTGTCCAAGGTCACACCAAAAAGAGGCCATAGACCAGTTTAATGTCTTATTTTGTGCATTAATTCCCTGCAGACAGGCCTAAGTAATTGAGAAAACATTACTTACTCATGAATAAGACAAGACATTTTTTAAATGGCAAAATTACACAAATTCATTACATTATTCAATACCATACCATTTAAAACACCAAAGAATTACTTTATGGAGCTGGAGAAGAAGGGATGACAAAATTCACTTGAAAGAAAAAAATTCAAAAATGTCAAGATAAATAAGGAAAAGAAATTGTAACTGAGGGATAGTAGTATCAAATCTAAAACTATACTAAAAAGTACTTATTAAAAAATAATGTGGTACTGGTTAAGCAATAGAGAGGGCAGCTAGGTGGCACATGGTGGATAGAGTGGTAGGCCTAAAGTCAGGAAGAGTGTAAGGGCAAGAACAGAAGTAGTTCACACCTTGTTTCAGCTATTGAATTAGCACCTTGTTTTAGTTCAAGTTTCTGTTGACTTTCTGTTGTATCAAGTCTGTTAAGAAACAGAATGTATGAACCCCCAATTTATGAACCCTAGAACTCATGAACTACTACAACAGGAAGTGGGGAGCTAATGGCCATATATAAGGAGAGGCCAAGGCTAGAGACAGCAGAACTGAAAAGAATACTCTTGTGGTGGCAGAGTCAAGAAGGAAAAAACTTGTGGTATCCCATCACTCTGTTTGTCTGTTCTGTCTGTGTTGATGTTTGTTTGTGATACTTTGTACAGAAGCCCTGGGACCTTACTGGAAGCCCTGAAAGAGTATTTCCTCATTGTATGTTTACAGAAGTCCTGGAGGAAGGTTTTGGAGGTCCTAGGACTTTACTGATGATTTGTGCTGACCTCTTGGACCTTGTTTGTGTGTCTGTGTTTATTTCTATGTTCATAATTTGTGCTGACCTCTTGGACCTTGATTGTGGGTCTGTATGGATTTCTATGTTGATGATTTGTGTTGAGTTCTCAAACCTTTTTGGTAGGTCTGAATTGCTTTCACAGGCAGATAGTGAATTGATGATGGTGCCTGCAATGTTTATGAATATTATGGTGGCTTTGTCAAGCTTTGTCTTCCCAGAAACAAGAACTGTGAAGGACTTGAGATTGACTGGACATTGTGAACTTCAATATGGAGAGGGAACTGGACAAAGAATTGGACAAGGAGCTGGACAAAGAACTGAGAGCTGCTTGCCTTTGAACCCAGGTGGCAATTGGATTTGGGACCATGGAAGAGGAACCATGGAAGTTGAGAGCCAGCCTCAAGTCAAGCTGAAAGAAGACTTTACTTGAATACTGTGTACTAACTGAGAAAATTATGATTTACTGTGACCTAGTAATGAAGAACTTAGACTTTTGTACTTTGTGATTGAATTAAGAATTCTGTGATTAACTAAATGAATGTACTTTGTTTAAAACTATGTCACCACTTTTGTGAAAACTATGTGGCCATTTTAGTGATAAGTTGTTGAGTTGTGACATGGTGAATGCTGTATTTTAATTTTCTGTGATAAGTTGTAACATTGTGAATGCTATATTTTGATTTTCTATAAATGTTTTGCTCTGATTTGTTATTAAATAAACAGAGAGCTCACTATACTATGTAATCAGAACCTTGAAAGCTGTTCACAGTAGCAGTCCTCTGGAAAGCTGCTCGTGCATGGCTTTACAAAGAGCTATCTTCCTTAGTTCGATTCTGACCTCAGACTCTTAGTAGCTGTGTAACCCTAGGCTAGTCACTTAACCATGTTTGTCTCTGTTTTCTAATTTGTAAAATGAACTGGAGAGGGGTGGCTAGGTGGCGCAGTGAGTAAGAGTGCTGGCCTCGGAGTTGGGATGACCTGGGATCGAAACCAGCCTCAGAAAATGAGCACCCACACATAAATAATGACTAGCCGTGTAACCTTGAGCAAGTTACTTAACCCCAATTGCTTTTAAAAAAAAAGTGAACTGAAGAAGAAACTAGTTATACTGTTCTGGTATCTTTGCCAAGAAGACCCCAAATGGGGTGATGAAGAATTGTACATGACTGAAAAGGGAATGACTACAACCTGAGGTACACAGTCGCTGGTTTCAACATTAATTTAAGTGGTTTATTGAGAACACTACAGATCTATTCAGCCCATCTCTCCAAAATCATGTCCTTATCACTAATCAATGTGGATTCATCAGTATTGACTGTATCAGGTTCCAACTTCAACCCAATTCCACCAATAGAGCTGAATCTCTGGATCCCAGAGTATATTAATGACAGAGATGAGATTAGAACTCAAATATTCTGACAAATAAGCCAGACCTCTTCCCATCACATCACAAGATTACTGAAAATATTATCTTGGCATAAACATGTGTCTTCATCCACTGCTAAGATTTTCTGGAACATTGCATGTACAAGTCCCTGAGGGGGAATTAGAGGGCATGAAAAAATAATTCCAACTTGTTCCAAGACACCACCAATGATCACCATGTAACAAAGCTGAAATATAACTTCCCATTTTCCTTGTCTTTGCTGTCTTCAACTTATTTTTTTTTACTCTTCATAATCTCTAGTCAGATCAAGCAGGGAAAAGGGAGAACACTGAGAAAAGTCCTATATACAAAAGCATAATTCCCTTAGAAAGATCTCACAAAGTTCAATAACAACCTATCTGAAGTAGACATGCCTAGACTGTTAATAGAGACACCGGGGAATAATCATCAAGGTTTTAACGATGCTTAGGAGACAATGAGACATTGTACCCTGGTCTAGGAAGCTTCTGTGATAACCTCCACTAAAAAACCCAAACAGGCCCCCTCCCCAAGGCCCTCACAGAATGTAGGGCATCAAAGTATTTTCAAAGCTCTGGTTGGAAGAGGTTTAGCCAGAGAGAAGACAGGGAATTATCCACCAATCAGGACTCATCTTTTCTTAGAGATCATAGCAAACTGAAAGGTCATGAATCCCCATTCCATTTAACTGAAAGAGAAAAGAAACACAGAGTGTGTGACTTTCCAGATGGCCTATTCCGGGAGGGTGTTGGTCCAAAGGCAGTCTGTGGATTCAAGTTTTTCCCCAGATGACTGATGGAGACTGTGGTAAGAGTATTCCATTTCTCTTGTTTCTTTCCACTTATTTGTATGGTCTGGTATCCTAGAATATAGACCTAGAAAGATTGATAAAGAAAATCTAATTGTCTGCCCTCATTTTACAAAAAGAATAAGGTGAGGCCAAAAGAGAAATAACTGACCCGAAGTGTCACAAGCCAGGGGATCATAGCTCTATATAGCTCTAGAGATGGAACAGACTAGAGGTCATCTAGACCACATCCCCTATTTGACAGATATGGAAACTAGAGTCAGGGATTTAAGTGACTTACCCAAGGTCACAAAGTCAACTGTCAACAATGCTGAGCCCCAGAGTTCCTGATCTGGCTTTTCTGCTAGCCTGAGCTCAAGTTGCTTCATGTGTTTTAACCTGATATCATCATGTGCACAAAAATCAAGAGGTTATCAAGTGACTGAAGCAGAGAAAACATCTCTGAACTGGGAGTCAGCAGCTGAGGCTTGTCATCCTGGCTCTGAAGTTAGCTTCCCGGGTAAGCCTGGAAAAGTAACCTTCACTATTAGGATGTTGGCCTTCTCAAGGAAAGAGGGGTGGGGGATTCAGTGGTTTCTACTGTCCTTTATACCTCTAAACAGTATACAGTCTATGTTCTAAGCTCTCTTCCAATTCTTACATTTTTTATTTTAAGATTATTTTCAACTCCAACATTAACTCTAACCAGCTAAGTCTGTGTGATGACAACCAAGTCAGTTCACCTTTTAAATGTCAGACCCAGCTAGAAAGTGCCCCCTTGCATCCTGGTGCCTTGTCTTTAAGGCTATCTTGTATTTATTTTGGGTGTATCTTGGGAGTCAGGAGCCCTGAGTTTGAGGAGCTGTGTGATCTCAAAAAAATAACTACATATTCCAAGCAGACAGGATGTCAACAAGCATTTATTAAGCACCTACCATTTACTAAGCATAGTACTAAGCACCATGGACAAAAAAAGAAAAATATTTCTACATTCAAAGAATACATACTGTAATGAGTGGGAAGAAGAGTATTCAGGCAACTTTGTACAAGTAGAATATATGCAAGATAAATTGAAGATTATCTCAGAAAAAAGACACTAACATTAAGGAGAGCAGAAAAGGCTACATGGAAAATATGAAAATTGTTAGAAAAGACTTGAAGGAGCCAGGGAAGCCAGGAAGGCCAAGGTGAGTTGGGAGAAAATTCCCATTCTGGGGGCCAGCCAGTGAGAAGGCATGGAGTCAAGATGTGGAGGGCCTTGTGCAAGAAGCAATAAAGAAACAAGAGTATCTAGATCAGAGAGAAAATGGAAGGCATGGAAGGGAGTACGGGGTAAGAATACTGGAGAAATGGGAAGGGACCAAGTTATAATGGGCTTTAAAAGCCAAGTGGAGAATTTGGTCCAGGATGCAATGTGGAGCACTCAAATTCATTGAATAGGAGCGTAATATGGCCAGACCAGGTCTTTAGGAAGAACACTCTTTAAAATTGCTGTTTGGAAAATGAATTGAAGTGAGACTTGAGGCTGGGAGGCCAACAGCAGGATACTGAATTGATCCAGTTATGAGGCTATGAGGAGGGCCTGACCCTGGATGGTGGTACCATCAGAGGAGAGAATGGACTGTACAAGAGAGATGTTGCAAAGATGGACTGACAGGACATGAGAAGGTTTTGGATATGTGGGGGTAGGTGGAAAGGGAGGAGTCTATGAGGACCCCCACATTATAAGCCTTCCAATGACTGGGATGATTTGATTCCATTGTATAAACATTTACTAAGCTCCTGCTGTGTACCAGGACCTTGCTAAGCACTGGAGATAAAAAAAGAGGCAAAAGACATTCCTCACTCCCATCTAGTAGAGGAGACAATATATAAACAAATAAATACAAAACAAACTCTTTCCAGGATAAATAGGAAATAATTAACAGAGTGAAGGCACTGGCCTTAAGAAGGATCATGGAAGGCTTCCTGTAGGAGGTGGAATTTTAACTGTGGCTTAAAGGAAGCCAAGGCTGTCAGTAGTCAGAGCAGAGGAAGGAGACTATCCCATGTACTGGGGAAAGCCAAAGAGAATGCCAAAAGATGGACTATCTTATTCATGGAACATCTAGGAGGCTACTGTTACTTAATCAAAGCATATATGTAGGGAGATAAGATGTAAGAAGACAGAAAAGGTCTTTGAATGCCAAACAAAAAACTTTTTATTTGCTTCTGCTGGCAATAGGGAGCCACTAGAGTTTATTGAGTGGGGTGGGGTGATATCATCAGACCTTCATTTTGGGAAAATCACTTTAGAGGCAGAATGGCAAATGGACTAACATGGGGTAAGAATTGAGGTAGGCAGACCAACTCAAAGGTTGTTAATCAAAAAATCAGGTGATGAGAGCTTACACTACATTAGTGGCAGTATCAGAAGAGAGAAAGGAGAAGGTGCAAGCAATGGAGCAAAAGGTGAAATCAGCAGACTTTAACAACAGCTTGGATATGAGGGGTGGTTGATAGTGAGATATCCAAGATGATTCATGGGTTTTTGGACTGGGAGAATGGTGTCACCCACTCCAGTAACAGGAAAGAGAGGAAGACAGGAAGGTTGGTGGTGGGGAGGGGATAAGAGAGAAGATCTTTGGACATGTTAAGTTTAAGACACTGTTCATAAAAGACCCCATTCTTCTCCTCTATAAAGTAAGGGGATAGATTATTTTAGAGGCTTTCCTTATATGATATTCTATGGTTCTATGTTTGTATTAGGATGTCTCTAATAGAAAATTAATTCATCACTTCGTAAGATCTCAGAATCTCCAATATCAAAAGTCTCTTAGAGGTCATTTTTGCCAAATGATATTTGAACAGAAATGTACTCTACTATAAGGTACATGAAAAAGTAAGGTCAAAGCCATTGTCTGAATCCTGCTAGCAGAAGTCCATTTCACTTTGGAATGAATCTTTTAGGCACATTCTCCTTTCACCAAGCTTAACTCTAACTCAAATCATAGCTTCAAGTTCTATTTCTGGGACCAATTAGAACAAATCAAATGCATCTTCTATGTATATCCATAGTATCCTTCTAGTATTTACAGATTCCTATTCTCATTTAAATATTTTCTTCTTCTTTGGATCTATGCAGGAACCAAAAGTTTACTACTCCAGTCTGTTAGCACTGTTTCAATTTCTTCTTAGTCTCATTTCACAACCTTTTTCAGAGAAAGTCAAGAGCATGTGTCCAGAATGGGGTTCCACTGTGGATAGAGCTGTCTAGCTCCTAATAGAGTCCATGAATCATTACAAGTTCTATAGAAGAAGCAATGGACATGAGGCAAGATCATAATAACTAAAACTAGATGACATAGTAGGTATTATCTAATATTGGAGTTATTAACCTAAAATAAATGAATGTGTTTCTTTAAAAAATATTTTGTTAACTATTTCGATTGACTTCCTTGTAATCCTATGTACTAGAAAACATTATTCTAAGAATGGCTTAAATGGCTAAAATAGGCTTCACCGGACTACCAAAGAGGTCCATTTCTCTCTATCTCTCACAGAGAGACACAGAGAGAAACAGAGACAGACAGAGACAGAGAGATACTGAGAGAGAGAAAGACAGAGACAAAGAGAAGGACACCTGATATAATGGAATCCCTTCACTTTAGTGAAGAGAAAACTCAGTTCCAAGGAAGAAAACCAGTGTGTTCTTTCTCACAGAGCTGGTAAGTGACATAGCAGCTACAAAAACCAAATTTATAACTCAAGGATTTTAGCGTACCTAAAATAAGACTTAGGATAAACATGGTAACTGTCTTCAAATATTTAAAAGGCTAAACTGTGAAATAGGTATTAGACTTATTTGGCATGGTGCCAGATAGAAAAAATAGGTGGAAGTTACTGAAAATCTGATTTTAGTTCTCTGTAAGCAAAAAAATAATGTCCTCAGATTCTGGGATATGCTCAAATTGAGTGAGATGCCTTGGGAGGTGGTGGCTATCCATCACTAGATGTCTTCAAGCAAAGACTTTCACAAATTGTAGGGAATGTTGGACTGGATATGAGTTGGACTGGACACCTTCTGAGGTCCCTTTAGACTGATTCTATGATATTTTCAATTTGATAGTCACTTTCAGTGCTTTGAGACAAAGTATGAACCCTAGGTACATTAGGTCAATAATTAGCAATTGCTGTATGCTAACAATTCTCTTTCTGCCCCTTCCCTCTCTTTCCATTCCTTTTTTTCACCCTACCTCTTTTTCTTCCTTCTCTTGTCTGTCTTCACAATCTTTTTTCCTCTATTATTGCTTCTCACTGCTATCATTGCAGGTCTGATTTTACACATCATCTGCAAAAGCTACAGTTATACTCTCATGTGAGCTATTATTGATATTTTTGTTTATTTTATTACTATGCTAGAGAACATTTACCAGGTAAGAGCTCCCTCTAACTTCATTGGCTATATGATCTTGGGGCCATGATCAAATCTGCATGGCACCATCTGCAAGAAATAACATTTGGAGGACCTCATTATCTATGTAGAATTTCTATTTGACTTTGACATTATATGAAAACATTAGACCTTGGACCTAGTCCATCCAGGGGTGCCTGTGGGTATGTGTATATGTATGTGGCCTTAGTCAGCTACTAAAGATAGCCAATGAATTGGACTGGATACAGTATTGAATGGGGAAAGAACAGACATGATCAGTTACCTTTAGACATATACACAGTTTTTTCAGTCATCCCAAGGTGTTGTTTATAAAAAAAACATATTTTCCAATACTGACATCTTGTCATTCTGTCTCTATATGTCAGGGAATCATAGAGTCCCAGAACTGAAAAAAAATATAAAACAAAAGTGAACCATAGAATTAGAGATTTGAATTTGTATATATTTTGTTGGAAATGTGGATGAAATTACTTTGTCCAAGGGATAGATGATGGAAAAAGGAGTCACCTGGTCACATAACAAAACTAAAGAACAGTCCAAGTGCTACATTGGTTCCTATGAAAAGCATCAAAGTGCAGAGGAAGATCTCCATTATATATGAAGGTTCTCTACAAAGGATTTAGAGGAGGTCATGGACAAAAGTTAGACATGGCAAGAAAGCCAAAGTGCATAGGAACGTATGCTTTTGCAAGGATTATACAGGTAGATAAAACCATGGATACTTCCATGTATAAAAGCAGGACAATTGTGCTCCCATTAATGAGTGCTCAGAAATTTTGTGAAAAGAAGAACTCCTTGGCACTATGAGATTGTGAAAAATTATCCTAGGAACCAAGATACCATATCCTCTGAATTGTATTATAATTACTTTATTTTATTATAATTATTTTATTATAATTACTACTATGAAGAGTTATTGCTAACAATAGCTTAGACTTATATATTGTTGGGCAAGTACAGAGCGCATTATTGCCATTATTTCATTTGATCCATAATAATCCCACAAGCTACACAAATGATTGTCCTCATTTACAAATTAGGAAATGAAAGCTAAAGCAGAGTGGTCAATGTCAATGATCCCTCAAAGGCAGAGCAGAAATGTGAACCCACGTCCTTCAAGTCTATATCTATTGCCCTTTAAATGACAACAGAATGATAGAAATACAACAAGTAAAGATTGCTCAAAGAAATAACAAAAAAACTTCAAAAAAAAAGTACAGCCTCAAAAAGAAAAGAAAAAAAGTGTTAGAATTCAACTGGCATCTCAAAATATTAAATATTAAGTTAGCTTGACCCAATGGATAGAATCCTTGGCTTGGAGTCAGGAAGACCTGGATTTCCAAAATTGTCCCTCATTTTTAGTAACTCTGTGACCTTGTGTAAGCTACTGCTAATGCCTAAGGCAACTCCCTAGGACTTATCTCCTAAGGTGGGGATTTCAGACAGCCTAGTGATTTCCTACAGCAGGAATGACCACAACTGAACAGCTCCCCTGTGTACAATATTTGGTATAACAAAAGAAGGCAGAGACAAAATGAATTATGTACTTAAAAGGGGAAGAACCCAAGGTGGTTTGGGTGGTTAAGTTTATCACCCGGATATGATAGAATGAGAAAGAAATAGAGTGAGAGCAAATCATGAGAGAACTAGAAAGAGATTTTAGCTGTGACTATGATAGCAAAACATCTAGATTCTAGAACAGTTAGTCATGTCAGCAATTAGTCATTCTGTCATTGGGGGCCTTCTTGCCCTTGGAGAAGATTGCATCCTTTCAGAGCCTTAGTAGATAGGCTTCAAGAACTCTTCCATTGAAAAATCCATCACCAGGCAGTTTAACTGATAATGTGCCTCTCCTCAATCAGATTAGACTGGTCCTCAGAAGAGCATACTGTCCATTACTGGTCTTTGTTACTACTGTAGCCTGTGAAAAGTCAATGTCAATTCTACATCAGGAAGAAGCCTTGAAGGATATTAGTGGAGTCTTATTCTACCAAATATAGAAGTATTCTGGTAGAAACATTAGGGAAAAGGTGAGAAATTTGTGCGTTACATCATATAAATATATAAACAAAAAATTAATATAAGAATGTCTGGATTTTTTTAAAGGTCAGTGGAAGAAAAGCTCATTTGCTCAGTCTTAGATTCAGATTCCAGGGCTGCCTTGATGATTAATTAAAGTGGCTGATACAGATAGGTGCCTTCCTCTCTCTTAAAGATGTCTATGAAATGTTATTTCACAATCTCTACGAATAATTTCTTCTTGTCCCTCCCATTTGGGAATTTCCCAAACCAGTTACAAACATAACCACCAATAAAATCATTGACAAAGTCAAAATGCCTAGAACCTCAGACCAGAAAGGGATCTTACAATACTGAATACAGTATGTCAGAGTTGGAAGGGACTTTGAAACAAAAGCATCAGAGTCATAAGAGACTTTAGGAATTAAGACATAAAAGGCCAGTAAGTACATGGAAAATTATTAATGGAAATTACCTTTGAGTCCATCTATAGTCTTTCTTCTACATACAGATGAGAACACTAAGGTACAAGCATGATAAATCACTTGTTCAAGGTGATATGCCATGGTCCTTGGACCTCTAAATTTTATGATGTTAGAAAAAAAGTGGCATTCCTAGTATTATGTAGATAATCCATTAACTGGACTTGACTTTGGCAGGTGACATGTCTTCTCCCAACATTCTTCATCTCAACCAGTCTGGCCCCACTGAGTTTGTGTTCCGGATGTTCACCACTTCCCCCAGGATCCAGGCTCTCCTCTTCTGCTTCTTCCTCCTCCTCTATGTGATGATCTTGTGTGGCAATACTACCATCATCTGCATTGTGTGTACCCACAGCTCCTTGCGCACCCCCATGTACTTCTTCCTGTCTAACCTGTCCTTCCTGGAGATCTGTTACACCACTACTGTGGTACCATTGATGCTTTCCAACATCTTTGGGGCCCAAAAGCCCATCTCATTGGCTGGCTGTTCCATTCAGATGTTTCTTTTTCTTACTCTTGGTGGTGCTGATTGCTTTCTATTGGCTACCATGGCATATGACCGCTATGTGGCCATCTGCCATCCCTTACACTACACCCTCATCATGACCCAGAAGCGATGTACCCAGCTGGTGGTTGGTTCCATGTTCTTAGCTCTTATCCTCGACCTTCAGCTCACAGTACTTATCTGTACTCTGCCATTCTGTGGGCATATCCTGGAAATCAACCACTTCCTGTGTGATGCCCCACCTGTCCTACGCCTGGCCTGTGGGGATATCAAAATGCACCAAGCCATTTTATTTATGGTGGGTATCCTCGTGCTCACTGTCCCCTTCCTGCTCATCTCCATCTCCTACATCTTCATCGCTAAAGCCATTCTATGCATTCAATCAGCTGAGGGACGTCGGCGTGCTTTTTCAACTTGCTCTTCACATCTCTCTGTGGTTGTACTGCAATATGGATGTTCTAGTCTGGTTTATATGCGTCCAAGGTCCAGCACCTCTGAGGATGAGGACCGGCATCTCGCTTTGATTTACACCTTTGTCATTCCTCTGCTCAACCCCCTCATTTACACCCTACGAAACAAGGATGTCAAAGATGCACTGAAAAAATCCATGAGCTGCAAAAGAACTTCTGAAATCCAATAAAAGTGTGGGGCAGAAACTTTATGGTTGTTAAGATAATGGAATCTTTGAAAAATGATTCTAAAAATGTAGTTCCTCACTCACACTTTATACCCTGCAATTTTCTGCAATTTGTATGCATCATTTGGAAATGTTAGGTTCATATTTACATTGTTTGCTGTGAACCTTACCCAAGAGAACATGTAATAATAAAAACTGCTTCATCATACTCCTTCTGTATAGTTGTGTTTCCTTCTCACATATCTCCCATTCCTGTGCTTGTACTTTCAGTTATCAAAGATTGACAATACAAGATCATAGACTTGTAGTAGAAATGGACCTTAGAGGTCTTTGTCCAGCCCCCTCATTTTAGGTGCTAAGTACTAGGTTAACTTGATTAACATCATCTAAGTGGCAATACTAGAACCTGAAGCCAAGTGCTCTGAATCAAAACAGCCCTCTGTCTCTCAAGGAAAGAAAAGATTGTTAACAAGCATTCATTAAGCACCCAGTCTATGCCAACCTCAACAAATATTATCTCATTTATATTGGCAGCATACTTTCATATATATTGCTTGGGAAATCAGATGTGACTCATAGAGAAATGAAAATTCAAGCTCTTCAGAGGCTCCAAGTCAGAGTCATCAGATTGGCAAAATTAACCTGAAAAGTGACAGATGCTAGAAGGGCTGTGGGAAATCAGGTGTGTCAATTCACTGTTGGCAAAGCTGTGGACTTGCCCAGTCATTTTAAAAAGCAATTTAGAATTATGCCCCCAAAGTTATCAAATTATACATGCCTTTTGACTCAGTGATATTGCTACTAGGTCTATATCAGAGGAATCAAATGAAAAGGGAAAGAACCTATATGTATAAAATATTTATAGCAGTTCTTTTCATGATGATAAAGAAAGGAAATGTAAGCGTATACCTGTCAATTGGGGAATGGCTGAGCCAGTCATTTCATACAAATGTGATGAAATCGTTTTGCTCTGTAAGAAGTGATGAAGGAAATGGTTTCAAAGAAACCTGGAAAGACTTGTATGAACTGACACAATGTGAAGTGAGCAGAACCATGAGAAAAAAGTATCCAATAACAACATTGTCAAGACATCTTTAAGATAGTTAGGAATTCTGGTTAGCACACAATTTCAAAAGACTCATGAAAAAATATATTTCTCACTTTCTGAAAAAGGCATATTGAGGTATTTTTAAATATACCTAACGTGGAATTTGTTTTGCCTGACTATATGTGTTTGTAACATGAATTTTGTTTTGTTTTTTTTTTACTTTCTCAGTTAGGGAGAGGGGTCAGTGGAGAAGGGAGGTAAATGGGGGAGGGAATATGGATGTGAAAACAAAACAAAATTGAATTTGAAATAATAAAATATAATAATAAAGATAGATATGAATGAAAGGTTTGCCACTTTTGAGAAGGGAATTGCAATAATCTTTCTATATAAGATACCAGAAGTGGAAAAGGTCCATCATGTACATTTCATTTTTAGTATGGACATCAAACTATAATAAGGTAATTTGATTTTATCTTTCCTTTCCTGTTATTGGTTTAAAAATATCCACCTGCCTCCATGGAAATCACAATACAAGAAGGGTAATTATATTTTTACTGCACTTTTATCTCACATTTGCAGTTTGGTAATCTACTATAACCTTAAGTAATAATGGAAAATGAGAGAGAATTCCATAGGCACCCAGGCACTAGGAGAGGTGAAGTGGTGCCTGGTGCCAGTGTGCTTTTTACAGAAAGACTATTACAACTTTCTTCTCCAGAGGCAACTTTAAAAGTGGAAAACATTCTATTCACACACTTTATTATGTCATTGCTATTTTGGCTTCTAGATATACAACAGTACAGTCAGGAATCTCAGGCAAACAAAATTGCCTATACTTTTCTTAGATAGTTCTCAATAGCTCAGGACAATTAAAATACATGGGGTTTTATACAGAGGTCATTGGAGGCTTTTATAAATGCATGAGACAAGAATGAGCAATACATCTTTGAGTATATCAATAATGAATATGCCAGATAGTAATTAATAATATTTACAAATCTCTTTTAAAACATATATTATCTCATTTGAGCCTCACAACATCCATATGAAGGAGGTACTCTCATAATTATTTCCTCATTTTCCAGATAGGAATACTGACTGGTTAGGTAACGAACAAGTGCCAGAGACAGGATTCAGACTAACTCTTTGTGAGTAATTCTGTCATTCTATTAAGGATGCTCCACAGGATAAATATCAGAGGTAATGACTGAGACTTTTTTAAGTGAGAATTCAATACAATTGACACAATAGCAAAGACAAGAAGAGACTAAGAACCACATGGCACCATGCTTCTATATTTAGAATTATTGCCAGGAAGAATGATAAACTACACCTTAAATTATAAGACTATGCATTTAGATTATGCATTCTAAACTGCCATTTGTGTGTCTGTGTATTAGACACACAAATCTATATAATATATTCTATATTATATCTACTATATAGTATTAATTAATAATTAATGTATAATTTATTCTCTATTAATCATATTGATTAATATAATTAAATATATTATATAATCTAAAATAAATATTACAGTATAATATACAATATTGTTATTTCTTTGAACAAACTTCACTTTGCATATTTCCATCATTTTTTTTACCATAAAAAGGGGCATAGATGTAAAGTGTTCATTGCCACTTTAACTTTTGCTACAAATTCAACATTCTCACCCCTTATTTCTCCAGCACCATTTGTCTGAGATTCCAATGCAATGTTTCCACTGTATATCTTCACTTGTGCAAAATTCTTTGACTCTAAGATATGGATATCCCCATCTTGTGTGCCCTTCCAAAGGGCAAAAAAACAATAATTCCTCAGGTAGTCTTCCTTCATAAAGTTATCTTGCATAAAGTAACAACTGTGCAAAGTTAGAAATATCAGTTGTTTCATTTAACTGAATTGCAAACTTTGAGCTGCTCTTAAGCCTGGTAATAAATTGCTGGAATTGGTCAACCATAACTGTGTTAATAAATTCTTTTGGAAACTATCATTCAATAGAGGAATTTTGTGAATTTCACCCTCATATTTTTCCCATGAACTATTTCTCACAATTTAATAGAGACGGGTAACATGAGATCTATCCTATCATATAGGGCTTTTTAGTTTTTGCAATTAAATAAGAAGTTTTTAATAAACTATTTAGTAAGACAAATAATTTTTGTTTACAGTAACAAATTTCTCAAATCATTGTTGTTTTTTATTTGAAGAGTTTTAAAGTCATTCAAAATGCTCCTTTGGTTTATTACACTTTATGCTGTATGCTTTGTACTAAGGTGTTATTTTAGTTTGGTTGGTACACACAATGCAGATGATGGTAGTATTGCCACACAAAGTCAAAACTTTGTTATGAATTAAACAAAGAGATTTTTCCACAGTATCAACATTATTGTAAGTAAATCCAAATTGAAAAAAAAGTGATTTGATATATTTTCTTTTTCTTGTCAATTTAGGTGAACTACATCCTGGTAGTGAAGACTCTGATGCATTGCCATCGGGTATTTTTATCTCTTCTGTCTAGATTTTGCCACTTATCCATAACCAAAAAAATATTTTGTTCTAAAATACAAATAAATATTGCTAATAATTTCTCAAATAAATGCTAGCTTTAGTGTATGAAATCACATTTTTTGTGCTTAATTTAAAAAAAACTGATGTCCACACTTACAAACACATACAATAATTATGGTGGAGAAGTGTTATTAAAGGACTTTTGTCTTTACTTGTTTCAATTAAACATTTACATTCCTGTAAAAGAAGGCTATAACAGCAGTTTTTTAATAAAACATCATAAAATTCAAAGAAATACTAATTTGAAACTTCCATGTGAGGAATAATGGTAGGAAAATATTAAAAGTTTTTATTTTCCATAATTAAACTATTATATTTCCATAAGAGCAAAAATCTTTGCATGTATAGTAAGAAAAAACAAACACTGCAATTCATAACACATAATAGTCTCAATTCTGAGCCAAGGTTTTTCTGGCAGTTTATTGGCACTGTGTGTGCAACATGATGGCATGTGCAGTGCAAAGTGCATATGTTGTGTGTTCAGAACCAAAGCTGTAGTGACCTTGCATGATACAACATGGGCAAGCACTGCCAGAAACACTCTGGGTTCATTAAAAGTTTGGTTTTGAATTAATTTCTGGTCATTTCACATTCAGAAACCTTTTACTGTTGCCAAACTTTTCACAATCCCCACATTCAGTTATGTGACCCCATATGGGGTTGTGACCCACAAATTAAGAAGCACTATTCTATCTACCATGCCCCCTAACTTCTTTTATTGTCCTATGGGGTCAAGAAGAAAAACCCATCCCTCTTTCATGTGAAATACTTCATGGAATTGGGAACAATGAATATGTCCTACCTTGGGATTTTCCTTCTCTAAACCTAAATAGAAAGCATACTCCAAAACTAAGTTTTCCTTTTCCTGGTTTATTGACTCCATTCTCTTCAGGTGATCTTCATAGATCATGGTCTTCAGTCATCTCTTCACGGTTCTCTTCTAGACCTCTCTGGTTGTCAGTGTCCTTCTTTAAAATGGAGATCTAGCATTTCCTATTAAGAGGGCTGCACAAGGGTGGGTAGGTGACACAGTGAGTAGAGCGCTGGCCCTGGAGTCAGAAGGACCTGAGTTCGGATCCGGCCTCAGACACTTAACACACACAAACAAAAACCTAGCCATGTGACCTTGGGCAGGTTACTTAACCCCAATTGCCCTCCAAAAAGCAAAAAAAAAAGGGGGGGCTGCACAATTGGTCACAGAAGAGTCTTATTCTCAAACATGAGCTCCAGCAAAGACAAAAAAAAAGTGCCAGATCAAATATTATCAAGAAATACAAAAATATTGGAACACAAATGGATTGTTGGTGGAGTTGTGAACTGATACAACCATTCTGGAGAGCAATTTGGAACTATGCCCAAAGGGCCATAAAACTGTTCATAACCTTGTACCCAGCAATACCACTTCTAGGGCTGTATCTCAAAGAGATCATGAAAATGGGAAAAGGACCCACAAGTACAAAATTATTTATAGCAGCTCTCTTTGTGGTGGCAAAGACTTGAAAATTGAGGGGATGTCTATCAACTGGGGAGTGGCTAAACAACTTATGAATGTAATGGAATACTATGACACTGTAAGAAATGATGAGCATATAGACTTCAGAAAAGCCTGGAAAGATTTATATAAACTGATGCTGAGTAAAACAAGGAGAACATTGTTCACAGTAAGAGCCACGTTGTGCAATGACTGACTGGAGAGACTTAGCTTTTCTCAGCAATTCTAAGATCTAAGGCAACTCAAAAAGACTCATGATGGAAAATCCTACCCACATTCAAAGAACTTTGGAGTCTGAATAAAGATGGAAGAATACTGTTTGCTCTTCTTTTCTTGTTTTGTTTTGTTTCTTATGTCCCATGGTTCTGCCCCTTGGTTCTAACTCTTCTTTACATCATGACTAATGTGAAAATAGGTTTAATATGAATGTATAAGTAGAGCCTATGTTAGATGGCATGTTGTTCTGAGGAGGTGGAAGGAGATGAATGAAGAGAAATTTTAAAACTCAAAATCTTATGGAAGTGAATATAGAGAACCAAAAATTAATTAATTATTTAAAAAAAAAACCAGAAATGCTAAGATAAACTACAGTAAATGCTTTCATTAAAAGACATCCAGAAGCTTCCTCAGGTAGCAAGGCGGCACAATGGATAAAGTTCTAGATTTGGGGTTAGGAAGATCTGAGTTCAAATCAAGCCTCAGACACTTACTAGCTATGTGACCTTCAGCAAGTCATTTAATTTCTTTTCACCTCAGTTTCCTCATTTTAAAAATAAGGACAATAAGAGCACTTACATCATGGTGTTGTTGTGAGGATCAAGTGACACAATATTTGTAAAGCACTTAGCAGTCTCTGGTACATAGTAGGCACTTAAAACTGTTGTTTCCTTGGGGAGGCTAAGAGCAGTGACCCTGGAGTGAGGAGAACCTGAGTTCAAATCCAGCCTCAGACACTAAACACAAAACTAACCGCGTGACTTTGGGCAAGTCACTTAACCCCAATTGCCCTGCATTCCCCCATCCAAAAAGGGAAAAAAATGCTTGTTTCCATCTCAATCAGTTTTGTTACGGCTAAGTTTCTATTTGATTTATTTCGAACCTGAATCAAGCTCCTTCAACATGACAGCAATTATATGCTGACTAGGAGGCCTGGAAGAAGGAATATAGGTACTGAAATTATAGACATTTAAAAGAAATCTTGGAGAGCATCCAGTGTGGCCATTTTACATTACAGGAAAGAAAACCAACATCCAGAAAAAGGCTTTCATTTTTAAATTCCTTACACAATAATAATGGGTAACTTTTATATAGTGTTTGCTATGTGCCAAGCACTTTATAATTATATCATTTTATACTCACATAACCTGGGAAGTAAGTGCTATTATCATCTTCATTTTACAGAAGAGGAAACTAAGGTTAAATTACTTGCCCAAGGACATACAGCCAGTAAGAGTCTAAGGCTAGATTTGAACTCGGGTTTTCCTGACTTCAATTCAGTACTCTAACCACTGTGCAACCTTGTTGGGCCGAACACCAAAGGCTAGAACTGGAGTAGACCGTGGAAAAGCTGACCAAGGCCACATAAGACTGAAGAGGGGTTCTAAATGTTGGGAAAACTCAGTCATATTAAAACCTACAGAGACATGTAACTCCCTCTGTATCGACTCGTATGAGATAAACTTCATTCTAAATATATAAGTGATTTTAAGAGTCTAAGTCTAGAGGAAATTGTACGGTGTGCTTCCCGAGGTCAAGATGAGTATCTTCTCTCATCTTGGATTGTCTGGAGCTTGATTAATGCTTCTTGCATTTGTTGTATTCAGGCAGTACTTGAACCAGGGTTGCCTCTGCAGCCCAGTTCCACTAAAAGAGCTAAGTGAATTCCCCAGGGTCTCACAAATTGTTCGTGGAATAGCTGGGGCTGGATCCCAGGTCTCCTGACTCCCTATTCACAGCTCTACCTACTACATCAAAAGTCTGCCATGAATACTTTCTTGCCATGTATTTATGTCTTCCTCGTTTCTCACATCTGGGTTTTTCTGGAATGTAGGTTAATTCCAAGATGGAGGCAGAAGAAAAATATTGCCTTCCATTGTCTCCAGATATGAACATGAATCTTTACAGGCACACCTGAGGTGATGTAGTGCTGCAAAGGTCTGCGGAACCACTTAACTTGCCATTGTTTTTCCTAACAAAAAAACCCACCAATTCTCTAGTCAAGTCCAATTAGAGGGAGCTACTGGGGAAACCCTTTCCTCCAGGGACTCATTCCACTGAGAGAGATCTCATATAAACTAACTAAAACAGACATGACTCGAGTGTTTGTGGAGGCATCATGGATTGTCTTTACTAGGTTCCCTGTTGCTTAGCAGATACCCATGACCCAGGTCTAGGAAGACCCAATGGTCCCCCTGAGTACCACACCCTCAAAATGTCTCCTTTCCAAGAGTCTCAAGGACTAAGAAACTACAAAGACAATCCCGACATTCATCTCTACAAGGTCCAACTTGAAAGGAGAGATAAAGAGTGTGCCCACTGGCCAGGGTCTCTCCTTTCTGGGGACTCCATACTTTTCAGCTAACCCAAGTAAACAGAAAGGGGAGGGGAGGGGAGCTCTCCAGAAGGGCCCTCCAGGAAGAACCTCAGAACTAAAAGCTTTTCCCTGGATGTCCGAAGGAGCCAGATGCCCTGGAAGATGGTATGAATGGGCCATTTGGCTCCGTTCATTTTAATTGTCTGGATTGGGTGCCAGGATTTAGCGTTCTAATGAAGCAGCAATAATTCTCTCATTTTGCCAAAGGAAATTGACTTCCAGTGAGAGGAAATGGATTCCCCAAGGTCACAGAAATCATAGCGTCATGGGATCAAAAATTTGGATGTGCCAGGTATGCTACTTAGATGTTATGTGCTTCTGAGCTCAAAGAGCAAAATCACAGTCTTCCTATTGCTAATTGCCTCCAAAAAAGGAAGGAATTCCTATGAAGGGTTTATTCCCTTTTCCTGAAGATTATAATTCTGTCTGAATAGTGGAAGTATATGCCTGCCTTTCATTTCTCACTTAGTTTATGAAAGAAAGCCTTCTTCACCATGCTGCCTGAAAGAATTATCTAGTCCATATCATTTATTTTACAGGCAAAGAAAATGAGGAAGACACTTTGTCTAAGTTCATACAAGTTAACAACAGAATTGGGATTATAAACCCTGGTTTCCTCTTCAATGCTATTCCCACAGAGACAGAGTGATCACTAATTGTGATCAACTGAAAACAGAACATTGAACTAGGTATAAAATGGCCCAAATTTGAACCATCACTGCAGAACTGACCAGCTCTGTGGCCTCAGGATAATGATTACTCATATCTGGTCCTCACTTTCCCCATCTATGAAGTAAAGTAGCAGATCCCAATGATGTCAAAGTGCTATCCATAGTTCCATGATTCTATGAATTTTCTAGGCTGCTTCAAACTGGGAAGAAACATGCTATTATTTCTTTGTTTTTCTTTGAGCACATTACTTCAAATCATAGAGACTTCTGTGTAGAGAGGGATGTAGGGATCTTATTTGCCAACACATATGTGAGTAGAAATCTTCTCGAAAACATCTCTCAAAAATGGTCACCAACTTCTGATATGTCATTTGCTTTTGGAATGGCTCATTTCCAGCAAGGTTTTTTCCAAACTCTTTTTTTTTTTTTTGCATTTCCAATATTTGTTTATTCATTAAGTATGTTTAATTGAGGAGTTTAGCTGAGACAAAAGAGCCTCCATCTATGAAAAAACTGAAAAATCATTAACAATAAATCACCAAATTTAACCATGAGAGGAAAGCTTGTGTTCCCATATATCAATGGATCCTAGATTTGTTAATATGATTATTACTCCATCAGTCCAGGTCATTAGCCACCCACACTTTAAAAAAAATTATACATATGTATATATATAAAACTTTTAAAATTTATTTTATTTTTAATTCACAGAACAAAGCAAACATTTCCATAACAGTATAATAAAAAAAGATGATTGCATATCAAGCTGCAAATCTACCATATACAACTTTCCATTTATTCTGAATAATGTACAATAAAGTTATGATGTAAATTTCCTTCTTTTTCCATTTTTTTATTCCTTTGTCCTCCCACTCTAGAGATGGCTACCATTAAACAGAATTCAGCAGAGGTAGCTAGATGGCTCAGTGGATAGAGCTCTGGGCCTGGAATCAGGAAAACCTGCATTCAAATCTAGGTCAGTCACTTACTAGCTGTGGGAATTTGAGCAAGTCCCTTAACCTCTGTTTGTCTTAATCCACTGGACAAGGAATTAGCAAACTGCTTCAGTAATTTTGCAAAAAAAAAAAACAAAAAAACATGGACAGTATTGGTGTGCTATGGTTTGCAGGGTCATAAGAGTCAGACACAACTGAACAAGTTCACCAAACTCAAATCTGTCTCTCTCCAATTTCAGCCCATAGATCTACATACTGATTCTGGGATAAACTAGAGTAAATTAAATCCATCTTCCATGTGACAGACTTTCAAATACTTGAAGTTTTTCCCTTGCCCCACTTAAGTATGGCCTTGTCATTAAGAGTTCAATGTGTTGTCACAATCTCAGTTTCTTAAGGGTTTTTGTTCACAACCCAGTTCTAGGAGTCAGGTCTATGTTTTCCAGTGAGAGGAGTGTCAAAAAAGCAGTCTAGTCCCCAGTAGGAATACCTTCCCATCCATCATTTGCAGACTCTATGGGGGAAGAGGGGCAATGAGAATAGACAGGATCACAGGAATTAGAGCTAGAAGACATATTAGATTTGAACTAATGAAAGCTCAGTTTACTGAGGAGGATACTGAATCTCAGGGATGGGAGCTGGCTTGTCCATGTCCATTGTAAGTAGCAGAGTGCCTACCAAAAGTCAAGTAGATAATGCTAGACAAGTGCTTTTAATGTGTTTTACAGGTCTTAGGAGAGATGTGATAGCTCTTTGCAAGTATTTAAAGAACTATTTTTGAAACAAAAAGTGCATTAGACTTCTAACTTGAGGGTAGAAAAGGAGCAATGTGAGGAATTGGAGAAAAACTGAGTTCTCCATGTAAGTAAAACCCTTCTCATTATTAGAGCCATGCCAAAGTAGAGGCTTCTAATTCATAAAGTAGTAGCTTCTCTCCTATTGGAGGACTTTAGGCAAAAGCTAGGCTTGTATGATGGTCATCAGAGCCTTGATGCAAAGATTATACTTATTGGGCAAAGCGACTATGAATTACTGGTAATTATTTTAACTAACTGCTTTTCTCCTTTCTTATCTTTTTTTTCCTTTTCTCCTTCCCTTCCTCTTCCTTCAGGTGTGGAGCTTGCACACCAGCTGTTAAGACCCAAAGTTCTTCTATAATCATGTGATCTTCTGTTTCCATTAGTCCTAAAATTGTTTCTGTCCTGCAGAAAAGCTCCTACCAGGTAAGAGCTAATTTAATCTTAGTCTCCAGAACATAATGTTGCGCTCCCAAAGGAGGTGGTAAGTTTTAAGGAAAAGTACAATTTTGGTGTTTGTTAAAAGCTTTGAATGATATCTGAAAAAAGATTTTTGTCTACTCAAGTTTTCTCCAATAAATCCTGTGAGTAAAAGGTTGCTGTAGTGGAAATAGTACTGTCCATAGAGATAGGAGACTTGGGTTTAAGTGTGTGTTCCAATACTTATTAGCCAGATAACCTTGGGCATGGAAATTACCTGAATTTTTAATTCTTCATCTATAAAAACTAATAGTCTTCATAACAGTTATTTTCATTCATTTTTAACATGTATCAAGCTAATCCTTTTGAATAACCACAAATCGGTGTAGAAAAATCCATAGAGTACTCTGAGTCATAAAAAATTAGTGTGGCCAGGTGGCTAGGTGGCGCAGTGAGTAGAGCATCGGCCCTGGAGTCAGAAGGACCTGAGTTCAGATCCGGCCTCAGACACTTAACGCACACACAAATAAAAACCTAGCCATGTGACCTTGGGCAAGTTGCTTAACCCCAATTGCCCTCCAAAAGGAAAAAAAATTAGTGTGGTGTCAACCACTTATTGGAACATCCCAACATCACCATCTACAGGAAATTATTCCTAAATTTAGACTGCACTAGGTATCCCAGATAATTGAATTATTAGTTCTATATTAATCCCGTGTTTGAGTCTGTCTCTCTGCCTCAAGCAGTTATTACATATGAACAGTGACTGTTCCCTTAATTGAATTAAAAGAAGAGAACCAGCAAAGTTTCTTTGAATTAAGAAAACCTAACAATGTTTTAAATAATACCAAGCTTGCTCACATGATTTTGAACCCAGTATTCTCCCAGTACATTCTCACATGGCTATGAATCACAAAATCCTACAATGTCAAATGCCTTAAAGTCATGGCTAATTCAAGAGGCAATAGAGACACATGGTGGGTATAATACAAAAACAATAACTAGAGTGCAGAAAGATATGTGAAAATTACCATTCATGGAAATTGTGATGGGAAAAGAGGCAAGTTGGACAGAGAGAAAGGGGTGACAAACAGATCACCTAAATTCCACACAAGCTCCATGAGCTATTCAAAGATCCAGGAGAAGACCTCTAACTCCGTGTGTGGATCGTCTATAAGACATGGTCGTGGACAAAAGTCACCAGAACGAGAAGGAAAGATTGATTGGCTTGCACTGTTGAATGAGTTCATGAGTCCTTTGATGTTTTAAAATGAAACATTAAGATAATAATGATCCCATTGATGACCTCTCAGGATTGTTTCAGAGAGATCACTTGCAACCCAGAGGAATAGATTTTATGCATGCAAGTGATCATTAGCCTAAGATCATAGGAATGATATCCTCTGATATAGAAAAAATACGTGTTTTATGATAAATTATTTCATTTCAAAGGTTAAAATCTTTAGTAATTATGGCCACTGAGAAAAATTACTACCAATATTGCTGTAGTTTGATAATTCAACCACTTCCAATTCTTTGTAGCTTTTCTTAGCAAAGAATATTAATTTACATCTGTACAATGTTTGAGAGTTACTTAAAACTTTATGTTCAGTATTTCATTTGATCCTCAAAACAATAATAGGTCATAATTATATAGGTCTTTAAGATTTGCAAAATTCTTACATATGTTATCTCATTTGATCCTTAGAACACCACTGCTATAAGGGAAGTAGGCGCTATTATTATCCCCATTTTGCATATAAGGAAAGCAACTTAGAGAAGTTAGTCAAGTGACTTCCCCAAGATCCCCCAGACTGAACCTCTTAGCTGTTTCTATAATAGCCTGCAAGCTACCAGTATTATTATCCTTATCTTACAAATGAGAAAGCCAAGGCTGAGAGTGAAAGCAATTTGATTAGAGTCATCAGGGACAGAGTGAGATAAAGTCATCCATCTGCCATTTCCATCAAAGCTAAATAAAGCAAAGAAGATTGTTCACAGAAAAATAGTGGCAAGGATCATTAGAAAGACATAATAAACTCCAAGGAAAGGAGATCAGAGGATAAGAAAATAACTGATATGTTTGAAATACTAAATAGAGAACCAACATGGACCAGCGGGTAGCATGGTAGGTTTGTAGACCAGAAGGCTTGGATACAATTAATGCTTCCAAAGCTTACTGGCTGTGGGAGCCCAGGTAAATTATCACCGTGCGTCTGAACTAAGTCTTTATGATCTATCTACTATGTCAGAGATGAGTGGTGCAAGAGATAGTGTTGCTAGCACTTCATATTACACCCAGGATGAAATGGAAAATCCTCTATTTGAACTTTAAAGTCCTTCACAGCCTACCTTCTTTCTATCTTTCCTATTTTACACCTTACTGATCTCTGATTACACTGGGCTCCTTCCTGTTTCTTGCACACAACACTCCATCACCTGACTCTGAGCATTTCCATGTGCTGTCCCACATGCCTGGGCTTTCCTCCTTCCTCACCTCTGCCTCGTAGCTTCCCTGAACTTGTTCAAGTTTCAACTAAAGTCCCACCTTCTGCATGAAGACTTTTCTGTTCCTCCTTAATGTTGTACCTTCCTTCTGAGACACTTCTACCAACTTATCCCACATACCGCTTGTTTATATGTAGTTGCTTTCATCTTGTCTCCCATTTTAGACTGTGAGTTCTTTGACAGTAGAACTTTTTTTTTTTGCTTTTCTCTGTATCTGCATCATTTAGCACAGAATTTGGCATACAATAGGTGCTTAATAAATGCTAGTGACTGCCTTTAGAAATATATACATATATATATATATATATATATATATATATATATATATATATAGGCTATTGGTATTTGAAAAGAAACTAGAGCATAGAATGTTAGTCCTGGAGAGATCTTAGTCCTTATCTAGCTCAATCCCATCATTAGAGATGAAGAAATACAGAGGTGAAGAGATTTGCCAAAGGCCATCTTTAAAGACCATCAAATCTCCATTTTCTTATGATTCTACCTTTCTAAAAATAAAAGAGAGTTTCTCATTTCATCTAGGTTATTCAGCTTAACTTTGTACTTCTCTTTGGCAGATGAAATGTCTTCTCCCAACACTTTCCATTTTAACCAGTCTGGCCCCACTGAGTTTGTGTTCCGAGTGTTCACCACTTCCCCCAAGATCCAGGCCCTCCTCTTCTGCTTCTTCCTCCTCCTTTATATAATGATTATCTGTGGTAACACTGCCATCATCTGGGCTGTGTACACCCACACCTCCCTACATACACCTATGTATTTCTTCCTGTCTAGCCTGTCCTTCCTAGAGATCTGTTATACCACAACTGTGGTGCCCCTGATGCTCTCCAACATCTTTGGGGCTCAAAGGCCCATCCCATTAGCTGGTTGTGCAGCTCAGATGTTCCTGTTTTGCACCCTTGGTGGTACTGACTGTTTCTTATTGGCCGTCATGGCATATGACCGATATGTGGCCATCTGCCATCCTCTGCACTACACCCTCACCATGACCCAGAAGCGCTGTATCCAGCTCGTGGTTGCTTCGCTGGGCCTCGCTTTTTACCTTGATCTGCAACTCACAGTACTGATCTTCACCCTCCCCTTCTGTGGGCACCACCTGGAGATCAACCACTTCTTGTGTGATGCCCCACCTGTCTTACGCCTGGCCTGTGGGGACACTCGTGTGCATCAAGCTGTCCTCTTTGTTGTGGGTATCCTTGTACTGACCCTCCCCTTTGTGCTCATCTCCATTTCCTATATATTTATTGCCAATACCATTCTACGCATCCGATCTGCTGAGGGGCGCCGACGTGCCTTCTCTACCTGCTCCTCCCATCTCTCTGTGGTTCTACTGCAATATGGCTGCTGCACCCTGGTCTATATGCGTCCTAGGTCCAGCACCTCAGAGGATGAGGACCGGCAGCTTGCTTTGGTTTATACATTTGTCACACCTCTGCTCAACCCCCTCATTTACACACTACGCAATAAGGATGTCAAAGATGCACTGAAAAAGTCCATGAGCTGCAAAGCAGCTGAAACTCCATGAAGATTTGAGGTAGGGAGTCATTAAGAAAGAAGAAATAATTAATTCCAACATGTAATTTCCTACCCTTGGTAATTTTCTACAATTTGCACTTGCTATTCTGAAATACTATATGTCTAACAACATCATTTTCTCTGATGAACTTGATGGGAGGTCAGATGGTCACTTGCCAGAGATACTGTAAGGGCAATATCTATCCAGCTATGGACTGTATTAAATATTCTTTATTTCCTCCAACCTCTGAGATTCTAACATCTACTCTCAACATCTGCACAATAACTGCTTCCAGACCTAGTGCTAATATATTGTACCCACTTCCATACACATGAGTTGTATTTGGGCATCTTGAACTTGCCTCTTCTCTGTTTTTTTTTTTAGTTCTTCACATACCAAACACTGAGCAAAACTGTGCAGTCAGCATATCAAAAAAAATTAGATGTTTTTTTTCTAGAACATTTGAGAAGATAATAAATCTGTTCCTTCGTTTTTGATTACCGGGTAAATGCTCTTTGTATTGAAGATGGAGTGGTTGGGAGGCAGTCAGTTAATCAATAAACATTTCTTCAGTGTCTACTATGTGTCAGGAACTGTGCTGAGAGCTCTGGGGATACTCAAAGAAACAAAAGATGTCCCCTGCCCACAAAGAGCTCACAATCTAGGGATAAGACAATAAACAAATAGTTAGGTACAAGCAAGCTATATATAGGACAAATAGGAAGTAATTAAAGAGGGAAGGCACTGGAATTAAGAGGGATTGGGAAATCTTCCTGTAAAACTGAGGTATCCAACATAAAGTGACAGGTGGCAGAGAACACTTCCAAGTGACCTGAAACCAGATTGAAATGTAATTGGGATATAACAACAAAACAAATCCAAATACAATAAAACATACATAATGTTAATTTGTGGCTTTTTTAAGTCAGTATGCGGTTTTTAGGGATCCTTATGACACCATTGATGTAGAAGATGAGGTTTTAACTAGGACTTACAGGGAGCCACGGGTACCAGGAAGCAAAGATGAGGAGGAAGAACATTCCAGGCATGGGGTACAGCCAGAGAAAGTTCCTGGGGCCCAGAGATGGAATGTTTTGATCATAAAGCTGCCAGGAAGCCAGAGTCACTAGATCCAAGAAAACCTGAAGGGAAGTAATGTGCAAGAAGACTAGAAAGGTAGAAGGGGGCTAGATTACGAAGGGCTTTGAATGCTAAACAAAGAATTTTGTTTCTGGTCCTGTAGGTGATAGGGGATAGGGATTTATTGGAGTTTTTGAAGTGGGGAGCATGGAGGGAAGAAGATACGCAGTCAGATCTGTGCTGTAGGAACATCACTTTGGTGGCTGAGGGGAGGATGGACTGGAGTAAGGAGAGACTTGAGATAGGAATACCCACCGAGTGTTTCAGTAGTCCAAGGGGGTGATGAGGGCCTGCCCCCTAGTGTTGGCAGTATCAGAGGAGAGACGAGTGCATATCTGAGAGATGTTGCAAAGGGAAAATGGACAGATTGGCAACAAATTGGCTATATGGGAGGGGTGAGAGACACTGGGGAGTGGAGGATGATGCCTAGGTTGTGAATCTGGGGGGACTGGAAGGATAATGCTGCCATCTATAGCAATAAGGAAGTTAGGAGAGGAGCAGGATGTGGGGAAAAGATAATCAGTTCAGTTTGGGTCCTGTTGAGTTTAAGATATCTACCGGCAAAATAGTTCAAGATGTTGCATAAGAATCCCACTTCAGACCAATCCTCTCAATGCCAGTGAGTGACTTGTTCAGGGTCATGCAGCTTGTTAAGTGGCAGAGCCAGGTCTAGAACCCAGGTATCCTGACTTCCCAGCACCTTTTCCACTGAATCACAAGCCTTCTAAGACTCTTGTATTGCTATGAACAACATTTCTCAGTGTTATTTTCCTATAATATGGCATATTGAAAGCCCTAATAAAGGAAAGGAATAAGGACTGAGAACATAGTTGCCTCCTACTGGTCAAAGGCTCTAGCTAAGATCTCCACCTCCAAAAGCTGAGGCAATCTAACTGTTATCATTGTTCCCCTCAACTCAGAATTGTTTTTTCTCTAAATCTCTCATCAGATCCGGTTTGAAGGGAAGTCCCTCTAGTCCTGGGAGCCATTTACTTGCAAGTATTCAGAGAGGACTCTCATAATATGAGAGAACCAGACATGGGTAAACTGCTCATGGAAACACCTGGGATTCGGTAGCATCTCACTGCCTTTAATGAGTCTTGGGAGATACCCTACATCCTGGTGTGAGAGATAACTTGAAGTGAAGTTTCCCCATTCTGAATATCCTACTGGGTTCTAATTTCTTCTTTATACTTTGTAACTAAGTTCAGTATTCTGGGGATGTCGCTGTGCTTGCTTAGTGAATCTAATGTATCATATGTGTTATCTAACAAAATTAGAGCCTCATTAGTAATAATTATGGCAATGAATTGAGATTGCTTTGTGCCGATTAGTTAGCATTAGTGAGAAGGTTGTAAGCTTGCCGTACCAACCAATGGTAAGGTGGAACAGGGGTTGGAGGTGGGGTTAGGATTATGATAAAAGAAATCTGTGAGCTTCTGCAACTGGTACTCCTCGGTCAGCACCATTTTAGGTGCTCTGGGAGTGCCCTTTCTTGAGGAATCACAATAAAGACTTCTCTGCTTCTACTAAAATTTTCTGAGTCTCTGTGAATTATTTGTAAGGGTCTTTACATCCCACACATTGGTATAGGAAACTTCTGTGGCTCCTTCTGCCATCATATCTGCAAAGTTCTGGTTCTTCAAGGCTCTCAAGCAGTGTAGAACATCTTTCTCCACCCTCAACTGTATGAGGTCCATCCCAAGAGCAAAGGCAAGGAGCCGCCAAACCAGCCAGGGTTCCTCCTTTTGAGGAGATCATTCCCACCTACTTTAAAGGTCATGGGACACCATTTTGTTTAGCACAGAATGAAAGGGAAGGAGAAAGGAATCCCAAGGAATGGCGGTGGGGTAACTGTGCCAGTGGCGTCTCAGGACAAAGGCGCATTTTTCCATGTGGATGCTGAAGTCCAAATATGAAGGGGGGAAGAGGACGTCATTGCACTTTTCATTTTGCGACAGCAACATTGTGTGATAATCAACTCTGAGAGACTTAACTCTTCTCAGAAATACAGAAATTTAAGACAATCCCAAAAGATTTATGATGGAAAATATTATCCACACCCAGAGAAGGAACTATGGTGTCTGAATGCAGATTGAAGAAAGCTATTTTCTTTTTTTGTTTTTTCTTTATCATGGTTTCCCCCCTTTGTTCTAATTCTTCTTTCACAACATGACTAATGTAGAAATACGTTTAATGTGATGGTACATGTATAGCCTATATCAGATTGCTTGCCATATTGGGGAGTGGAGAGAGGAGGAAGGGAGAAAAAAAATGGAACGCAAAATTTCATAAAAAGGAATGCTAAAAAAATATTAAATAAATAAAGATTACTGAAAGAAAAAATAACTTAATGTCATATGAATAATAACTGGTCAAGTTATAATTTGAACTCAGTCCTCTTTTTAATGCATGGTGATTTCCCACTGAGAAGGGTTAAAAAACAAGTCAAGAAGAATTTATTAAAGGTCTATTATGTGTCAGGCAATGTGCTAAATGTTAGTGATACAGTCTGCGCTCTCAGGGATCTCACAATCTAATGGAGGAGACATCATGCAAAAAATCATGTACAAACAAGTTACATATAGGAGAAATTAAAAATAGTCAATAGGGAAAGCACTAACATTAAGTTGTATTGGGAAAGGATTCTTGCAGAAGATGAGACTTTATCTTGGAAGAAAACCATGGAAACCAGGAGCAGAAATGAACAGGAAGAGAACTACAGGTTTGAGTGATAGCCAGTGAAAATTCATTGTTAGAAGTTGAAATGTCTTCCACGAAGAACAGCAAAGAGGCCAGTGTCACAACAGAGTTCATTGCAAAGGAGTAAAGTGTAGGAAGGCTTAAAAAAATAGTGGGCAGGTTTTGAAGGACTTTAAATTCCCAAACACATGATTTTATATTTAATCCTGGACGTCTAATAGAAGATGTAAATATTTACCACTTCAAGATTTTCCTCTGGAGAAGGAAGCTGTAATCATCTTTCCTTAAGGGTGACTGAGTGGAGAACTTCTATTATGATAATATTAACAATAAGGTATGATAATGTTCTAGTTAACTCGAATAGCTCTGTACTTGATTAACAATAATGCCAACTACTTCCCAGTGAAGTGGGGACCTCTTCTATAAGACCAAGCTTAGTCTTATAATTATTAAGGATATGAAGAATTTTATTTTGTTTTCCATCTAAATTGTTGTAGTTTTATATATTTATTTACCTATGTGTATACACATATGTATGTGTATAATACACACCTATATACATACATTCACATCTATATATACACATATATACATACATACATATATGTGTTGTATGTATATTATATAGAAAGATATGAGAAAAATGAGAAGGATGATTATGCTGTCAGTTTAATTCACATTTATACTATGGTAATACTTTGTAATACCAAAGCCAATATTGTAGGATTATTAAGTATATTATAATGATATATTCTATTAATGTAGTAGAATTATATTATAATGTATATAATTGTAGGATTATGTGTATATTATATTCACTATTAACCAGGTATACTCCATGTCCCGGCAAGTACCTTTATAGAGATGATATGGCATGATATATAAAATGTTGGCTTTGGACTCGGAGGACCAGAGTTCAAATCTTGTCTCTCTTCTTTATTTCTTGTGTGAACTTAAATCACTTTCCCTTTCTGGGTCTAGTTTCTCCACATGTAAAATGATGGCTTTGCAATAAGTGATCTCTGAGGCTCCTTTCAGCTCTAAATCCTGTGATAATAGTACTATTCTATCCTCACTGCCATTTGGAGTATGAATGTTCTGGTTTTGGAGCGGTCCAGTTGATCCCAGAAGACAACCAGCCTAGACAACTCCTAGATGAGTGGGGCAACTCAGGGAATTAGTGCCTGTGGGGTTTTATACTGAATTGGATAGATAAAACTGGAGCCTTGTACCAGCCTGGGGAAACCAGACCTTAAGAGCCTTTGAATACACCATCCTTGAATAGGACATATAATATCTGACTTTTGTATAGCAGGTTTAGAAAATATTGTTGTTTCACAGAATCAAGATTTAGAGCTACAAAGGACCTAAGAGACCATCAAATCTGAATTCTTTACCCCCATTTTACAGATAAGGAAACTGAGGTTAGAAAGGATTAAATTGCCTTCTCAGCATCACACAACTAATTCTCTATATTTCTATATAGTAATTTAAGGCATTCAAATTATTTTTCATGCATTATTTAATTTAAACTTCATAACAACCATATGAGGTAGATGCTATGGGTATTATTATTATGATTTTAACCATGATAAAATTGAAATATTGAATGACTTTCCCTTGATAACGCAGTTGGTTTTAGAGGCAGTATTTGAATATATATCTTGCAGGGTCCAAGTTAAGCATTACATCCAAGATGCCATGCAGAATAAACACAAGACCTGGTGAGATACTTTTTGTTCTAGAAGCTATATACCATGACTGAGGAACCACAAGTTCTCCATCCCCTAACCTGAAATTTAAGGAAATCTTGGAATCAAGCATAGTTTGATGATCACCTGGAGTATGCAAATCAGATGCCAGGCACTCCTATAGACATCCCATGAGAGAGAATAGGCTGCATAACTGACTAATCAGTGATTCCAGCTGGTTTTATCTACATATCCTCATCCTTCTTCCATATGGAGAAAGGGGTCCTCACCCACCAAAGGTGTGCCCATTGAGGTTCCTCATAGGTAGATGTCAGTGGTTCTTCCAAAAGCTACCAACCCCTCACTTTTCAGTCCTCACTAACTCCCACAGACATGAAACTGTATTAATGAAACAGAGTTCCTTGTACAACTCCATAGAGATAGTGTTTCCATGAGAATTTTTTCATCATAAATCCTTTGGAATTGTCCAAGATCATTGTATTTCTGTGAATAGCTAATAGCTTGATCAATGTACAATAAATTGCTATTACTGTGTACAATGTTCTCCTAGTTCTGCTCATTTCACTTGGGAATCAGTTCATGTAAGTCTTTCCAGGATTTTCGGAGAGCATCCTACTTGTCATTCCTTGTAGCATAATAGCATTCCATCACAATCACATACCACAACTTATTTAGCCATTCCCCAATTTCTGGGAATCTCTTCAATTTCCAATTCTTTTTTTTTTTTTTTGAGGGCAATTGGGATTAAGTAACTTGCCCAAGGTCACAGAATTTCCAATTCTTAATCAAAAAGGGCTGCCATAAGAAATTAATGGGGGAGAGGTTATAAATGATAAAAAATATAATAAATCCACTTGTGTCAGCCCACTGAAAGTATATCCAAGAAAACTCCAGTAGTAGAGAAGTTGATGGGAATGTGACGAATCTCTGTACTCATATGAATCAGATTTCTTCCACTAGATGTCTATATTTGGTAAATGCTTCATTCTATACGATTGGGAGATCATAAACTTTTGGTGTGGTGACTATGTTAAAACCATTCTTCTTAAATGTGAATAGAAGAATGCAGGAAATTTTAGGCAAGAGTCTGGTCAGTAATAATCCACAGTTCCAATATAACTGAATTGTTGATCTCTCAAATGTAGCTTAGGATCTGTGTTTGCAGTATAGACATTTGTTACCTAACAGTTGCTCAAAGATGCCAAACTTCTGGTCTATCTGACCATGACTGCTTAGGTTCAGTAGGTTCTCAAGTTTTGCACTGCAACCTGAAGAAATATGTTGCATAATTTCTCTTTATGTAATCTGGATTGATTGATGAGTCCACACTATTTAAGGATGATATTTCTTCAATTTCTGGTATCAGTGACTTAATCTTGAATATTAAAATAAAACACCTTTCTAAAAGCAAATCAACATGATTCAGACAATCATTAACTCTTCCCGAAAGACACAGGAGTTACTGAGATTACATGAATGTTGCACATAGAGAAGAGTCCAGTCTATCAAAGTTAGTCATCACACACACGTTGTGTCTGTAATTGTGCACAAATTTCTCCTAGTTTTGCTCTTCTCACTCAGCACTAGTTCGTATAAGCCTCTCCAGGTAAAAATGAAGTCCATCTATTCCTCATAGGTGGAACCAGTAGAGTCTCCAAATATCAGGCTAAAGGTGCAGAAGTTAACGGAGGGGCCGAAGAAGACTCTGAGAGTAGCTGATTGGGGAAGTAGGGTAGCCAAGGTGGGACCAGGAGGGGATACTCGGCAGGGTAGGGCTGTTTTCCAAGTTTGTTGCTTCTGTGAGAAGGCTACTGGCCTCCACTGTAAGAAGCCTTCTGGTGGGGAACACCACAGTAGCTGATCCAACTGGAAGACTGAAGGGCAATATTCATCATAGATGAATTACTGCTCCTTTAGCTTGGGACACTCGGAATCCAAAGCTGAAGTTGCCACCTCGAGCCCAAAAGGGGAGTGGTCCCCTTGTGAGACAGCCCCAGACAGAACCAGTTCTAGCTGGGAGGTATCTGCCGGATGCAAGAGTCGAGGGATGTGGTCTGGGCGACCAGAACCAGAGAAAGCATGAACCTTGAAGGCCAGGCTGCCATTGCTGAAGGCCCCGGAGGGATCCTTTGAAGGACGACCTTGGAATGTGGAACTCAGCATAGCAGGGTCTAGTGTGCTGTTGACATCATCCCAGGAGACGTCAGCCAGCAGGTGGGGGGTAAGGTTTTCCTGGGGACCCGTCCTTTACTTCTGAACTGTCAAACTCAAACAGCCTGGGGAAGAAGAGGGCAGAGGAAAATCGAACACTCTCAGCAAGGAGGATGGCCAGGCCCCCTTCCGGGTCTGGAGACTGCAGGCAGCTCCATTTAACACTCAGGACACTGTGCGGGGTGTCTGTGGCCACCAAGAGCATGGCTGGGGGCCTTAGGCTGCTCCAGATGTAGTGAATTGTAGAGTTGGCTCCCACAGCGCAGATGTGCAACAAGCTTTGTGAGGGGTCTGTCGGTCCTGGGATAACCTCTAGCAAAACCCGGGGGATCTGGTCCCCGAGCAAGCCTGCGGGGGCACTGGAGGAGGAGCAGAGAGCGGCAGCAGGCAGGGACCCCCCGGGCTGGGGGTTGCTCCCCGAGCATGCCTCCACAGCCCCCCAGAGCCCCAGCCGCAGCCGCCTGAGCTCCTCTTCTTCCTTTTTTTTATCATATTGACTAAGGGTCTATCAATTTTATTGGTTTTTTCATAAAACCAGCTCTTAGTTTTATTTATTAATTCAATGGTTTTCTTAATTTCAATTTTATTAATCTCTCCTTTGGTTTTCATTATTTCTAATTTAGTATTTAATTGCAGATTTTCAATTATTTATTTTTCTAGCTTTTTTCAATTGCATGCCCATTCATTGACCTTTTTCTTTAATTTATGCATGTACACACTCAAGGATATAAAACTTCCCCTAAGAAACACCTTTGCTGCACCCCACAAATTTTGGTATGTTGTCCCATTATTGTCATTCTCTTCTATGAAGTTACTGGTTGTTTCTATAATTTCTTCTTTGACCCACTCATTCTTTAGGATTAAATTGTTTAGTTTCCAATTAGTTTTTAGTCTATCTTTCCATGGCCCTTTATTGCACATGATTTTTATTGCATTATGATCTGAGAATGATGCACTCAATATTTATGCCTTTCTGCACTGAATTGTGAGGTTTTTATGTCCTAGTACATGGTGGATTTTGTGTATGTGCCATGTACTACAGAGAAGAAGGTATATTCCTTTTTATCCCCATTCAGTTTCCTCTAGAGATCTATTATATTCACCTCTTTAACTTCTTTGTTCTTTACTTTGATATCGGATTTATCACGTTCAGAGAGGGGGAGATTAAGGTCCCCCACTGGTATAGTTTTTCTGTCTATTTCTTCCTCTAATTCCCTTTCTTCTCCTCTAGGAATTTGGATGCTGTACCACTGGATGCATATATGTTAAGTAATGATATTGCTTCATTTTTGATAGTGCCTTTTAGCAGGATACAGTTTCCTTCCTTATCTCTTTTAATTAGATCTACTTTTGCTTTTGCTTTATCTGAGATAAGGATTGCTACCCCTGCTTTTTTTTGCTTTACCTGAGGCATGATGTATTTTACTCCAGCCTTTTACCTTTACCCTATGTCTATACCCCTGTTTCAGATGTGTTTCTTGTAAACAGCATATTGTAGGATTATGGTTTTTAATCCATTCTGCTATTCACCTCGGTTTTATAGGAGAGTTCATCCCATTCACATCCATAGTTATGATTACTATCTGTATCTTTCCCTCTATCCTATTCCCTCTCCTATTTATGCTTTTGTTTTTCTCCCCTTCTCCCTTCCCCTCCTTAAGAGTTTTCCTTTTGACCACCACCTCCCTCAGGATTCCCTTATCATCCCCCCTCCCTATTCCTCCCCTTCCCCCTTGCTTCTTTCCTCCCTTCTAGCCACCCCCCCCTTATTACCCTTTCCCCTCCTACTTACTTCCTGTAGGATATGATAGTTTTTTATACTTAATATGATGTTATTTCTTCTTCAAACCAAGATTGACAAGAACAGATCTCATGCAAAGCTCCTCTCCCTCCCCTCTTTTCCTCTCTTATGATATGTTTTGTGTCTCTTCTCTCTAGAGTTCTATATTTAACTGGTTGTGTTATTCCCTCTTTGCACCAGAACCAATGAGAGAAAAGTTCATATAATGCTCATCTCCCTCCCTTCTTTCCCTCTACTGTATTGTTTTTATGCCTCTTTGTGTGGCATAATTTATCCTTTTCTGCTTCATTCTTTCCTCTTCTTCCATTTCAGTTCCTTTGTAGCCCTTAATAATGTATTTTTATTGTCATTTTGTATAATTTATACCCATACCCTCTATTTGTCTATAAACAGTTTGCTCTTACTAAATAACTTTGTGTGTGTTTTCCTTGTTTATCTTTCTATGTCTCTTGCATCTCATAATTAGAGGTTGAATTTTCCATTGAGCTCTGGCTTTTTCATCGGGAAGGTCTGGAAATTCATTATATCATTGATTGACCATCTCCTTGCCTGGAAGATTACATTCAGTTTCACTGGATAGCTGATCCTTGGTTGTAAACTGAGCTCTTGTGAAAAAATTATATTCCAGTTCCTCCAATCTTTCACTGTAGATCCTGTGTGATCCTCACTGTGGTTCCAAGATATTTGAATTGTTTCCTTCTGGCTGCTTGTAGTATTTTCTCCTTTACCTAGTAGTTCTGGAGTTTGGCCACAACATTTTGTGGACTTTTCAATTTGGGAACTCTTTCAGGATGTGTCCAGTGGATTCTCTCGATTTCTATTTTACCCTCTGGTTCTAGTATCTCAGGGCAGTTTTCTTTGATGAGCTCTTAGAAGATGTTGTTCAGACTCATTTTTTCATCTTGATTTTCCAGTAGGCCTATGATTCTCAAATTATCTCTCCTGGATTTGTTTTCCAGGTCAGTTTTTTTTTTTTTCCATTGAGATATTTTACCTCTTTTTCTAGATTTTCATTCTTGATGATTTGTTTGACTAGTTCTTGGTTCTTCATGGAACTATTTACTTCAATTTGGTTGATTCTAGTTTTTAGTGAATTATTTTCCTTCTGTTAGTTTTTGTAGCTTTTTTTCCATATCACACATTTTTCTTTTTAAGGAGCTGTTTTCTTCATTGTAATGTTTTTCTAATTTTGCGATTTTAAATTTAAAAGAATTATTCACTTTATCTTCTATCTCTCTAATTTGGTTTTCAAAGTTCTTTTTGAGCTCATGTAAGAATGCTTTCTGTTCTTGAGCTCCCTGTTGAGGCTTCAGCTGGGGGTGTGGAGTCAACACTATCTCTCTCTGAATTTGGTTCCTCCCTCTCACAATAGTAGGACTCTAATAATAATAGGAGTCTTTGTCTTTGCAGTCTGTTTTTTACCCATTTTGAGGCAGGGCCCTAGCCATTCCCTTCCTCAAGGGTTCCCAAGCCTTTACTATTTAACGTTTTGCCCTGGGGCAATAATTACTATGTTTTCATGGTCAGAGAGGGGATTGGAGCAGCTGGGGTTCACTCTGCCCTCCTGGTCCCTGGAGGTCCAAATATGGGCTTTTTAAATTTCTAGGCTGTGGATTAGTAGTCCCAGGAGTAGCTGCTGCCCCTGCCAGGGGCCCTGCATTTGACTCTTACCCTGCTCTGTCCAGTCCCAGACCTGCAGTGATAGGCCTGGCAGTGGCCTTTGTGGTTGGTGGGTCAACTTGCTGCCATGTTGATCAGACCTCAAACAGGCCTCTGTGCCACCTGCGGTTGTCTTCCTGATTATTATTAATTCAAATATTCTTATTATCAATGGAGATTTATTTCTTTTGGGTAACCATGGATCCAGTTGAGGATGTCATATAACATTCTGTGTGATTGGACAAATTACAGAATATCTCAGCTTCCTTATCTGTAAAATAATAATGTACTCTGTTGCATCTAAGGCCCCTTCTAGCCATAAATCTGTCATCTTATATTTCTGTGTGTGGCTCAGAGGACAGAATTTGGAACTATGAATTCAAATTGAAAAGAAATTCATCTATAATTGTGCCCCTACACAAATTGTCTCCTAATTATTTTGCATATATTTATGCATGTATGTGTGTGTGTCACCTTTTCTGATAAAATGTAAGTTCCTTGAGTGAAAGAATATACTTCACTTTACCTTTTGTTTTCACCAGTACCAAGCAAAGTGCCTGGTATATAACAGGTGCCTAATAAAGGCATGTTACTTGATTGATTGATATAGGCTTTATGTAACAAAAAGTATACTAAGAGTCGGAGCCATGATTGAACATTCAATAGAATTCACTTCTTAATTCATTTGAGCCCTGTTCCCTTGAACACCTCTATAGAAATTCATTTTTATTTGCTCTTCAGCAATTCAAAATTCCTCTGTATTATTTGGTTAATTTATTGGTGTTTATTTTTTCTTTTCTTTTTTAATTTTATTTCTCATAAGTATGTATTATTTTATTTTGTTTTATACTATATAATTATCCAATTCCCTGGAGTTATGAAAAGTTCATTTTGACAACTTGTAGTTACTTCATATGTGACCATAAGGAAGCAAGTCACCTTACCTCTGAGCTAAGTTTCTTTATATTTAAAATGGTGATCAACATGCTTAGATTAAGATGATCAGAACCAGAAGAAAAGCATTATAAAAATGAACAACTTTGAAAGGCTTAAGAACTCCAATGAATGTGACAAACCAACCATAATTCCAGAAGAATGATGATGAAGCATCCTACCTACCTCCTGACAGAGGCTATGAGTTCAATATGCAGAATGAGACATATATTTTTGAACAATGCCAATGCAATAATGTGTTTTGACTAGATATATGTTTGCCACAAGGGTTTTTTTTTTTAATTTAGGGGTGAGAGGGAGTGAAAATACATAAATGCTTATTAATTTAAAAAATAAGTGTTTAAAAAATACTTTCATTTTCCAATTTTTGAGGTGCAAAAATCAAATGGAACCATACATACAAAGTTTTTTTTAACCTTAGGGTAATAAACAAATGTGACTATATATTTCCTATTGGATTCTCACTATTTCAGCCACTTCACCCTGAGGGGAGGTCCTCTATGCATTGGGAATTGGTTTAGATTATTATCAGCCCCATTTCAAGTGTCCCCACTTTGTGATATCCTAGCCACACTGAAGGAATGGCTGGTCTTGCCTGCCTTACCCTGTCTCCGATCATTCACATAAAACCACTTCCCAGCCTAGAATTCATCTCCTCATCCTCACTAAGCTCTGAATTTTCTTTCCTGAAAGCCTCAATCAAAAGGCACTTCTTAAAGGAAAATCCTCCCAGATTGTCTCAACTGACAGTGAGCTCCTTCTCCTCAAGTTTTCTTATTGGCCTTAGTCTTTTTCCTTGATTCCTCTCACATGCTATCTTGTATCTGTATCACGCTCACTTGAGTACATAGCATATCCAATCCCCCATAGCCTTTAGCTCTCTGTCTCATTGTTTTATCTTTGTTTCCCAGTTCCTAACTCTGTACCTCAGACACAATAGGCAAAATTAACATGGAAAGTCAAATCTGTAGAATTACAAATGAGGAAACTGAACCCTGAAAGGTCAAATCACCTGCTGAGGGTCACACAGCTCAAGATGTTAAAGCCAGGGGTGATTCCAGGGCTCCTGCCTTTAAGCACTGACTTTTTTCCCCTTGGGTCTCCAGAGGAGCAATATTGCAGCTTCCCTCATTATAGAAGAGTCCAGTACCATCCTCCTTCCTCTTCCTTCATGTATTCAGGGTAAGAGGCCTGGAAATCTGTTACCCCAAACATCCATACACCACTGAAGCTATTCTCTTGTGTGTAAAGGGCAGAAGTAAGCCTTTCAACTAACTACATGAGAACTGGTCATGATCAAAGATACTCCACAACATATATGCCATAATGAAATGTTTGCATTTCATCACCAACACCTCTAGGGACCTGGAAAAGATATTTGTGTATGTTTTTTCAGCACCAAATGTAATGGTGACGTAGTTCCCAAGATGACAGATTTAAAATTAGAAGGAACCTTGCTGTCCGTCATGTCCAACTTCATGACCGCATTTGTTTTTTTCTTGGCAAAGATACTGGAGTGGCTTGACATTTCTCTCTCTCTCTCTCTCTCTCTCTCTCTCTCTCTCTCCATATATATATATATATATATATATATATATATTTCTCTCTACCTCATTTTCCATATGAGGAAACTGTGTTTGCTATGACTTGTTCAGGGTCACACAGCTAGTAAGTTTTTGATGCTGGATTTGAATTCAGGTCTTCCTGACTCTAATCCTAGTGCCCCCTACCTGTCCAGGAAGAACCTTGGATGAATAACTTACCCCAGAGGAGTCAAACCCACGGTCCATCTAGCCCAATACTCCTGAATACAGCCCAAATCAGATTAAAATGTATTGGGGAAATATTTAGAAAAATAAATTAAAATACAATAGAAGATAGCTAATGTTAATATGCAGTTTTCTAAGACAATGTACAATACTCAGAGACTGTTATGGCATGTTCGTGGCCTCACTTCTATTTCAATTTGACACCACTGGTCTAGTTCAACCCCTCATTTTACAGATGAGGAAATTGGGAGCAAGAGAAGTTAAGGGTGACCCAAGGTCATCCAGAAAAAATAATTAATTAATTAGTATTTATTAAGTGCCGAATACATTTCAGGTACTGTGCTAAGCACTGGAAATACAAAGAAAGGCAAAAATGTAGTCCCTGCTCTCAAGGAACTCATGGTCTAAAGGAGAAGATAATATGCAAAGAGCTACATACAAACAAGAAACATACAAGAACTGTCTGGGACATTGTGAGGCAGAAGATAGGATTTTAGCTTAGACCTGAAGGAAGCCAGGGAAGCCAGAAGGCAGAGATGAGGAGGGAGAGCATTCCGGGCAAGTATGGAGAACAGGCCATGACAATGCTCAAAGTTGGGAGATGGATTGTCATGTGTGAAGTTAGTGGACTGGAGAGTAGATGGAAGTGAAAGAGGGTGCAAGATGACTGGAAAGGTTGGGTGAGAGGGGAAGGTGATGAGGGACTTTGAAAACCAAACTGAAGATTTTATATTAAGTCCTGGAAATAACAGGGAGCTGCTGGCATTTCTTAAATGGGGGCAGGGTGTCAGAACTGCACTTTAGGAAGGTCAATGTCACAACAGAATGGAGGATCCAAATAGAAAGTAAATAGTGGCAGGATCTGCACTCACATCTTCTGACTCCAAATTTTTATTTCCACTTTTCCATCCTCATGGGACCATAGGCTTTATAATAAGCTAGAGGACACTTTGTGAATCATCTTGTCCAAATGCCTCACTTCACAAATGAAGAAACTGAGAAATGCTGTAGGTCTGTGATGTGCCCCTACTTGGGCCCCACCACATCCCTTGGGAGTTGGAATTTTTAACTGAAAAAAAAAAGTCAATCAGCCGCTGTCGAAAAAGAAATGAGCTTTACCTGGCATAAGATCACCATAAACTCCTTGAAGACAGCACTTGAGCTATACTTTATCTGGCTCTCCAATAACAAATGTTGGTTGAAAAGAAGATGGCCAGGTGAGTGCCTATACATGGGGCCTACTCCATCTCCATCCAACCAGAAGAGCTTAGTAACTTGGCCTAAGGTTGCACAGTTTGTTCAGTGGCTGAGCTGGGACTTTAGCCTCAGTCTCCTGATTCCCAATACTGGTCTCTTGCCACTGCTGGGATAAACTCATGGTTTCACTACTTCCTGCCCCTGAGATATCCTGGAATGTGGCCTGAGGAAGTCCCTGATGGAAGAGAGGGGAGGACAGAAGAGTGAGAGTCCCTCCTATAAGTCCCTAGATATCATTTATGGCTCCACATCACAAAGAGGATTCCAGCGCCCTTTAATTTTGTCTGTGGTTCACTTAGAGAGATCCACTGGGAAAATTCCTGTACTTCAGCAAACAATTCCCCTGAGAGAGTATTCAAAGAAGACACTAAATAACCCTGCCAAAATAGCCAGGGCAATACTGAATGGGCATATGAGAACTTGTACTCAGTGATGTACATTTAGGAAGACTGTGATGCCCCTGACCACCCTCCATACTACAAAGGTGTCAAATCTCTAAGGTCCTCAGGTAATGAAAGCCACCTATGGCTTTCCTCACCTTCAGCTGAATGAAATCCAGCCAGAAAGCAGAAGCATGGAGGTGAGGAACTAGCCAAGGTCTCTCTTTCCCAGAAAACCCTGCTCTCTTAGAAAGTCATGGGCCCTCATTCCATTGAATTCAAAGCAAAGAGGTGGAAGGGAATAGGTGTATTTTCCAAGAGGACTGAAACCAAAACTTGCATGCCCAAGACAGTCTTTGGAATGAGTCTTTTGCTAGATGGCTCATAGAGTTAAATACATTGGATGGTGGTAAGGAATATGACTGCTTTCTTTATTTTCATTTAGCTGTCTAACCAAGGATCCTAGTTTTGAAAGCTGGAAGGGAGCTTAGATACCTCCTAGCCCAGGGGTTGCTAAACTTTTTAGTATCATGGACCACTTTAGCAGCCTGGTGAAGCTAATGGACTTCTGACTCCTCAAAATCAAATTTTAAATGCATCAAGTAAAATAAATAGAAATACAACAGGAACCCCTTAGATAAAGAACCCTAGATCTAACCCAAGCCTCTTATTTTATGAGGAGAAACCTGAGGTCTATAAAGGAAAAGTGACTTTCCTGAGCAAGGATGAGATTGAAACCAATATCCTCCAACTGCAAATCTGGACCCCAGCCCCCAGACTAAGCTTTTCTGGAATGATCTTCTTAGAAGGATCCATCAAATATCTTGAATACTTCTACTTTGAAGCTTTTGCAGAAAGGATTTCATAGGTGTCATATATTAATCAAATTCATTTAACTAAGTAAACCATTTTACAAACCTAAAAGTTATACAAATGCTAGTTGTTGGTTACTTAAGAGATGGTGGATATCTTCAAGCTCATTCTCAATCATTCTCTCATTTTAAAAAAAGGACACTGAGATCAGGGACCATTGAGTCACTTGCCTAAAGTCACAGAGTTGACTCATGATCAAGCTGTGTCCTAGCTCTTTCCACTATGCCACACTGCTGCTGTTTGCCAATGGCTAATCTTGCCTCTTCAAGTACAGGAAAATTAATGTTCTGTATGCCAAGTGACTGCTGTAAAAGACAGAACACTTAAGAAAGATCCAGCCCCCTTCGGTTCTATGCCCAGCGATGCTGCCAGCTTGCAACATCACTTGTCCTTTCTGCACCTCAGGCTTTTCATCTGTAAAGTGAGGAAGTTGGACACATTGTCTAAGCTACTCTTCACACAGTGCAGTTCTTGTTGCATAGTAGGCACTTAATAAATGCTTGTGCACTTGACTTCAGCTCTGATGCATTCCATGTTCTGTGTTCCAATATTCGTTTCAGCACTATCTTCTAGAGTCCCTCCCAGCTCAGATGTTATATGATTCACAATCCTTTGGACTGGACCTGCATCTTCTACTTCTCTTCATTCCATGCAGCACCACACAGGTTGGAGGCATGTCATAGGCATTCAATAAATATAAATTAAGGGTTAAATGGACAGCTCCTTAGGCAGCATGGGCAGCTCTTACAAAAGCTCCAACCTCTGGCTGAGCCTGTATAGATTGGGGAAATGTGTAGACACCAGTAAACATTAATTGCACCTGGCCAGAGGAAGCTAGAAAGCTGAATAGTCAAGGCTAGCTTTACTATTGAGGAAGTTGATGCCCTTAGGAGAAGGTTGAGGGCATTTATGACTCATTAGGTTGCTCAAAACTTGGTTCTTTTCTGATGGGTCTAAAATCAGAGTTGGGCAGCTAGGTGACACAGTGAAAAGAGCACTGGCCCTTAAATTGGGAGGATCTGAGTTCAAATTTGACCTTAGACACTTGAAAGTGTTAACACTTATTAGCCATGTGACCTTGGAAAAGTCACTTGTCCCCAATTGCCCTGCAATGCCCCCCTCCAAAAAAGAAAAAAAAAAGGAGAGTCCCATTTTCCAGAAGATGATGTAAGGATCTTTGATCTTAGAAAATCATAAATTTATAGATTTAGATCTCTGAAAGGACTTTAGAAGTCAACGAGGCCAATCCCCTTCATTTAAAAATGAGAAATCTCATGTAGAGCTGGTATTTGAACCCATTGCCTCTAACTCCAAGCCTAGAGTTCTTTGCTCTGCCACCACGCTGAGGAAAGACTTAACCTCTACATGTTCAGATGAAATACCAGACATGCCTTGTCATCATGTGTTAGGTTTGCGCATATCCTTCCATAAACCTTCCACAGTAAATCTGTTCAATGCATAGAGGGCCTTGCTCGGGTCTTTGTACATTTCCTGGGGACCAGTTCATTGTCTGGCATGTCCTCCTAACCCTCAATAAGTCCTCACCTGATAAATTCTAAGTGTGGTGGGGAAATATCCCACAGTCTCCATAGCTTTTTGAAGTCATGACTTGTACAGACTCAGGGAATGTTTGTTACACTGAAGGGGGGCTTTAGATCAGTTCATTTCAATGAATATTCATCAAGTTCTTCCTAAATGCCAAGCACCAAGTATTTGGATAAACCTGCCGCTTGATCATCAGGAAGACAAGGTGGGATATGGGTCAGGAAATCCAAAAGGTTTAGAAGAGACAATAAGGAGTACAGAGCCCACAGTTCTCATTTCTAGGCATAGATAATGGGACTCAGAGAGAGGAAACAATTTGCCCAAAGTCACACAGCTAGTTAGTAACAGAGTTGGGACTTTAACTCATGAATCCCGAATCCTGAGTCCTTTGGAGTATAGCTTTGAAAAAACTGAAACTATCACTGGTGTTCTGTATAATTTATGGATCTGAATAGTTTCTTTTCTTATGTCTCATGCACAACGTCTAAGGAATCCTGTTTTTCTTTTAAAATAATTTGATTGATATCCTTTCTTTTTAAATACATCACTGTATTTCTCAATGACTTCCCTGCCCTCCACCACAAAAGAACACTTTCTGAAAAAATTTGTTTAGTCAAGCAAAAAAAAAATCAATGTATTTTATATGTCTGGAAGCACATGCCTCATTCCACACCAAATGTTTTCCATGAATGGTGAGAGGTGGAAGCCATGCTTCACTATCAAATCCTTCAGTGTTATTTAATATGACTAAAGATGGAGAAGCCAGGAGGCAGAGGTGAGGAGAGAAAAAGCATTCCAACTTTGGGAAACAGCCAGAGAAACTGCTCTAAGTTGGGAAATGGAGTGTCTTGTGCGAGGAATACAAGGAGGACAATGTCCCTGGACTGGAAAGGTAAGAAGGGATAAAGATAAAAATGACTTTTAAAAAGCATATTTTATATTTAATTTTGGAGTCAATTGGCAGCCACTGAAGTTGATTAAGTGGAAAGAGGCAGAACAGGTGACATGGTTGGAAGGAAGTGAGCTTTAGGAAGATCACTTTAGCAGCTGATTGGGGGTGGGTTGGAATGGGAGAGACTTGTGACAGGGAGACCAGCTAGCAGGCTACCACAATAGCCTAGGCATATGGAGATGGGGGTCTGTACCAGGGTGGTACCAGTGTCAGAAGAAGAATGAGAGCCCATGCAATCGATGTTGGGAAGGTAGAAATGATGAGACAAGGCAAATAATTGGATCTGGGGAGTGAGAGAAAATGAGGAGTTGATAGTATCTCTATTGGAAGTTGAATGACTAGTAATTTGGTAATGCCCTCCATAGTAATAGCTAAGTTAGCACTATGTGTCCTAATGGGTGAGGTCTCATCATTTAGGAGAGACCTGCTTGGTTCCAAACATAGGCTGGTGTCCGTCTTCTTTCCTAGGCTCAAAAAAGGCAGCTATCACAGCATCATAGGGTTAAAAATCGAAAGGAATGACATAGACAATATATTCCACCCTCCTCAGATAACTGAGTACTGGGAAGGGAAAGGAATTTGTCCACAGTGACACAGATGGTAGGGAGTAGGAAAGGGTCCAAAACTTGGGTCTTTTGACTCCTAGTCACACGCTGGAAACATGTGAAACATGTGACAATGGTCTTCATGAACTGGAAGGTTTGCAATTGTAGAAAAGGACTTTGGGGAGAAGTGGAGAGCTAGCTGGGAGTCTCAAGCATTTTTTACATGTGTGGTTTGAATCAAAGCTGAGTGGGGCACTGGAGAGAGAGATGAACCAGCAGTCAGGAAGACCTGAGTTCAAATCCAACCAGATACGCTTAGTAACTGTGTGATCCTAGCAAAGTCACTTAACCTATGCCTGCCTCATTTTTTTATCTGTAAAATTGGGATAATAATATTACCTATCTCTCAGGGTTTGGGGAGGACAAAATGAGATCATATATATAAAGTACTTTGCAAACCTTAAGGCACTAACTTTATTATTGTCATTATTGTTTAATTTGAATCCTCCTCAAAGGCATGTGTATATGCAAGGGAAGAATGACCCTTGTTTTGAGGGAAGTGTTTTAGAACTACTAATCTTGCTATACCTTCCCAGAAAACATTCTTTTGTGAAATCTAATCAAATCAACAGATGAGAGCTCATGTGTAAGATTGCTACTCCTATATCCTTGAGGAGAGAAGAGGTCAGCCATTCCTTGGGGACCCAAGCTCCCTGTGTGAGTAGCAGGTGGAAGAGGGGACTGTAGTAACACAAAGGGGTATAGTAACAACTACCCTTCTTCTTCCACCCCCCTTTCACTATTCTCTTCCTCTTCTCTTTCCTCTTCCTTTCTGTTACTTCTGATGCTTCCTCAATGTCTTCACCCTTCTAGCCCTACAAGTGGTGTCTTAGAGTCAAAAGAACTAGGCTGAAATCCTGCCTACAGAATTTCCCAGTTAGATGGCCTTGAACAAAGCACCACATCTTTCCTGATGTTCAATCTTTTCCTCTGCAAGATGGACATAGTCTGTGTATATGTATTTTTCTTTTACATGTTTTCCTCCTTAGAATATTCCTCTATCTTTGAGGCACTAAAGGCATGGTGCCTTTTTATAGTTTCTTATTTCCTGATCTTGGGCGAATGTTAATCTGGAGATAGAATGAATCAGGTGAGAAACTTGGCGAAATTCAAAAGATCAGAAGAACCATCTCAAGTGCCCTGAGCTACTCGTGACAGTAGCAGAGACTGTAGCTGGTAGCAGCAGTAATGCTAGCTTGACCCAGGCCAGCATTGCATTGCTCCAGCAGCCACTAGACCTCATCTTACAAGATGCTGGCCCAATTGAGCTAAGGAAACTTGTTCAAAATCCATTGACTACTTCTCCCAGAAGTAATCTTAGTGGATTTCACTGAAAGCTATGGATTACATTGTTATGATTTCCTCCACCTACACAGATGACAACCTCCCAAGGATTTGACACATTCCTTTTGAGGGCTGTCATGTCCTTTGGCTAAACTAGTGTTTAGCATTTCCAAACTCAGGGGAGACAGCAAGCACATGCAGAATCTATCACTGGAACTTTACTCAAGAGCCTTTCCAGCTTTGACCTTGGTGGGGAGTGGGGGTGAAGTCTTCCCAGAGCTTGATCTTCATTGGCATTCTCCCCAAACACAGGATCACTGCAGGACAAGATGAGTCAAGTCTGCCAGTGCCTAGAATAGACCATTAATGGAAACATACTCCATAAACTGTAGAAATATCCAGATGGACAATCCAGATGAAAAGTTATAAATCTCACTAATTTTGTAGACATTTTCATCATGTTACAATTGTCTTTAAATTTTTCCATAATTTATCTCTAGTTGATGAACTATGAATCTCAGATTCAGAATCGTAGGGCAATGAGAGACTCCAAAATATTGTATTGTGCTCCTTTACTTCAAGGAACATCTTAACAGAGAGGTACATAAATGCCTATTTTACTTTTAGAGATAATAAAGATAGAGAAAAGGTTGTTGAAAAATATCTATAGGTAACTTGTTCCAGAGTCTGGTTTTTTTTATTCTAAATGGGTTATTTCCATATTAATTAATAAAGCAAATGGCAAAATAAAATTATCCTTAAAAAATCAGAGTAGGAGGGAAACTTAAAATATAGAATATAGACTGTCAGTGCTAACGTTATGAGTGTTGACCAGTGAGTGCCACATCCTTGGACCATTTGTGGATTCACTCATCTTCATGAGTTATATAGAACAGGCACTACAAAACATTGTGGTTTAGTAAAAAATACATCTAGATATGTGTAACAGATTTCTCCTCTGCCCAATTCAGAATTTGGAAAAATACTATATGCCCATTTCCTATTGATATGATGTGTAGTGAAGAAAAATATTTTAGTTGATTACTAAGCAATACAAATCTTTTCCTTGAAAACTTAGTGTGCAGATAAGATTTGAGCAGACAAACATTTATTCTCTCCCTGGTAGCTCGTCAGTGCCAAGGATAGCTAAGTGCTTCTAGGTGGGGCAGGAATAGGGGCATGCTGCCATATCTTTCCCCCAGCTGCCATATGTCCCCGTGTGCAAAGGGCCTTTTTTTATAGTTTCTTATTTCCTGATCTTAGGTGAATGTTAATCTGGAGACAGAATGAATCAGAGAAACTTGGTGAAATTTAAAAGGTTAGAAGAACCATCTCAAGTGCCCTGAGCTACTGTAGCTGGTAGCAGCAGTAATACTGCCTTGATTCAGGCCAGCATTACATTGCTCCAGCAGCCACTAGACCTCATCCTATAAGACACTGGCCCAACTGAACTAGGAAGCTTGCTCAAAATCCACTGACAACGTCACTCCCAGAAGTAATCTTGGTGGATATGCCAGTAAAGAAAAAGACGCCCAGGCCTAGAAGGTACAATGTGATGATATATCCTCTACTTGACCTCAATATCTTTGTTAATGAAGTCAAAGTCAACTCTACCTAGAGATTCTCTTCTGCATGATTGCATGTGTGAATGCATATGTCTATCTGTGTGTGTGTGTTTGTGAAGGAGAATGCATGGGGGTGGGCAGGTCCTTGGGTAGAAGGGGAATATTTTGTACCAATAGTTTAAATTTGAGTCTATGCTCTTCAAGGATTTCATTAAGTGGAAGGGAAAATAAACTTCTTGGTTTCAGTAGAGGTTTTTCTTAATTTCTATCTTTTATGGACCTTCTCACTACATATAACTTTGTAAGAGCAAATTAATATCCACTGGTTAATTAATATTGGGAATATTCTTCAGAATGGGAGCTCATGAACAACGATGTTAAAATCACAACCACTCATGGTTACCCCTAGAATGCTAGTGAACTGATCTCTGGAGACTCAATTTATCTTTTCAAGTGCAGGGTTCGGAGAGTGAATAGAGAGCTTTGCACTGAAGATATACATTATGAGACTGCAAAAGAAAGGTGGCACCATAGAGGTCATCAAATCTCACTTCCTCCACAAAGATGTAAAAGTAATTCTGCCAACAGATCCTTAATAAATGTTGAAAGCTCAAAGTTCTATCAGTATGCTTCTAGTAACAAAATTGAGACTTGCTGATATTATCAAATGAATCTAATAATGGGGCTTGACTTTCTATTTTTCTTTGATAGGTGACATGTCTTCTCCTGATTCTATTTATCTCAACCAATCTGGCCCCACTGAATTTGTATTCCGAATGTTCACCTCTTCCCCCAAAATCCAGGTACTACTTTTCTGCTTCTTCCTTTTTCTCTATGTAATGATTCTCTGTGGGAACACTGCCATTATCTGGGCTGTGTACACACATGTCTCCCTGCACACCCCCATGTACTTCTTCCTGTCCAACCTGTCCTTCCTGGAGATCTGTTATACCACTGCATTGGTACCACTGATGCTCTCCAACATCATCAGGGCCAGGAAGCCCATTTCATTGACTGGTTGTGCAACCCAGATGTTCTTTTTTGCTACCCTTGGCAGCACAGACTGTTTTCTTTTGGCTGTCATGGCATATGACCGTTATGTGGCTATATGCCATCCCCTGCAATACACTCTCATCATGACCCCACAGCTGTGTACCCAAATGGTGACTGGTTCCCTGAGCCTGGCTCTTTTCCTTTCCTTGCCACTCACATCATTGGTCTTTACCCTGCCTTTCTGTGGACACTTAATGGAGATTAATCATTTCTTCTGTGATATACCACCTGTCCTACACCTGGCCTGTGCTGACACTCGTGTGCCACAGGCTGTGCTCTATGTGATAAGCATCCTTGTACTGACCACCCCTTTCCTGCTCATCTGCATTTCCTATGTCTTCATTACCATCACCATCTTGCACATCCCCTCAGCTGAGGGGCGTCAACGAGCCTTCTCCACCTGCTCTTCCCATCTCACTGTGGTCCTGCTACAATATGGTTGCTGCAGTTTGGTCTACTTTCGACCCCCATCAACCACCCCTGCAGATGAAGATCAGTATCTTGCATTAGTCTACACCTTTGTCACTCCCCTCCTCAACCCCATCATTTATACCTTAAGGAACAAGGATGTCAAAAACGCTCTGAAAAAAGCCTTGAGCAAAAAGGGAACCTCTGAGAATCTGTGAAGGAATAGGGTAAGACATGGTTCCTAAAACACAGAGCCTTTAAAAAGCACAACTCCAATGCATCATTTCCCATAATTTATACTTATTCAGTCTCTTCTGTTTCATAGTGTGTGCTCAATAAATGCTTGTCAACTGACTGATTATTTGCGGGTCGGGGTGTGGGGAAGGGGTTGAGACTCTACACCAGGAGAACAAATGTGGATTAAAATACAAACATTTTATAAACAGACAGCCACTTTTTAAGTGACACCCTATGCTCCCTCTACATCCCTCACTGCAGTAATTGTCTACTCAAGGAATATAGCATGATCGGATCATGGATCAAAGCTGGAAGACACCTTAGATGTTATGTATTCCAACCCCCTTTTCTGACATAAGAGAGCTGAGACCCAGAGAAAGGAAATGACTGTGTTAAGGTCATGGAGCTAGAAAGTGGCAGAGTTGAGTGTGGACCTCACATTCCCTGATTACATAATGATCAGATTTGGCATCTGTATGTGCTCTTCTGCCACCCTGGGGCCAGATAGAAGTTTGCCACCATGAATTCTGCCTCCTGAGGATGGAGCCATAATAATAATCTGCCCACAGAAAGGAGCCTACTTTATCATCATCGTCACCTCATCATCATCATCATCATTTAAGAATATCACACATTAGAAAACATACTAACTGTAGAACACTCAACAAGTCACTTAATTTCACAGTATCCCATGAAAGCTTAAAGACAATAAATTATAGATGAAATGTCTATTTATATTAATGGAAAGAATTTCTGACACAGATAAAGTTAACAGTCTGAACTAAAATATAATAGCATGTTAAATAACTCTAATTTTCTTTCAATAAATCTTGCCATTACTAAGGATATATCTAGTTAGTCTACAGGAAAGCATAAAATGGAGTAATGATTGTGATATAGTACAATTTGGTATTAACTCTGTGGTAATCGCCTGAAATGTCAGTTTATAGGAATATTGGAGGAGATGTACATGGGCACACAGCATCCCCTCCCATTCCATGAGAAAGACATGATACTGTGGAATGGACAACAGCCATGGAATCAGTGGTTCTCAGTGGAAATTTTGTCTCTTTTTTAATTCCCTCTATGAACTCAGACAAATCACTTATGCTCTTTGACTATCCATTTTCCCACATTCAGAATGAAGTGTTTGGAATCAGTGATGACTAAGGTCCCTTGTAGTCCTACAGACTATGAATTGAAGTGTCTTACTTTTTGTAGAACCCAATAGTTTTTCAGAGAACTTTTATTTTCCACACTTCCCATTATAGATTTTAAGGTAATGAACTATATAATGAACTATAATAGTATTGTTATTGTTGTTGTTTCAGTCATGTCTGACTCTTTATGACCCCATTTTGGGTTTTCTTAACAAAAAATATTAAAGTGGTTGTTGTCATTTCCTTCTCCAGCTCATTTTAAAGATGAGGAAACTGAGGCAGGCAGAATTATATGATTTGCCCATGGTCATATATCTAGAGGGTGTCTGAGGCCAGATTTGAACTTGGGAAGATGTCTTCCCGATTATAGGCCCAGCATTATATTCTGTGCCATCTCACTGTCTACATTAATATTAGTAAATAGCAATAATATCAATTGTTAATAATGATTTTAAAATTCTTTATGATAATTATACATATAATACTATTATTTCAGCACATATAAGACAACATATACAAAGCACATCCCAAACTTTAAATCTCCATGTATTTGCTTTTGAGTTTTAAGTCTTTTCTGACATTCCATGGCCCCTTTGGGTGTTTTCTTGGCAAAGACTCTGGAGTGGTTTGCAATTTCCTTCTCCAGCTAATTTTCCAGATGACAAAACTGAGACAAATAAAAGTGACTTGTTCAGGATCATACAAATAGTGACTAAGGTAGGATTTGAACTCAAGTTTTCCTGACTCCAGGCCCAACACTCTATTGACTGAACCACCTAGGTGCAAAAACCTTTCTCTATGTACTAGCAATTGTTGTATAACATGTAGTTTTAAAATTAATATAAATGGTTTCAGAAGACAAAGAAATGACTTCACAGAGAAATTACAAGGGCTGCTCCTTGGTTCAAAGAGGAGAGCACTGGGATTTTGGTTTGCCTGCTGATGGAGCCTATGAAATGGCTGAGACCCAAGAATGGTGTCAAGGCTATATCTGGTGAGTGACTTTATTCTGCTAACCACATGACAAAGAGCATCCTTTGTCATTGCCTCTGGACCTGTGCATGGTAACAGGGACATTCAAGTGTCTCTAATCATCTGGAGTTAGGTCTTGCTCTGTCTTCGGGGGGACAGAGTTTCCCTGTTTCAAAGCATGAGAGGGAGAGAGAAATGGGCCCTCCCCACCTCCATTCATCATGAAGCCCATAAATCCAGGCCCCCGTTCTTTGCTTCTTTTTCATTTATTCTTCCCTGTTTTGAAAGCTTTGAAAGCTCAGGAGAGTGGGCCACCAGAAGTCTAGGAGCTGGAATCCAGCATAGTGGGATTTGCCAGAAATAAGATGGTAAGCAAGGAAATCCTGAGCCACCTTCCTAACCCAGCTCAGAAGAAGTAGAGATACATATTTATAACTGGTTAAGTGGATCTGGGGCATTAATCACAGACAACTAACATTGAGGGAAACATGTTGGAATGAGGATTTATAACTGGTTGAATGGATCTGGGGCATTAATCACAGACAACTAACACTGAGGGAAACATGTTGGAATGAGGATTCAGAATGGGAAGCATTGGAGAAAGACCTAGAACCCAGAGGTATAACTGGTATTTTTCTGGATATTTAATGTGCTGCTGTGCATGGAAGTTGGAAGAGTGAGTATAGAGTCTTCCTCCATGATTTTAGGAATGTCGGATGAGAAACTCTCTCTCCAGAGAGAGGTAAGTTAATACCTGGTTTATGATTTACAATCTTAGAAACTTGTCTGGGACAGTAAGATGTTGAATGGATGGAAGGATGGATACCAATAGTCGGATGTCTGAATAATTATACAGAGATCTACTTTTGGTCATGGTCTGGGAATACAACTACAAGAAGAACATGGTCTCTGCCCTCAAAAAAGACATAATAATAATTAATAAAAATAATTGTAATTTTAATGTTTGGAAAGCAGTTTACAAGTACAACCTCATTTAATCCTCACAACACCCTGGGAGGTAGATATCATTATCTCTGTTTTACAGTTCAGTTAACAGAGACAAAGAGAAACTAAATGACTTGCCCAAGGTAATATAGCTCACGAGTATCAGAGGATAGGTTTGAATTAAGATCTTCCAGACTCTCACTCAAGTAATCAGGTACTGCATAAGGACCTCATAAATTATATTCTAATAAGAGAGATAGGATATCTTCTGAGGGGGGGGTGGGAGTGTTCACAAGATTGTTAAGTGGAACTACATACCATTAATGATTATGATGCTCTTTCCAGAAGAAATTAGAATACTAATGGGATTATTTTTCCTAGAGCAAGATGGGGAACTGAAGCACCAGTTAAGGCCAATCCTTTCCAGAAAACCCTGGTCCCTTGGAAAGCCATGATAAGTTCTTTTTTTTTCCTTTTTGGCGGGCAATTGGGGTTAAGTAACTTGCCCAAGGTCAAACGGCTAGGTTTTTGTTTGTGTGTGCATTAAGTGTCTGAGGCCAGATCTGAACTCAGGTGCTTCTGACTCCAGGGCCGACGCTCTACTCACTGTGCCACCTAGCCACCCCGAACTCTAAGTTCTAAAGTCTAGAAATTTAACCAGTTCCCAAAAGAACTATTTCTGAATCTCTGAAGTTAGAACACTATGAAATAATACATGTATTGATTTCACATTTCCCATAAGAGCAAAGGTCCATCTCTTTAATTTAAATATCCTACCAGTGCTGCCATATGGCCACCAGACCTGAGATAATACTGTCTCCAAAGAAAGAAAGATAGGCATCCAACAAAGGGCAATGGGATATAGAACCAACAATGAACTGTAAAGAACAAGGCTAGATCATGGCATCAAAGGACTGTATAAAAGATAAGATGATCTCATCATAGGCACATAGTGAGAGATGATAAATGAAGGGCTAGAATACCACACTGGCATGCTTGAGGTGTCATGAGGAATCAAGGAAATCCTCTAGCATATTGGAATGGACACTTTGGGGCAATAATTTGGGAGAGAATAAATGAGAGTTGTCTAGAACAAGAAGCCATCAGTGGGTTGGTATAAGCATTGTTGAATGGAAATCTTGAATCAGTAAGATCACAGAGTATTATCTAGTCTCTCTGTCTCTCTGTCTCTGTCACTCTCTCTTTCTCTCTCTTTCCCTCTCTCTCTCTTTCTTTCTCTCCCTCTCTCCCTCCTCTCCCTCTCTCTCTCTCTCTTCTCTCTGTCTCTCTCTGTGTCTCTCTGTCTCTCTCTGTCTTTCTCTGTCTCTGTCTCTGTCTGTCTGTCTGTCTCTCTCTCTCTCTCTTTCCTCTCTCCTTTCTCCTCTCTCCTCTCTGTCTCTTTCTGTTTCTGTCTCTTTCCCCTCTGTCTCTGTCTCTCTCTGTGTCTATCTCTGTCTGTCTCTCTGTCTCTATCTGTCTCTCTGTCTCTGTCTCTCTGTCTCTCTGTCTCTCTGTCTCTCTCTCTCTCTCTGTCTCTCTCTCTCTCTCTGTCTCTCTCTCTCTCTCTCCCCCACCTCCCTCCTACACTCCCTCCCTCTCCCTTATTGTCTCTATCTCTCTTTTTTCTCTCTCTTGCCATCTCTCTGTTCTCATCCTCTCTGTCTCCCTGTCTCACTCACTTTCTCTGTCTCTCTCTTTTTTCAAACAACAAATATTTAGTAAGTCCTTGTCTGCTATGTGCCAAGTACTGTAATGATATGATGACAAAACAAAAATATCTTCAAGGAGTTACATTTTATTGGGGTAGACAACATGCACACAGACATGTCAGTACAGTTCCCCTGTTGGTAGAGTTGGCCAAAATAAAACAAAGACTTGTGTTGTTGTCAAACACTTTAAAGAATTAGGAGAGATGCATAATTGAATAATAATAATGATACATATACTTCCCAGTCCATGAAGCACTTCCAGCATGAAGATCTTATGAACAAGGTAGGGCAGTTGTTTTGTTTCACATTTTTGAAATGAGAAGGCCAGGGCACCTAGGTGGCACAGTGAATAGAGTACCAGCCCTGGAATCAGGAGGACCTGAGTTCAAATCCGGCCTCAGGCACTTAACACTTACTAGCCATGTGACCTTGGGCAAGTCACTTAACCCAAATTGCCCTACTTTCTCCACTCCAAAAAAGCAAAAAAAAAAAAAAATTTAAATTAAATTAAATGAGAAACCTAAGAATCAGACACTCTAGGTGACTGGCCTAAGGTTGCCCAGCTAGTAAAAGACAGAGGTAGGGTGAATGTAAGTTCCATATACTTTTTCACACACTGGCTTTTCAACATACATGAGTAGATATGAATTTTATCACAGCCTTACAAGGTAGGCATGTAAGAATTATTATGGGCAAGGCCCATACGAGTCCTGGTCAAAGTGGGGGCAAGTTTATCTGCCAATAACAAGGGCCATTCCCACGCCTATTACTGCAGGGCTGGGATCTGATGGAGCTGGGTAAGAGACAAATGCAGAGTCCCCAGGAGTGGCAGCAGCTACTCCTGGGACTACCAACCCACAGTCTGGAAATTTAGAAAGCCCCTATCTAAACTTCCAGGGACCAGGATGACAGAGTGAACCCTAGCTGCTCCAACCCCCCACACACACACACCTTGAAAACACAATATTATTGCCCCAGAGTGAAATGTTAAACAGTAAAAGCTTGGAAACCCTAGAGGAAGGGTATGGCTAAGGCCCTGCCTCAAAATGGGTAAAAAACAGACTGCAAAAACAAAAACTCTAGAATCCTATTATTGTGAGCAAGAGGAATCAAATTCAGAAGGAGACAGTATTGACTCCATACCCACAGCTGAAGCCTCAACAGGGAATATGAACTTGCCTCAAGCACAGAAAACATTTTCAGATGATCTCAAAGAGAACTTTGAAAACCAAATTAGAGAGCTAGAAGATAAAATTAATAATTCTTCTAAAATAAAAATTAGGAAATTAGGAAAACATTACAAGGGAGGAAACAGCTCCTTAAAGTGGTACAGGTTTTAGAAGTTAGGGGTAGCAAAGCAGCAGCTCAGGTTTTTGAAGGAACTTCAGGTATAGATGCCAAGAAGACAGCCTGTGAGTTTATAGGAGATATTCTTCGAACACCAGTGTCTGAAGATATGCTTGGTTGAGTTTTCAATGGTTCTGGGAAACCTATTGATAGAGGCCCAGTTGTCCTAGCTGAAGAGTTTCTTGACATTATGGGACAGCCAATCAACTCTCAATGTCGAATTTACCCTGAGAAAATTATTCATACTGGCATTTCAGCAATAGATGGCATGAATAGCACTGCTAGGGGGCAGAAAATTCCCATCTTTTCTGTTGCTGGCTTACTCCATAATGAGATTGCAGCTCAGATCTGTCATCAGGCTAGTTTGGTGAAGAAATCCAAAGATGTGGTGGACTACAGTGAAGAAAATTTTGTGATTGTATTTGCTGCTATGGGTGTAAACATGGAAACTGCTCAATTCTTCAAATCGGACTTTGAAGAAAATGGCTCAATGCATAATGCCTTTCTCTTTTTTAACTTGGCCAATGACCATTGAGAATATCATCACTTCTTGTCTGGCTCTACCAACAGAAGAATTCCTGGCCTATCAGTGTGAAAAGCATTTACTGGTCATTTTAACAGTTCTTATGCTAAAGCTCTTTGAGAGGTTTCAGCAGCCCAAGAAGTCCCTGGTGGTCATGGCTTCCCAGGTTATATGTATACAGACTTAGCCACAATATATGAACGAGCTGGTCATATGGAAGACAGGAATGGCTCAACTACTCAGATCCCCATTCTCACCATGCCCAATGATGATATCACTCATCCCATCCCTGACCTGACTGGATATATTACTGAAGGACAAATCTATGTGGACAGGCAGCTGCATAACAGACAGATCTACCCACCTATTAATCTGTTGCTGACCTTGTCCTGGTTAACGCAGTCTGTTATTGGAGAAGATATGACCAGAAAAGATCATGCAGATATATCTAACCAGCTATATGCATGTTATGCTATTGGTAAGGATGTACAAGCCATGAAAGCAGTTGTTGGAGAAGAATCTCTCACCTCAGAGCATATCCTTTATCTGGAATTTTCACAGAAGTTTGAAAGAAATTTTATTGCTCAGGGTCCTTATGAAAACCACACTGTCTTTAAAACTGGACATTGTTTGGCAGCTCCTTCAAATCTTCCCCAAAGAAATGTTGAAGAGAATGCCTCAAAGCACCTTGAGCAAATTTTACCCTCAAGATTCTTCAGTAAAGCACTAGCTTCTACTTCATCTGTGAAATAATGGTTTTATTCTTCCCTTCCCGCTCTTTGTTGAAGCTTAAGTGTTTCCCTGTAATTAAAACAAAGAATAGGTAACATATTGTTCCAGTGTTCCTGACATTTTAAACTGATAATAGACTTTAAAATATCCTCTATTCAAAAAGCCTGTATCTTCAATGCTTTCTTTTAAGTGGCTGCAGGGACTGAATTAAAGCTATCTTTTATTGATGTGTGTGTTTGTACTTAACGGTGTGTTTAATCATCTAATTACACCCTAATTATTTGGGTCTCCTGGACCTTATTTCTTTAAACCTCTTCAGGAGTGTGACTGGATGAAGTTCTAATGTCTTAGCTTCCACATAAAGGACAAATCTTGAGTTTATGCAAGTCCTTTAGGAAGAGCCAAAGGCATATATTTAATTCCCCCTTACTTGAAAACATCTTCTTTAGTCCTCCTGCATACCACTGTTCCCATGCTATTGCTCTGAACAGATGGTACTTGCTTTTGTCTGTTTGATGGACAGACTAGGAAGGGAAGCCTTTTCTCTCTAACTTTTACTATATCTAGTGATGAGGATGATGGTCTACAATATTTGATCCCAGAGCAAACCATTGACCATGCTTTTTACTCTGGAGGGAGGAGGAATGGTTGGTTTTTGCTGCTACTCCTTCTAAGTTAGGTATAAAATCTTGCAACTTTTGCACAATTGGTATTTATCTAGTGACACAGTTAATTTCCTACTTTGTCATGGTGATCCTTATTGAGCCTCTAATGCAGAGGAAGTGTGAGGTCCAATTATTCATGTCTGTGTTGCAAAAATCATTTAGCTTGTTGGAAAGAGCATAGGAGCAGGCAAACACACTATCCATTCCACTTTCATAAATTGTCACATTAGTATTCTGATGTGCTATCAGTGTTTAAATCTCAAAAATGTTTACCAAGAACTGAAAGCATAACAGAGGGGGAAAGAGAACAACATGCTAGCACATATCAATGGATATTTTGAACTCTATTATATATAGAGTAGTCTGTTGAAATTCTCCATTTGGTCCTGTTTTCTGACCACTTTGGCCTCTCTAGGGTTAACCCCATGGCACAAATATTAACAATGAGACTCTTCAGGATTCTGATTTGTTCATTTCTGATGTTATCCCTGCAGCTCTCTTCTATGCAGCTTTTCCAGTGTTTGATCTCTTCGTGTTCTTTGTAACTTGGGTACAATTGAAATTTCATTTCTAGTGCATTCCATCCTAAAGTTGTGTAAAATCCTTATTTTTCTTAGGGTGTGAGGGGGTTGTTAGCATGAAAGTGTCAATGTAGAAAATGTGACATCTGAATATTACAAAATGAAAAATAAATGGTAAATAAAATGGTAAAAAAAAAGAAAAAGTTGTGAACTAAAAATAAAATCTGAACATATGGAAAAGGAGCTTCAAAAACTGAGGGAAATAATTTGCTAAAAATTAGAATCAACCAAATTGAAGCTAATGACTCTATGAGGCACCAAGAGTCAGTCAAACAAAACATCAAGAATGAAAAATTAGAAAAAGAGGCAAAATATCTCAATGGAAAAATAACTGACCAGGAAAACAAATCCCAGAGAGATAATCTGAGAATTATTGGTCTACTAGAAAAAGATGATGAAAAAATGAGCCTGGACAACATCTTCTAAAAGTTCATCAAGGAAAACTGCCCTGAGAACCTAGAACCAGAGGGTACAATAGAAATTGAGAGAATCCACTGGACACCTCCTGAAAGAGATCCCAAATTGAAAAGTCTGTGAAATGTTGTAGGCAAACTCCAGAACTATCAGGCAAAGGAGAAAATACTTCACACAGCCAGAAAGAAACAATTTAAATTTTGTGGAACTACAGTGAGGATCACACAGGATCTGGAAGCTTCTACACTGAAAGATGAGAGGGACTGGAATGTGATATTCTGCAAGTCAAAAGAGCTTAGTTTACAACCAAGGATCAGCTTTCCCGTGATATTGAGTTTAATCTTCCAGGCAAGGAGATGGTCATTCAATGATATAATGGACTTCCACACCTTCCTGATGAAAAAGCCAGAGCTCAATGGAAAAGTCAACCTCCAATTACAAGACTCAAGAGAGACATAGAAAGGAAAATAGGGAAAACACACACATACACACACACACACACACACACACACACACACACACATAACTTATTATTTAATTAGAGCAAACTGTTTCTATCCCTATATGGGAAGCAGATACGTGTTAATATTGAGAATTCTATACTTTTGGTGACATCTAAAAGGAATATAGATAAATAGAGGGTGTGGGTATAAATTACACAAAATGATGATTAAAAAAAACCTTATTAAGGGCTGCAAAGGGACTGCAATAGAAGGGGAAATAATGAAGCAGAAAAGGGTAAATTATGATACACAAAGAGTCATAAAACTTTATAGTAGAAGGAAAGAGGGGCAGGAGATGAACTATATGAACTTCACCCTCATTGGTTCTGGTGTAAGGAGGAAATAACATAATAAGTTAAGTATAGGACTCTATCAAGAAGGGATATAAAACCTATCATAATAGAGGGAAAGAGGGGAGGGAGAGGAGCATTGCATGAGATCTATTCTTGTCAATCTTGGTTCAAGGAAGAAATAACATACTACATTAAGTATAAAAATCTATCATACCCTACAGGCAGTAGGATGGGTGAAGAGCTAAGAAAAGGGTGGGAGTGGTTAGAAAGGAGGGAAGAAGAAGTAAGGGAAAAGGGTGGGAAAAGGGATGGGGCATATAAGGAGGGAATATTGAGGGAGGTGGTGGTCAAAAGGAAAACTCTTTTTTTTTTTTTTTTTGATTTTCAAATTTCCTTTACTTCCCTCCCCCCTCCCCTCATGACATCATATAGTACAGTATAGGGTCTGCAAATGCATTCATATTAAACATTATTCCAGTTACAAAGGCATATTGTACTAGGTGGGATGAAAGATGGTAAGGAAGAAGTACAACCAAACAATGAGAAGAACAAGATCATTTAGTTTGCTTCCATCAGGATTCAGGCTCGGTTCTTTCTAGTTATATCTCTGGATGGCACATTTCTCACTTTCTTGAGTCATTCGGGATTAACTTATATCACTGCATTGCTGAAAAGAGTCCAGTCTGTCATAGTTGGTGGTCACAGATATGGTATGTCTGTGATTGTATACAAATTTCTTCTGATTCTACTCTTCTCGCTCAGCATCAGTTTGTATAAGTCTCTCCAGGTAATTATGAAATCCGTCACCTCCTCATTTCTTATAGCACAATAAATTTCCATTACATTCATATACCACAACTTGTTTAGCCATTCCCCAATTGATGGGCACTCCTTTAGTTTCCAATTCTTTGCAACCACAAAAAGGGCTGCTAAAAATATTTTTGTACATATGGTTCTTCCTCCCACTACTATGATCTCTTTTGGGATATAGCCCTAGGAGTGGTATGGCTGGGTCAAAGGGTATGAAATTATTTATAATCCTTTGGGCATAATTCCAGATTGCTCTCCAGAATGGTTGGATAAGTTCACAACTCCACCAGCAATGTATTAGCGTTCCAATTTGCCCACATCCTCTCCAGCATTTGTCACTTTCTTGTTTGTCATCTTAGCCAATCTGACTGGAGAGATGTGGTATCTCAGAGTTGTTTTGATTTGCATTTCTCTAATTAATAGTGATTTAGAGCATTTCTTCATATGCTTATAGATATCTTTAATTTCTTTCTCTGAAAACTTCCTATTCATATCCTTTGACCATTTCTCAACTGGGGAATGACTTGTATTCATATAGATTTGGCTCAATTCTCTATAAATTTTAGAGATGAGTCCTTTATCAGAGACACAAGTTGTAAAAATTCTTTCCCAATTCCCCACCTCCCTCTTGATCTTGGTTACATTGGCTTTGTTTGTACAGAAGCTTTTCAATTTAATGTAATCAAAATTATCCATTTTGCATTTATAATGCTCTCTAATTCTTGTTTGGTCCTAAAGTCTTCCCCTCTCCACAGATCTGTCAGGTAAACTATTCCTTGCTTTCCCAAATTGCTTACAGTATCATCCTTTACACCTAGATCATGCACCCATTTAGACTTGATTTTGGTATATGGTGTTAGATAGTGATCTATGCCCAGTTTCTGCCATACTGTATTCCAGTTTTCCCAGCAGTTTTGTCAAATAGTGCATTCTTATCCCAAAAACTGGGGTCTTTGGGTTTATCGAACAATAGATTGCTATATTCATTAACTGCTGGGTCTCCTGCACCTAATCTATTCCATTGATCCACTACTCTACACCTCTGCCAGTACCAAGCAGTTTTGATGACTGCTGCTGTATAATACAGATGAAGATCTGGCATAGCTAGTCCACCTTCCATAACATTTCTTTTCATTAATTCCCTTGATATTCTAGACCTTTTGTTTTTCCAAATAAATTTTGTTATTATTTTGTCTAACTCTACAAAGTAGTTTTTTGGTAAATTGATTGGTATGGCACTAAATATATAGTTTAGTTTGGGTAAAATTGTCATTTTATTATATTAGCTCGACCCAGCCATGAGCAATTGATATTTTTCCAACTATTTAGATCTGATTTTATTTCTGTGAGAAGTGTTTTGTAGTTGTGATCATATAGATTCTGGGTTTGTTTTGGCAAGTAGATTCCCAAATATTTTATAATGTCTACAGTGACTTTAAATGGGATTTCTCTTTCTCAAAAGGAAAACTCTTAAGGAGGGGAAGGAAGAAGGAGGAAAAAAAACCATAAACAGGGGAGGAAATAGGATAGAGGGAAAAATAGAGATAGTAATCATAACTGTCAATGTGAATGGGATGAACTCTCCCATAAAATGGAGGCAGATAGCAGAATGAATTAAAAACCATTGTCATAAAATATGCTGTTTACAAGAAACATATTTGAAGCAGGGGGATACACACAGGGTAAAGGTTGGAGTAAAATATATCATGCCTCAGCTTAAGTAAAAAAAAAAAGCAGGGGTAGCAATTCTTATCTCACACAAAACAAAAGTAAAAATAGATCTAATTAAAAGAGATAAGGGGGTGGCTAAGTGGTGTAGTGAATAGAGAACTGGCCCTGGAGTCAGGAGAACCTGAGTTCAAATCCAGCCTCAGACACTTAACACAAAAACTAGCTGTGTGACATTGGGCAAGTCACTTAATCCCAATCACCCTACCTTCCCCTCTCCAAAAAAGGAAAAAAATAAAATAAAAAACAGATAAGGAAGAAAACTATATTCTGCTAAAAGGCACCATCAAAAATGAAGCAATATTATTACTAAACCTTTATGCACCAAGCAGTATAGCATCCAAATTTCTAAAGGAGAGGTTGATGGATTTATAGTAAGAAATAGATAGCAAAATGATACTAGTGGGGGACTTCAATCTCCCCATCTCTAAACTTGATAAATCTAACCTCAAAATAAACAAGAAAGAAGTTAAGGAGGTAAATAGAAACTTAGAGTAGATAGATATGGTAGACATCTGAAGAAAACTGAATGGGGATAAAAAGGAATATACGTTTTCTCAATAGTACATGGCACATACACAAAAATTGACCATGTACTAGGGCATGAAAACCTCTCAATTCAGTGCAGAAAGGCAGAAATATTAAATGCATCCTTCTCAGATCATGATGCAATAAAAAAATTATATTAATAAAGGCCCATGGAAGGATAGACTAAAACCTAATTGGAAACTAAATAACTTAATCCTAAAGAATGAGAGGGTCAAACAAAAAATTATAGAAACAATCAGTAACTTCATTCAAGAGAATGGCAATAATAAGACAACACATCAAAACTTGTGGGATACAGTGAGAGCAGTTCTCAGCTGAAGTTTTATATCCCTGAATGCATACATAAATAAAATAAGAGAAAACGGAGGTCAGTAAATTGGGCATGCAACTGAAAAAGCTAGAAAAAAAATTGAAAATCCTCAATTAAATACTAAATGAGAAATAATGAAAACCAAATGAGAGATAAATAAGATTGACTTTTAAGAAAACTATTAAATTAATAAATAAAATTAAGAGCTGGTGTTATGACAAAAACAATAAAATTGATAGACCTTTAGTCAATATGACAAAAAAAAAGAAAACCAAATTTGGTATCAAAAATGCAAAGGGTAAATCCACCTCCAGTTAAGAGGAAATTAAAACAATAATTAGAAATTATTTTGTTCAATTATATGCACATAAATCTGATAATCTTAGTGAAATTGATGAATATCTACAAAAATATAAGTTGCCTAGATTAACCAAAGAGGAAGTAAACTATTTAAATAACCACATCTCAGAAAAAGAAATTTAACAAGCCATCAATGAACTCCTTAGGAAAAAAAATCTCCAGAGCCATATGGATTTACTAGTGAATTCTACCAAACATTTAAAGAACAATTGACCCCCATACTTTACAAACTATTTAGGAAAATCAGAGAATGAGTCCTACCAAATTCTTTTTATGACACATATATGGTACTGATACCTAAATTTGGAAGAGACAAAACAGAGAAAGAAAATTACAGACCAATTTCCCCTATAAATATAGATGCAAAAATTCTAAATAAAATATTAGCAAAAAGACTACAGCAACTTACCATGGGAATGACACACTTTAATCAGGTAGGATTTATTCCAGGAATGCAAAGGTAGTTCAATATTAGGAAAACTATCAGTATAATTAATCACATCAACAACAAAACTAGCAGACACCATATGATTATCTCAATAGATGCAGAAAAGGCTTTTCACAAAATACAATACCTATTCCTATTAAAAACACTAGAAAATATAGGAATAAATGGAGAATTCCTTAAAATAATAAGTAGCATCTATCTAAAACCATCAACAAGTATTATATATAATGGGATAAGCTAGAAGCATTTCCAGTAAGATCAGGAGTGAAACAAGACTGTCCAGTACTACCCCTCTTACTCAATCTGGTACTAGAAATGTTAGCAGTAGCAATAAGAAAAGAAAAAGAAACTGAAGGAATCAAATTAGGCAGAGACTAAGCTATCACTCTTCACGGATGATATGGTGATATACTTAGAGAATCCTAGAGAATCAAGTAAAAAACTACTTGAGACAATAAATAAATTTGGCAAAGTTGCAAGATATAAAATAAATCCACATAAATCCTTGGCATTCCTATATATCTCTGACAAAATCCAACAGTAAGAGATAGAAAGAAAAATCCCATTTAAAGTTACTCTAGACATTATAAAATATTTGGGCATCTACCTGCCAAAACAAACCCAGGACCTATATGAACACAACTACAAAACACTTTTTCACACAAATAAAGTCAGATCTAACTAATTGGAAAAACATCAATTGTTCATGACTGGGTCAAGCTAATATAATAAAAATTACTACTTTACCTAAATTAAATTACATATTTAATGCCATACCAATCAATTTACCAAAAAATTACTTTATAGAGCTAGAAAAAGGTAGTAGCAAAATTCATTTGGAAGAATATCAAGGGAATTAATGAAAAGAAATGCTAGGGAAGGTGCCCTGGCCATACCAGATTTTAATCTGTATGATAAAGCAGCAGTTATCAAAACTACTTGGTACTGGCTGAGGAATAGGGTAGTGGATCAATGGAATAGATTGGGTCCATGAGACTTAGCAGTCAATAACTATAGTAATCTACCATTTAATAAACCCAAAACCCCCAGTTTTGGGGATAAGAACACAATATTTGACAAAAACTGCTGGGAAAACTGGGGAAAAAATTATTGCAGAAATTGGGCATAGACCAACATCTAACACTATACATCAAAGTAAAATCAAAATGGGTGAATGATGTACATATAGAGGCTGATACTATAAGCAATCTGGGAGTACAAGGGATAGTTTACCTGTCAGATCTCTGGAGAGGGGAAGACTTCATGACAAAACAAGAGTTAGAGAGCATTATAAAACACAAAAAGGATCATTTTGATTACATTAAATTGAAAAGCTTCTGTAAAAATAAAGCCAATGTTACCAAGATTAAGAGGGAAGTGGAAAATTGGGAAAGAATTTTTACAACCAGTGTGTCTGATAAAGGTCTCATTTCCAAAATATACAAAGAATTGAGACGAATCTATAAGAATACAAGTCATTCCCTAATTGATAAATGGTCAAAGGATATGAACAGGCAGTTCTCAGAAGACAAAATTAAAGATATCTAGAAGCATATGAAAAAATGTTCTAAATCACTATTGATTAGAGTAACGCAAATCAAAACAACTCTGAGGTACCACATTTCACCGGCCAGGTTGGCTAAGATGACAAAACAGGAAAATGATAAATGCTAGAGAGGATGTGGGAAAAATTGGAACACTGATGCATTGTTGGTGGAGTTGTAAACTGATCAAACCATTCTGGAGAGCAATTTGGAATTATTCTCAAAGGGCTATAAATAGGTGCATACCCTTTGACCCAGCTATACCACTTCTAGTGTTATATCCCAAAGGCATCAAATGGGAGGAAGATCTGTATGTACAAAAATATTTATAGCAGCTCTTTTTGTGGTGGCAAAGAATAGGAAATCGAGGTCATGTCCATCAGTTAGGGAATGGCTGAACAAGTTGTGGTATATGAATGTAATGGAATACTACTGTGCCATTAGAAATGAGCAGCAGATGGACTTCATATTTACCTGGAGAGACTTATATAAGCAAGCTGAGCAAGAAGAGCAGAACCAGGAGAAATCTGTACACAATCACAGACACATTGTATGTGTGATGACTACTTCAATAGACTGGGCTCCTCTCAGCAATGTAAGTTTATAAGACAACTCCAAAAGACTCATGATTGAAAGATATCCACATCCAGAGAAAGAGATGCATAGTCTGAATGCAGATTGAAACAAACTACTTATGCTGTGTCTTTTTCTTGTTTTGTTTTGTTTCCTCTTTACCACTGATCATTTCATCAGTTACAATCCTTCTTTACAACCTGACTAATGATTAATGTGAAGATATTTGTAGATCCTATATCTAAGTGCATGCCACCATGATGGGGGTGGGGAGATGGAGGAGAAGGAGGGGGAGAAAATTTGAAAACTCAAGCGACTGTGGAACTGAACGTTGTAAACTAAAAGTAAATAAACACATCAATTTTTAAAAAGGAATTATTCTATCCATTTTATGAATGAGTAAGAAGAGCATTTCAGTGATTTGTTCAAGGTCACCCCACCAAGAAGCTATAGACAAAGAGGAAGCCAAGCTGATTCTCCCTCCTTCCCATCAACCTATCCAGGGCTCTTTGAACTATGTTTTGCTCATATTAAGCTTAGAATGACAGAAATTTGTAAGAAAATTACTCTCCTTGACTATCAGGGTTTAGTTTCTATGGTCACCACATAGTTTAATGTCTTATTTTGTGCATTAATTGTCTGCAGATAGACCTGAGTAATTGGGGAAACATTAACTGTTCATTTATAGGACTAGTCAATTTTTAATGGCGATATTACCTAAATTAATTTAACTATTTAATATGATAACAATTAAATCACTGTAGCAGCAAGCACCCTAGCATCCCCAGAGTGGCTGCCAACACAGGTTCTTAGATCTGCTTTTGTAAAGGAAAGCAACTCAAAATGGGTTAACTAGCTTACTTTAATCAAACAAACATATATTACCTAGTTCAGGGGGAAAAGGTCAGCACCCCCTTTCTCGCTTCCCGGCCATCTTGGCGGCAGGTCTCTGGCTGAGGGTCCTCCCGCACCGCAGGCAGGAAGATGGTGGCCGCAAAGAAGACAAAAAAGTCGCTGGAGTCCATCAACTCGAGGCTCCAGCTGGTCATGAAAAGCGGCAAATACGTGCTAGGCTACAAACAGACCCTGAAAATGATCAGACAAGGCAAAGCCAAATTGGTTATCTTAGCCAACAACTGCCCAGCCTTGAGGAAATCAGAGATCGAATATTACGCTATGTTGGCCAAAACTGGAGTACATCACTACAGTGGCAATAACATTGAATTGGGTACAGCCTGTGGGAAGTACTACAGAGTATGTACACTGGCTATCATTGATCCAGGTGATTCTGATATCATTAGAAGCATGCCAGAACAGACCAGTGAAAAGTAAACTGTATAAAAGTATACTTTAATAAACCAGGCCAAAACTTGTTTTAAAAAAAAAAAAAGGTCAGCACCCCGAACTTCAGAGTTACAGCACTTACAGATCAAACAGACAGGCTTCCAAACTGTCCAACCATTATATCAATACCAAATCACAGTTACCAGAGAGGGAAGCATCAACATCTGGGTTTTCAAAGCCGGGGGGCTCTCAACAACAGCTTCCCAGAGTCTCATCTGGTCAAATCACACAACACTTCTCAAAGTGGGCCCCAAAGCAAAGCCTCTCAACAGAGTTTATACAGCCTTCTCCTGGCTCAGAGAATGTAACAACCTTCTGGACCCACTGCCCAATCACAAAGTACCAAGGTGTGGGCTTTCCTGAAAAACAAGCCTCCCACCACAGGCTCCAGGTGCACTTAAGCTAGGAGCAGGGAAGATCTTTAAATTTGCATTTCCATTACAATCACCAAAGGATTATTTTATGGAACTAGGAAAAAACAATAAAATTAATTTATAGGAAAAATTTCAGGACTCTCAAGAGAAGTAAGGGAAAAATATTGTTAACTAAGGGGGCCTAACAGTGTCAAATCTAAAACTATACTAAAGGGGAGAGTAGATGGTGCAGTGAATAGAGCACTGGCCCTGGAGTCAGGAGGACCTGAGTTTAAATGCGACCTCAGATACTTAGATACTTAGCACAAAAACTAGCTGTGTGACCTTGGGCAAGTCACTTAACCCCAATTGTCCTCCAAAAAGCAAAAAAAAAAAAAAAAACTATACTAAGAAGTACTTACTAAAAAAAAAATTATTTGGTACTGGTTAAGCAATAGAGAGGGCAACTAGATATTTTAGTAGTGCCAGGCCCGGTGTCAGGAAGAGTTATCTTCCTGAATTCAAATCTGGCCTCAGACTCTTACTAGGAGTGTGACTCTAGGCAAGTCACTTGACCCTGATTGCCTCAGTTTTCTCCTCTGGAAAATCAGCAGGAGAAGGAAATATCAAACCATTCTGGTATCTTTACCAAGAGAATGTGAAACAGGGCCAGGAAGAAACAGACATGAAGGAAAGTTATTGAGCTGCTACGAAAGATAAAAAAATCAATTGATGAGGGGTGGCTACGTGGTGAATTAGAATAATGAATAGAGCAGCGGCCCTGGAGTCAGGAGGACCTTAGTTCAAATCTGGCCTCATACACTTAACACTTACTAGCCATGTGACCTGGGGCAAGTCACTTAACCCCAATGGCCCTGCCCTGACCCCCTCAAAAAAAAAAAAAAGCAATAGATGGAAGAGATTAACTTCACAGCATACTGAAGCAAATATATCTAACACCCTTAGTACATGATAAAAGCACAGAATCCAGCTATTTGGATGAGGATTTGACCAAAAAACACTATGGAAAAATGTGATAGTAATATAGAATAAATTAGATTTAGACAAACACGTCAGACCTTACATAAAAGTAACCATAGACATAAAAGTCTTGTTGCAAACAAATTTTTAAAACTTGGGGGAAAATGTGTGTCAGATCATGACCTCCCTGACCAAAAAATACCTCTCCTAGAGACAGGAGAACACTTAGTGGTCAAACAAGGAGTAGGGGATCAGAGAAGACAAAATTGATCATTTAATTTACATAAAATCAAAACTTTTAACATAAGCAAATCTAATAAAACTAAGATGAAAAAGCAAATAATTAACTGGGGGGAAATCTTTGTAGCAATTTTCTTTTAAAAAGGCCTCATTCCAAAGCTATATTAGGAACTGATTCACATTTATAAGAAAAAATAGTCCTTCCCCAATTGATAAATGGTCTGAAATGCAATGAGGTTATCAAGAAAATATCAAATTATCAATAACCTAATCTTTAAAAAAAAATCACCAAATCACTAGCAATGATTGCTTCATCATTTCTCAGTCATTTCCAATTCTTTGTGATCCCATTTGGGGTTTTCTTGGCAAAGATTCTAGAACAGTTTACTATTTCCTTATCCAGCTCATTTTATAGATGAGGAAACTGAGGGAAACAAGATTAAATGACTAGTCCAGGGTCAGCCAGCTAGTAAGTATCTGAGGCCTGATTGGAACTCAGTAAGAGGAGTCTTCCTGACTACTGACCCAACACTTTATCTACTGAACCACTTAGCTGCTGCCACTAGTAATTAGAGAATTTCCAATTAAAACAATTCTGATTCCACCTTAAACTTATCATTGTGGCAAAGTTTACAACAAAGATAAATGAAAAATATTGGAGAGGCTGTGGGAAAACAGGCACGTTGGTCCATCCTTGGTAGACCTGTGAATGTGTACAAAAATTCTGGAAAGGAATTTAGAATTATAAGCAAAAATTAATAAACAAATATAATATAAACAAAAAATTTAAACAACCTGTGTCATTGAGCCTTCATGTTGTGTATATTTTTATCTTTAAAATGTATTTATTGTAAGCAATACACTGTGAGGAGTTTTTCTTATGCAATGTCATTTTTTTTTCATGTCACTGAATCATTCAATCAATAGTCCCACTTAAACTAAAGAGTTTTACATTTCCTTCATTTGTCTATAGTATTGCCATTTTTTTTCAAAGTTAGGATTTTTTCTGTCTTTCTCTCGTGGGCTACATGCAGTCTGTGGGCTGTCTGTTTTACAGCTCTGGTGTTGTGGATATTTCTGTTGAGGCATGGATTGGATTAAATGATCTAAAAGGTCTTTTGCAACTCTGATATTCTGTGACTGCCTCCCTCCACCTCTCCCAAGCACTCACCTGGGACCTGGTTCTTTAGTCTGGTGCTCACATATTGCCCCAATTTCCAGATATCTGTGACCTCACTTGAGTATATTAAACTTGTCACTTTTATATCACTTTAAAAGATCTACATCCAACAAGGGTTGGGATCTTAAGGTGTGAAAATTCATTTTTTTTTGCTTTTTTGGGGGGGTGCAGGGGGGAAGGGCAGGGCAATTGGGGTTAAGTGACTTGCCCAAGGTTACATGGCTAGTAAGTGTTAAGTGTCTGAGGCTGGATTTGAACTCAGGTCCTCTTGACTCCAAGGCTGGTGCTCTATTCACTGCACCACCTAGCCACCCCAAGGACATGAAAATTCATGAGAGTTGAGAAAATTGGGAGCCTAGCAAAGTTTCTACAAGTTTGAAAAGCAGAATCAAGCAAGGCAAATGCTCAGTCATATAAACATACACATTCTCCCCAACACATTCCACTATTCCTCTGCTTTGATCAATGTGAGATGGTTTTTATTATCAACATATGAATAAGCTAAAATTAATCTTTCTAGGATGTTTGAGAAGATTAGATGTAAGCCCTTTGATTACCCAAGGCATAATCAATATTTGTTATATTCAATATGGCTGAGAGAGTACCAGCATCAGGTATCAATTTCAACCCAATTCCAAGAGAGATGAATGCCTTGCTCTAGATACCAAAGTGTATTAATGATAGAGATGAGACTAGAACTCAAATCTTCTGACATATAAGCCAGACCTCTCCCCATCACATCACAGGCTTCCTGAGAATATTATAGTGGAATAAAAATGTGTCTTCATCATTTTCTACTGCTAAAATTTTTGGAAACATTAGAGGGTATGAAAGCACAATTCCAACTGGTCCCAAGACATCACCAATGATCTCCATGTACCAAAGCTGAAATCTGATTTCCCATTTTCCTTGTCATTGTTGTCTTCAACTCACACTTTTTATTCTTCCAAATCTCTGGTCACATCAAGCTGAGAGAAGGGAGAACACTGAGAAAAGTCCTATTTACAAAAACATATTCCCCTTAGAAAAATCTTAGGAAATTTGATAACAACCCATCTGAACTAGATATGACTAGAGTATTAATAGAGTCACCAGGGGATAATTTTGCAGGCTTTAATGATGCTTAAGAGACATTGAGACTGTATCTTTATCTAGGAAGCCTCTCTGATACCCTCCACAAAAATAGCCCAAAGATGTCTCCTGCCTAAGGACCTCACATAATGTAGGGCGCCAAAGACTTCCCAGACCTGCAGTTGGAAAATATCCAGGCAGGGAGCAGACAGAGAATTACCCACCAGCCAGGGCTTCTCATTCTTGGAGACCACAGCAAATTGAAAGGTCATGGATCCCCATTCTATTTAACTAAAAGAGAAAAAGGAAATAGTGTGTGACTTTCCAGATGGCCTGTCCCAGGAGGGTGTTAGTGCAAAGGCAGTCTGTGGATTCAAGGTTTTCCCCAGACGACTGGTGGAGACTGTGGTAAGAGTATTCCATTTCTCTTGTTTCTTTCCACTTATTTGTATGGTCTGGTATCCTAGAATTTAGACCTAGAAAGACTGATAAAGAAAATCGAATTGTCTGCCCTCATTTTCCAAAAAGAATAAGGTGAGGCCAAGAAAGAATTAACTGGCCCAAAGTCTCACAAGCCAGGGGATCATAGCTCTATATAGCTCTAGAGAGAGAACAGACTAGAGGTCATCTACTCCACATCCCCTATTTGACAGATAAAGAAACTAGTCAGATTTAAGTGACTTACCCAAAGTCACAACATCAACTGTCAACAGTGCTGAGCCCCAAGGCTCCCGATCTGGCTTTTCTGCTAGCCTGTGCTCAAGTTGCTTTATGTGTGTTAAGCTGATATCATCGTGTACACAAAAATCAAGAATTCATCAGGTGACTGAAGCAGAGGAAATATCTCTGAACTGGGAGTCAGCAGCTGAGGGTTCTCATCCTGGCTCTGAAGCTAGCTTCCCATGTAAGCCTGGACAAGTAACCTGCACTATCAGGACTGTGGCCTTCTCAAGAAAAGAGGGGTAGGGGATTCAGTTGTTTCTAATGTACTTTATACCTCTAAACAGTATACATACAGTCTATGTTCTAAGCTCTCTTCCAATTTTTTTTTTATTTTAAGATTATTTTCAACTCCAACATTAACTCTAACCAGCTAAGTTTGTGTGATGTGGAACAAGTCAGTTCATCTTTCAGATGTCAGATGCAGCTAGAAAGTGCCCCCTTGCATTCTGGCGCCTTATCTGTAAGGTTGTCTTATATTTATTTTGGGTGTATCTTGGGAGTCAGGAACCCTGAGTTTCAGGAGCTGTGTGATCTTAAAATATAATAACACATCAGAGGCAGAAAGTCAACAAGTTTTTCTTAAGTACCTACTATATACTAAGCCTAGTGCTAAGCATTTGAGATTATATATATGTATATATACATATATTATATATGTATGTATGTATACATATAGTATATGTGTATGTATGTATATATATACATATATTATATATGTATGTATGTATATAAAATTTTCATCTCTAAGGATTCCACACCATAAGTGGGAGGAAGAATATTCAGACAACTTTGCACAAACAGCATATATGCAAGATAAATTGAAGATGATCTGAGAAAAGACACTTATATTAAGCAGGATAGAAAAAAAGCTGCTTGGATAATATGAAAAAAAGAGACTTGAAGGCGCCAGGGAAGCCAGGAAGGCCAAGGTGAGTTGGGAGAAAATTCCCATTCTGGGGGCCAGCCAATGAGAAGGCATGGAGTCAAGATATGGAGGGCCTTGTGCAAGAAGCAATAAAGAAGCAAGAGTCTCTAGATCAAAGAGAAAAGGGAAGGCATGGAAGGGAGTATGGGGTAAGAATACTGGAGAGGTGGGAAGGGACCAGGTTATAATGGGCTTCAAAAGCCAAGTGGAGAATTTGGTCCAGGATGCAATGTGGAGCACTCAGATTCATTGAATAGGAGAGTAACACAGTCAGACCAGGTCTCTAGGAAGAACACTCTTTAAAATTGCTGGGAAATGGACTGAAGTGTGATTTGAGGCGGGGAGGCCAACCAGCAGGATCCTGAAATGATCCAGGTAGGAGGAGATGAGGGTCTGCCCCTGAAGGGTGGTAGCATCAGAGGAGAGAAGGGACTGCATAAGAGAGATGTTGCAAAGATGGACTGATAGGACATGACAAGTGTTTGGATAAGTGCAGGTAGGAGGGAAGGGAGGAGTCTATGATGATACCCACATTGCAAGCCTTCTAGCAACTGGGATAATTCAATTTGATAAACCTTTATTAAGCACTTACTGTGTGCCAGCACCATGCTAAGCACTGGAGATACAAAAAGAAGCAAAGGCAGTCCCTCCCTCAAGGAGCTTATCATCTAGTGGAGGAGACAACATGCAAACAAATATATCCAAGGCAAACTCTATACATAATAAATAGGAAATAATTCACAGAGGGAAGGCACTGGCCTTAAGAGGGATCAGGGAAGGCTTTCTGTGGTAGGTGGAATCTTAACTGAGACTTAAAGGAAGCCAAGGCTGCCAGTGGTCAGAGCAGAGGAGGGAGAGCCAAAGAGAATGCCAGGAGACAGAATGCAACATCATCAGAACTGCATTTTAGGAAAATCACTTTAATAGCTCAAGGGTGAATGGACCAAAGTGGGGCAAGAATTAAGGCCGGCAGCCCCACCCAAATGCTGTTAATCAAGGCAAGAGGTGATGAGGGCCTGCACTACAGTAGTGGCAGCGTCAGAGGAGAGAAAGGTGAAGGCGTAGGCAATGTAACAAAAAGTGAAGTCAGCAGGCATTAGAAACAGCTTGGTTTATGAGGACTGAGAGATAATGTGGTATACAGGATGGCTCATAGGTTTTCAGTCTGAGAGACTAGGAGAATAGTCTGCCCTCTAGAGTAATAAGGAAGAGAGGAAGAGGGGAAGGTTGTGGTTAAGGGGGGTGGGAATGATAGACAAGATCTCTGGACGTGTTGCATTTAAGACAATGCTCAGAGAGCACCTCATTCTTCTCCTCTATACAGAAAGAGGTTAAATTATTTCTTAGAGGCTTTCTTTGTGGTCTATGGTTCTATGTATGTATTAGGATGTCCCTATTAGAAAATTAATTCATTACTTCATAGAACCTCCAAATCTCCCATATCACAGGGTTCTCAGAGGTCATCTTTACCATTTGAGCATAAATATACTCTACAAGACTCTGAAAAAAGAAAGCCCAAGCCCCTATGTGAATCCTGCTAGCAGAAGTTCATTTCACTTTGGATTGACTCTTTTAGGAACATTCTCCTTTCACCAAGCTCAAATTGAAACCATAGGTCCAAGTTCTTTTTCTGGACCAATTAGAACAAATCAAATGTATCTTCTATATGGATGCATACTATCCTTTAAATATTTGTACATTCTTATCTAGTCCTCATTTAAGTATTTTCTCCTCCCTCTTTGGATCTATGCCAGAATCAAATATTCACTGCTCCTGTCTATAGTGACTGTTTCAGTTTCTTTTTGGTCTCATTTCACTACCCTGTTCTTAGAAAGTCAAGACCAAGTGTTCAAAGTGGAATTCCATTGCAGAGAGAGCTTGTCTAGCTTTCAATAGAGTCCATGGAAGTCTATGGAAGAAGTAATGGGTATAAGGCAGGATCATAGTAGCTAAAGCTAGAGGACACATTAGGTATGACCTAATATTGAAGTCCTTAACATAGGGTAAATGAATATGTTTCTTTAAAAATATTTTCTTAACCATTTCAATTGACTTCCTTTGTAATCCTATGTACTAGAAAACATTATTCTAAGAATGGGTCCATAGGTTTCACCAGACTACTAAAGGGTTCTCTCCCTGTATCTGTCTCTGTCTCTCCATGGAAAGAAAGGGAGAGAGAGACAGAGACAGAGACAGAGAGACAGAGAAAGAGAGACAGAGAGAAAGACACAGACAGAGAGACAGAGAGAAACAGATACTTAAGGACACCTGACACAATGAAATCCCTTCACATTAGTGAGGATAAAACTCAATCCCAGGGAAGGAAACCACAGCGCTGATAAGTGACGTAGTAGCTATGAAATCTCAAACTTATAAATTTAAACAATTGCTTTTAACTTTCCTAAAATAAGATAAAGGTAAACATGGTAAATGTCTTCCAGTACTCAAAAGGATTTACTGTGAAATGGATATTAGACTTATTTGGCATGGTTCCAGATAGAAGACATAGGAGATCTAGGTGGAAGTTACTAAGACTGATTTTAGGTCCCTGTAATCAAACACATTTCACAATCACATTTCAGGATATGCCTAAGTTGAGTGACATGCCTTGGAAGGCATGGTTATCTATCACTAGATGTCTTCAGGCAAAGACTGTTACAATTTACATGGAACATAGTAGACTGACATTCTAGTTCCAATATGAGTTGGACTGAATACCTTCTGAGGTTCTTTTAGAATGAGATTCTATGAGATTTTCAATTTGATAGTGACCTTCAGTGCTTAGGGGCAAAGAGTATGAACTCTAGGTAAATTAGTTCAATAATTAGCAATTGTTTACCAATTACTCTCCTTCTTCCCCTTCCCTCTCTTTTGTTTCCTTTTTCCCACTCTTCTTCCTCTTTTTCTCTGTTTTCATAAGCTTCTTTCTTCTATTCTTCCTTCTGACTGCTACCATTGCAGGTATGATCTTACACATCAGCTGGAAAAGCAACAATTATATAGTCCTGTAAGCTATGACTGACGTTTGTAAAATTTTGTTGTTGTTCTAGAGAAGAATCTTTGTCAGGTAAGAGCTCCCTCCATCTTCATTATTAGAAAATAATGTTGTCATGTAAAAGAGAATTGGAAAATTTAAAAAATTTTAAATGACCAAATGAAATGACCAAAGTCTGGGGAATACATACTATGCTTCTCTTTATTTTTTCTATGTGAATTGTCATACTGATCTCCTTTAGACAAGTCATATATCTCACTGAGTAGACCATATAATCTTGGGGTCATGATCAAATTTGCATGGTATTATCTGCAAGTGGGAACATTTGGAGGACCTCATTATCTTCATAGAATTTCTATTTGACTTAGACATTCTATGCAAATGATAGTCCTTGGATCTAGTTCATTCATGGGTGCCAGTGTGTATATGTATGTGTATGTGTAAGTGGACCTCAGATAGCTGCTAAAGATAGCCAATGATTTGGGCTGGATACAGTATTGAATAGAGGGAAAGAACAGACATGATTGATTGCCTTTAAACACATACATGGATTCTTCAGTCATCCCAAGGTGTTGCTTATGTAAAAACTTACCTTTTCTAATATTGACATTTTTGCCATGTATCTGGAAATCATAGAATCCCACAATTTCAAAAAAAAATGTAAAATTGGGAGTGGCCAATAGAGCTAGAAATTTAAGTTTGAATAGGTGTGGCATTTAACTAATGGCATCTTCTACTGGGAAAGTGTACTAAAACACATTATCCAGGGAATAGATGAGATGAAAAGCAGACACCTGGTCACATAACAAGAACAAAGCCCAATAGATAGAGATGTCCCAAGTGCTACAATGGTCTCAATAAAAAGTATAAAAGTCAAAAGAAGACCTCTATCACATTGTGAAGATCATCTACAAAGGATTCATAGGAGGTCATGGACAAAAGTTAGACAGGACAAGAAGGCCCAAGTGTATAGGAATGTGTGATTTTGGAAGAATTATCCAGGTAGATATAATCATGATACTTTTGTGTAGTGATGTATAAAATCAGGACAGTGGTACTCCTCATAATGAATGCTCAAAATATTTGCAGAAAGAGGAAACCTTTGACATTATGAGATTGTGAACAATTATTATACTAGGAACCCAAAAAGTATTCCCTCTGAATTTTATCATAATTACTTGAGTTTTATCATAATTACTACCATGAAAGGTTATGCCTACAATAGCTTAGAGTTGAACAAGTACAGAGCGCATTATTGCCATTATTCCATTTGATCCATAATAATCCCACAAGCTACCAAATGATTCTCCTCATTTTGCAAATTAGGAAATTAAAACTAAAGCAGAGTAGCCACTGTCGATGGTCACTCAGGCAAAGAGAAGAAATTTGAACCCCGGTCCTTCAATTCTATTTCTATTGTTCTTTTTATGGCAACAGAATGATAGAAACACAGGAAGTGAAGGTTGTTCAATTAAATGACAAAACACATCATTAAAGGAAAGAAAGTAGAGCCTCAAAAAGAAGTCTGAGCATGAGAATTCAATTGATTTTTTAAAATATGAAATATCAAGTTAGCTTGAGTCAATGGATACTGTGTTTGGCTTAGAGTCAGCAGTCAGGTTCAGTAATGTTTATTAACTGTGTGACCTGGGGTAGCTTAACTTTAATGACTTAAACAACTCTCGAGGACTTATCTGCTAAGGTGGTGATTTGAGATAATCTTAATGACTTCCTTCATCAGGAATGACAACTACTGAACAAAGAACAGATCCTGTATGTGTAATATTTGGCACAATAGAAGAGAGAAATGAAATAAATTACGTAGCTAAGTGGTTTTGGTGGTAGGGGATTATCTCCTGGCTATGATTGGATAAGAAAGAAATAGAGTGAGAGCTAATCAATCATGAGAGGACTAGAGGGAGAAATTTTAGCTCTATGGTAGAAAAACAACAAGATTCTGGGACTAATGTTTAGTCATGTAAATAATTAGTCATTTGGTCAAAGTGGACCTTCTTGCCCCTGGTTCAGATGGCAACCTTTCAGAGGCTTTGTAGTTATGCTCCAAGAGTTTTTCTACTGAAAATTCCATCACCAGACAGTTTAACTGATAATAAACCTCTCCTCACTCAGGTTAGACTGGTGGTAAGAAGAATATACTGTTCATTACTGGCCTTTGTGCCATAGTATAGCCTAGCTGAAGTCAATGTCAATTTCATGTCATGAAAAAGCCTTGAAGAACATTGGTATAGTCTTATTCTACCAAATATAGGGTATTCTCATAGAAGAAAAGTGATAAATTCAACCATTCCATCATATAGACTTTCAATTAATATAAAAATGACTAAAAATTTTTGATAAGCAAGTAGAAGAAAAGTTCATTTGCTATGTATTAGATTCAGACTTCAGGACTACCATGATGGCCATCTAACATTACTGATACAGATAAGTGCTTGCCTCTGCCTTTGTCTTAAAGATTTGTATGAAATGTCATTTCACAATCTCTATTGCTAATTTGTTCTTGTCCCTCCCATTTGGGAATTTCCTAAACTAATTATACCCATAATCACCAATAAAATCATGGGCTATAAAGTGAAAATACAATCTAAGACCTGAAAGGAGCCTTTCAATACAGAATATAGTATATCAGAGTTGGAAGGGGCTTTAAAATAAAACCATTGGAGCTATGAGAGACTATAGGACCTAATACATAGAAGTCCAGTAAGTAAATAAAAATTATTAATGGGAATGACCTATGCAACCATCTACTATTCTTCCTGCTTCATATAAATAAGAATACTAAGACACAGGCATGACAAATCAGTTGATCAAGGTGATCTGTCAAGGTCCTTGGACCTCTCAATTTTTTTATTGCATCATTCTAGAAAATATTATCTCCTAGTATTATCTAGATAATCCATTAACTGGACTTGACTTTGGCAGGTGACATGTCTTCTCCCAATATTCTCCATCTCAACCAGTCTGGCCCTACTGAGTTTGTGTTCCGGATGTTCACCACTTCCCCCAGGATCCAGGCCTTCCTCTTCTGCTTCTTCCTCCTCCTCTATGTGATGCTCTTGTGTGGCAACACTACCATCATCTGCATTGTGTGTACCCACAGCTCATTGCGCATCCCCATGTACTTCTTCCTGTCTAACCTGTCCTTCCTGGAGATCTGTTACACCACTACTTGGTACCATTGATGCTTTCCAACATCGTTGGGGCCCAAAAGCCCATCCCATTGGCTGGTTGTTCAGCTCAGATGTTCGTTTTTCTTACTCTTGGTGGTGCTGATTGCTTTCTATTGGCTATGATGGCATATGACTGCTATGTGGCCATCTGCCATCCTTTACACTACACCCTCATCATGACCCAGAAGCGATGTACCCAGCTGGTGGTTGGTTCCATGAGCCTAGCTCTTCTTGAACTTCAGCTCACAGTACTTATCTGCACTCTGCCATTCTGTGGGCATATCCTGGAAATCAACCACTTCCTGTGTGATGCCCCACCTGTCCTACGCCTGGCCTGTGGGGATATCAAAATGCACCAAGCCATTTTATTTATGGTGGGTACCCTCGTGCTCATTGTCCCCTTCCTGCTCATCTCCATCTCTTACATCTTCATTGCCAACACCATTCTCTGCATCAGGTCTGCAAAGGGATGTCAGCATGCTTTTTCAACCTGCTCTTCACATCTCTCTGTGGTTGTACTGCAATATGGATGTGTTAGTCTGGTCTACACGTGTCCAAGATCCGGCACCTCTGAGGATGAGGACCGGCATCTCGCTTTGATTTACACCTTTGTCATTCCTCTGCTCAACCCCCTCATTTACACCCTATGAAACAAGGATGTCAAAGATGCACTGAAAAAATCCATGAGCTGCAAAAGAACTTCTGAAATCCAATAAAAGTGTGGGGCAGAAACTTTATGGTTGTTAAGATAATGGAACCTTTGAGATTCTTTTTGAAAAATGTAGTTTCTCACACTTTATAGCCTGTGATTTTCTGCAATTTGTATGCATCATTTGGAAACATTAGGCTCATATTTACATTGTTTGTTGTGAACTTTACCCAAGAGAACATGTGATAATAAAAACTGCTTCATCATGCTCCTTCTGTATAGTTGTGTTTCCTTCTCACATATCTCCCATTCCTGTGCTTATCCTTTCAGTTATCACAGCTTGACAATCAAGATGGTAGACTTGGAGTAGAAACAGACCTTAGAGGTCTTTGTCAAGCCCCCTCATTTTAGGTGCTAAGTACTTGGTTAACTTGATTAGCATTATCTAAGCAGTAAGTGGCAGTACTAGAACTTGAAGCCAAGTGCTCTGAATCAAAACAGCCCTCTGTATCTCAAGGAATAAAAGGGTAAGGAATAAGTATTAATTAAAAGCTCACTATGTGCTGATCTTTACAAATAGTATCTCTTTTATATTGGAAGCACTATTTCTATACATATTACTTAGGGTAGTAGATGTGACAATTAGAGAAATGAAAGTTAAATCTATTCAAAGGTTCCAACTCACAATCAGACTGGCAAGTTAACCAAAAAAATTAAATGACAAATGCTGGAAGGACTGTGGGAAAACAGGTATGTTAATGCACTGTTGGCAAAGCTGTGGATTTGCCCAGTCATTTTAAAAAACAATTTAGAATTATGCCCCCAAGTCCTCGTAGAGGCAGATGATGTGTCTTCAGGGCTGTTGTCTCTTCTTCTGCACCTTATCCGCAGCAGCCAGGGCTGGCTCGAGTGGTACTGGTCCGAGGGCCCCGGGCCAGGCGTCTCTACTGTTCATGGCCCGTATGAGGGACTCAGGGCCGGTAGTTATGTGGTAGGACAGCTGCGACGGAGGCCTGCGCTCCTGGAGACCAGGAGTGACCACTAAGAAAAGAAGAATGCAAAAATCTGAGAGTCATGGAAACCTACAAGTGAGAAGCAGAGTGACAGGAACCTATGAACAAAGAACATCATCAGGTTCCAAAATAAAGCATAGATCTGTAGTACACCAAAACAAATCAATACCCTCCAACAATTCTCCAGATTTTGTAAAGAAACCTCATTCTTGACCAAGTGATAAACTTAATCCTAAAACTATTGACCCATTTAGTGATCAGCCATGTGTCCCTTCTGTTTTTGCTGCTATTTACTCCAAAGGAGGTATTCCTTGCAGGTTGGTACATGGTTCAGCAAAACACAAATTACAGTGAGACTGTCTTCCTGAAACTCTTCCATTTGATCCTCTTCTTATTACTTTAGCAGAGGGTCTAAGAGAAACTAAACATCCATATACATTTGTATCAAAAGAAGGTTTTAAAGAATTACTTTTGGTTGAAGGTGCTACTGAAAAAACTGTGCCTTTGCTACCTAGACTGATTCCTGTCTTGAAGGCAGCTCTGATCATTCAGATGGTGAAGTATTCGGTAGGGGATTGAATACTTTAGTACAGTTGAGTGGTGTTGTTGGGCCTTCTCTAAATGATCATTTGAAGCACTTGCTTACAAGTCTTTCCAAGAGACCAATGGATAAGAAATTCAAAGAACCAATCACCACTGCTTTACAAAAGTTAGAACATGGTGGAAGTGGCAGCCTTATGTATCAAAGCTAAAATTCCAACCTATTGTTCCATCTGCTCTTAAACCAAAGAGATGATAAAACCATTTGACTAAGTGGTGAGAGATGTCAGAAGCTATGTCATAAGCTTTATGGTGAGCATCGTAGGATCCCTTTTGAACATGTTTCTTTTTTTTATCACAGCTATGATTTTATTTGCATGATAAAAATTAATACACAAAATTGATTCCACTGAATCATAGTAAATAAACATTTATCAGCATGGGAAAATGGTTAATTATGGAAAACTATTGAAAGGACTTCTATAGTGCAATTTTGTGGGGTTTATCAAAAGTTTTTTTTTTTTCCCTGTTACAGTTGGTCTGTATTAAGAACCACAGTTTTGTTTACAAGTTTCAGATCTGGTATTTACATTTTAGTGCCTTTTAGTTATAGTTTTACTTAAGTGATTACACTGATTTTGCATAATAATTCTGTCATACTTTGTAGGGTTTTTAGACCTATCAGTCATAAAGAGTGGTTAAGCTGTTTAGTAATTCACTGATAAATTGTTGCTTATGAACAGGTATTTTTATAATGTGCAATACTTGGTGAAAACATCCAAAACATTTCAAAATATGAATTTTTCAGTAGTGTAAAATTGTTGTGTTAAAATATGTATATATAATATATATATAATATGAAATTATTATTTTACTTTTGAAAACAAACTTTTTAAAACTACATGAGTTTAGATGTTGTGTAATATATAAGTAAATGTTATTTTTTATATTTCCTCACCTAAATTTGGAATATTTAAGAATTTAACTCTTGAAACCCCAAATTGTATTCACAAAATTTTTAGTGTTAACTTATTAGCCCTTTTTCCCTTAAAATATTTAATAAATATAGTTCTCACAAAAAAAAAAGAATTATGCCCCCAAAACCATAAAACTCTGCATACCCTTTAAGTCAGAGATATTGTAACTAGGTCTATAACAGAAATAAAAGAAAGAGCTAAAGGACCTATATGTATAAAATATTTATACCAGTTCTTTTCATGGTGATAAAGAATGGAAATTTGAGAGGATGCCTGTCAACTGGGAAATAGCTGAACACATCATTTCATACAAATGTGATGAAGTGCTTTTTCTCTGTAAGAAGTGACGAAGGGAATTGTTTCAAAGAAACATGGAAAGACTTGAATGAACTGACACAATGTGAAGTGAGCAGAACCAGGGGGGAAATGTATCCAATAACAACTCTGTAAAGACGAACAATTTTAAAATATTCATAAATTCTGGTCAGCATGGAATCCCAGAGGACTCATGATAAAACACACTACTCAACTCCTGATAAAGGGATAACAGACTAAGAGTACAGATTGAGGAATTTTGCACTCAGAGTTCAAATTTGAGATATTGAGATACCCAATATGGAATTCATTTTGACTTAATATGCATGATCATAACATGAGTTTTATTTTTCTTGCTTTCTCAACTGGGGAGGGAGGCAGAGGAGGAAGGAATGTGGACTTGAAAACAAACAAAATCGAATTTGAAATAATAAAATTAACAATAAAAATAGATATGAAAGAAAAGTTCACCGCTTTTAGAGTTGCCTCTTTAGAAAAAAGTCACAATAATCTTTCCATATAAGATACCAGAAGTGGGAAAAGTCCATCATTACCACTTTATTTTTATTATGGACATTAAAATAAAGGTAACTTGATTTCATTTTTCCTTTCCCATTATTGGTAAAAAAAAAATCCAATTACTTCCCAGGAAACCACAATAGAGGTAGAGGAAGAGTGACTATAGTTTTATTGCACTTTTATCTCACATTTGCCTTTTGGTAATCTCCTATAACCCTAAGTCAATCACAGTAAAAGAAAAGTCCATAGGTACCCAGGCACTAGGAGAGTGGGAGTGGTGCCTGAGTGCCTATATTCTTTTCATGGAAAGGTTATTACAACTTCCTTTTCAAGAGGCAGCTCTAAAAGGGGTAAGCATTCCATTTACAACCTTCATTATGTCACCATTATATTGAGGGCTCCATATTGTTTTTGGTTTCTAGAGATGCAGCAGTATAGTCAGGCATCCCAAGCAAACAAAACTGCCTTTACTTTTCTTGAGTCTTTCTTGATAGTTTAGGACAATTAAAGTTCCTGAAATTTACTAGGGAAGTTGTTGGAAGCTTTTATAAATAAATACATGGGACAAGAATAAGCAATATATCTTTGAGTATATCAATAATGAATTAAGCAGATAATAATATTTACAAATCACTGAGGCTTTTAAAAATACCTTACATATATTATCTCGTTTGAGCTTCACAACATTCCTATGAAGGAGGTACTGTCATAATTATTTCCTCATTTTACAAATAAGAATACTGACTGGTTCAGTATCTAGTAAGTGCCAGAGGCAGGATTCAAGCTAACTCTGTGTGAGTAATCCTCTCATACTATTAAAGGAGGCTCCAAAGGAGAAATATCAGAGATAGTGACTGAGACTTTTTTAGGTGAGAAATCAATATAATTGACACAACATCAAGGACAAGAAGAGAAAGGAAGCACCATGCTTCCATGTTTAGAATTCTTGCCAGGAAGAATGATAAACCACAATTTAAATTACAAGACCTTAGATTATTCTAAACCTGTAATTTGTGTGTCTATGCATTAGAATATAATATATAATGTGATATATAACAAATATATTACAGCATAAAATACATTTTATAATCTATTAATATTATAAATATATAATATATATAATTGGTTTCTTTTATAAGCCTATGTAATTTTGGTGAATTTAAAAACATTATTCTAAGAAAAGGGTAGACTGCCCAAGGGAGCATATGATACACTAAAGGTGTTAATAACTTCTGCCTTAGGCTGTTTCACTCCTCATTTCCTTTCTCCTTTGGTACCCAAAGGTTTCTAACAATGTAGAAGAAAGTAGGTACTTGTTTCACAGAGGGAGATATCAAGGTATTCACTCACATAGGACCTTCTAGTGCATTGCAAAATGCAGGCCTACTAAATTTAGCAACACTAATAGGGCTGTTTTCTTAGTGCCTTCCCACTGGAACCAAGAGAATCAAACCATGATCTGGTTCATTCTTCATGGTACAGGCTCTCAGTTTGTGGCACTGGTTGAAGAAACTCATTTATATTGTATTTAGGCTGGTTGCAATAGTGTCCAAAGAGAAGGGATTCATTCAATGGCCCACCTCATTAGAGAAAGTCTCAATGCTGTCCACTTGTTTATTCTTTTCCACCTCTCATTTTATGTGAAAAATAGAGATACCTTCCTTTATACCTACCATTACCCAGGGAAGACTGGAGGACAGAGGTTGGTCAGAATTGAGCCCATCAGTGGATAGCACCAGTCAGAAGATACACTAACAGTGTTGGTAGTCAGGTGCTAAATCCTTTCTTCTTTCTTAGCCCTAAAATAGCTCCATTACCTTCAGCCATGGTTCCTTGTTGGCTATGTCCTCCATTCCATATCAGAGGTTGCTGGCAGGGGGATGTAATCCTTAACAGAAATGGTTCCATCATTCAATGAAAAACACTGTTTCATCATGGACAGGACCCCAAGGTAAAATTTTAATAGACAGAGTGATCAATCCTTGCCCCATGCCTAGATTTCTCCAGATTCTAGGTGTAGAATGAGAATAATTGGTACATCAGATCATTTTGTATTGTATGACCAAATTCCAGGAAATAGACTTGGTTGATTTGGCTCTATGGGTCTGTAATGGAAATGCAGATTTAAAGATCTTTCCTGCCCCTAGGCCCTTTGATTGGCTTAAGAGACTCTGAAAACCTTCCTTGATTTGAAAATATACTCTGCCTCCTAATAGGCTGAATGTGGTCACATGGAGCCTGTGGTAAGAGGCTTGGTTTTCAGGAATGACCACACCTTGGTGCTGTGTGACTGGGCAGTGGGTCAAGAGGGCTGTGACATTCTCTGAGCAAGGAGAAGGCTATATAAATCCTGATGGGAGGCTTTGCTTTGGGGCTCACTTTGAGAAGTGTTGTGTGATTTGACCAGATGAGACTCTGGGATGCCATTGAGAGCTCCCCAGCTTTGAAAACCCAGATGTTGATGCTTCCCTCTCTAGTAACTGTGATTTGGTATTGATAATGGTTGGACAGTTTGGAAGCCTGTCTGTTTGATCTGTCTGTATACTCTGAAGTTCAGGGTGCTGATCTTTTCCCTCTGAAGTAGGTAAACGATCTATGATATATGTTTGATTGATTAAAGTAAGTCGTTAACCAATTTTGAGTTGCTTTCCTTTACAAAAGCAGATCTAAGAACCTCTGTTGGCAGCCACCCTGGGGATGTTGGGGTGCTTGCTGCTACAGGGTCCAAGTCCTACTATGAGAAATACTTTGCCATATTCTTCACCAGTTTAGCTTACGTTAACCAATGAAGAGAGTTCTTTGTGCCAACATGTCTGTTTATGTATTTTTAATGTGACTCTCTCCATTATGTCATCTTTTTTAAAAAAATGAAAAAGCTTTGGTAAACACCTCTAATGTTTATCATGTCCTTTGATCTTCATCTTTGTTGTTTTACAAGAAGCTCAAAAGTAAAAGACAAGGGACAGATTCACATTATCCCAATGGAACCCCTAATTGCTGGATGTGGGAATGATACATAAACTATAGGACTGGAAACAGCTGTCTGTGATTGATGCTGGGGAGAGATGGAGAAAGAAGGAAATTCCAGAGTTGGAATCATACTGAGAGGCTATTTATATAAGCCATACCTGAACAAAGGTACCCTCTACAACAGTGGTCCAAGGACTTTTGAGGGTCCCTGAGGTCATTTTATAGGGGCTGAGAGTTTACAACTACTTTGATAATAATAAGACATTATTTGCTTATTAAAATGTTCCTCTTCCAATTCCACATCTACGTGAGTCTGGATTTTCTTCATGTACTTCAACCAAAATAATACATCACAGTATATAGGATGCAGAAACAGATATGAAAATCCAGCTCACTCTCTTTAATTTAGACATTAAAGACTTTCTCATTTTAAATTTAAGGAAGCTGAAGTTGAGAGAGACTGAGTCATTTTCCCAAGAACCAACAGCTAAGCATCCTTGGAGAGTATTTGAACTCAGGTCTTCCTTATACACCAGCAGTCTATTCATTATGCCACCACCTTCTTTTTCTGTCCTTTGTCATCAGGTAGAAAAAAATATGATCCCTTTTCCATCTGAATGGACCCACAGAATTGGGTCAGTGAACATGCCCCCCCCCCAGAGCTTTTTCTTCTCTAAACCTTGATAGAAAACATGTCCAAAGATTAATTTTTCCTTCTCCGGTTCCTTCAGCTGAACTTGATACATCATGGTCCTTAGTCATCTCTGTGGTTGTCAGTGTCCTTTCTTAAAATGGAGGCCTAGGACTTCCCATGAAGAGGACTGCATGACTGGTTGCAGAAGAGTCTTGTTCTCAAACCTGAGCCCCAGAAAGGACTGAAAAAGGGTGCCAGATCCAATAATACAAAGAACCACAAAGATGAACTACAGCAAATGCTTTCAACCAGTCCAAGCCAATACAAAAGATATCCAGAAGCTTCCTGAGGCAGCAAGGTGGCACGATGGTTAAAGCATTAGACTTGGAGTTAGGAAGATCAGAGTTCATATCTAGCCTCAGACACTTACTAGCTGTGTGAAATTTGGAAACTCAATTTCTCTTCACCCAGTTTCCTCAACTACAAAAGCAGACAATAATAACACCTGCACCTTGGTGTCATTGTGAGGATCAAGTGAGATGATATCTGTAAACACAGCCCAGTGGCTGATACATAGTAGGTGCTTTAATATGTTTGTTACAACCAAGCTTCAATTTGGTTCAATGCCAATCCTCATCAAGCTCCCTCAATGTGCCATGGATTATTTGCTGATTGGAGCAGAAGTAACATGGGTAGTGAAATGAGAGTCTTTCAGAAGAAGTCTTGGAGAGCATCTAGTGTGTCCCCTTTATATTACAGGAAAAGAAAGTAACACCCAGAAAAGGGCTTCCCTTTTTAAATTCCTTACACAATAATAATGGCTAACACTTATGTAGTGCTTGCTATGTGCCAGACACTTTACAATTATATCATTTTATCCTCACAATAACCCTGGGACATAGGTGCTATTATTATCTTCATTTTACAAATGAGGAAACTGAGGTTAAATGGCTTGCCCAAGGACCTACAGCCGGTAAGTGTCTAAGGCTAAATTTGAACTCAGGTCTTTCTGACTTCAGATCCAGCACTCTATCCACTGCACTATGTGGTTGCTCCAAACACCAAAGGCTAGAATTGGAAAAACAGACGATGGAGAATCTGACCAAGGCCAACAGAAAATTTGCAAAGGAATTCTAAATGATGGAGAAACCCAATCATATTAAAATATAACTCTCCCTCTGTATTGACCCCTTTGAGATAAACTTCTTTTTCAACAAATAAGTAATTTTAAGAGTGTAAGGCTAGAGAAAATTAGATAGTATACTTCTTGAGGTCAAGATCAGCATCTTACTTCACCTTTGATTATCTGGAACTTAACTGATGTTTCTTGCATTTCCTGCCTCCGGGCAGTACCTGAACCAGTTTGCATGATTCCACTAAAACAGTTAAACGATTTCCCCAAGGTCTCACAAATTGTTCATGGAAGAGCTGGGACTGGAACCCAGGTCTCCTGATTCCCACTTCACAGCTCAGCCTATTACATCAAAAGTCTTCCATGAATACTCTCTTGCCATGTATTTATATCTCCAAATTTTCCCATAGTTGAGATTTTCTGGAACATAGGTTAATTCCAAGAAGAGGGAAGAAAAAAACATTTCCTTCCACTGGTCCCAGATATGAACTTTGATATTTACCAGCACACCTGAGATGATTTGGTGTTAAAAAGTCTGTTGGACCACTTAGCTTATTGTTGTTTTTCATAACTCACAAAAATCCACCAATTCTCTAGTCAAGTCCAATTAGAGGGAGCTACTGGGAAAACCCTTTACTCCAGGGACCCATTCCACTAAGAGAGATCTCATAGAGTTCTCTAATAAACCGACTGAAAAAGACATGACCAGAGTGTTCATGGAGATACCATGGGCTGTCTTTGCTAGGTTTCCTGTTGCTTAGCAGATACCCATGACACAGGTCTAGGAAGACCCAATGGTACCCTGAGTACCACACCCTCAAAATGTCTCCTTTCCAAGAGTCTCAAATAGTAAGGGACCCCAAAGGCAATCCCAACATTCAGTTCAAAAGCAGAGATAAAAAGTGTGTCCACTGACCAGGATCTCTCCTTTCTGGGGAACTCCATACTTTTCAGTTAACCCAAAATAAAGAGGAAGGAGAAAGTAGATGAGTTTTCTGGAAGGACCTTCAGGGAGGACGTCAGAACAAAAGTCAGCCTTCAGATCGGAGCTTTTCCCTAGATGGCTGATGGAGTCAGATTCACTGGAAGATAGTAAGAATGTTCCATTTGACGCTTTTCCTTTCGTTGTCTAGTTTGGGATCCCAGGATTTGGCAGTCTAATGGAATAGTCATAATTCTCTTAATGCCTCTCATTTTGCCAAACAGTAAACTGAATCTCAGAAAGAAGAATGAATTCCCCAATGTCACAGTGATCATAGGATCATGGGGTCCTAGATTTAGATGTGGCATGTATGCTAGCTTAGATCTGGCTTGATTCTGGGTTCATAAGAACAAAGTTCAGGTTTTTCTATTCCCTTTAGCTCCCATAGACCAATGCATAGTATTGACCATGATATAGCGATATGTCCTTAAGGATAAATTGTCTTTGAGCTCTCAGGTTCACCCAGACAATCTTGAAAAAAATTTAGACTATTTTCATGCATGAGTTTGGAATTTCATCCAGTATTAGAGACAGTGAACAAAGTATATGTCAAACTTTTCCATTCCCTGATGTAATTAATCCCCTGCACTTACAGTCCAGTCTCAGCAAATGTCATTGAGTCTGCCTGCCTTGAGGGAGTGCACATCCAAGTCAAAAACCCATTAAAAATACTTCCCTCATGACTAGGGTTTAGGGAAGTCCCATGCCCTTGATTTGCAGAAAATCTATCTCCTTTAGGAGGTCCTTAAAGCCAGATTTTAGAAACCTCCTATAAGGTTCTTTTAATGAGGCCTTGATCTCAGGTTGGCTGACCTCATCTGTTCAGGTGTAAATGACAAACCCACCAACACCCTTGGAGCCTCTGTTATTCATTCCCATGTCTTCACATAAACCCATTGAAGACAAACCCCCAATAACACTAGAGACTTTCCACTATAACAGGTATTCTTAACTTGGGGTTTATAAACTTTTATCATATGTTTTGATAATTGTATGGTAATATAATTGTTTTTATGATCCAATACATTTCCTTTTATACATTTGAAAATATTATTCAGAGAAGGAATTCATTAAATTCATCAGACTGACTGCCCAGTAGCTCCAAGACACAATAAAAGCTTCCATGTCATCTCACATTAGGTGGTAACTAGGTGGCTCAGTGGATAGAGTGCTGAGTCTGGAGTCAGGCAGACCTGAGTTCAAATATAACCTCAGACACTTACTAGCTAGGTAACCCTGGGCAACTCACTTAACCTCTATTTACCTTAATCTCCTGGAGAAAGAACTGGCAAACCACCCCAGTATCTTTGCAAGAAAACTCCATGGACAATATGCTCAATGGGGTCACAAAGAACCAGACATAAATGAACAATTTCTCACATTTGAATAACAATAATGAAGGTCTCAGACTGGCCATCCATTGATTACTAAGGGGTATAAGTGATCATAAAAACACAGGCACTGGAGGGGACAGAATCTATACAATTTTCATTGTATGGAAGTCATTCCTTTCCTATATACAGGGCCTATCTGTCACACCTAAGCTTTTATGAAGCTCAATTCAAACACTCATCAAGTACCACCAATAAACCAGAGATCATCTGTTCTGGTTATATTGCTTATTAGTAAGCAGAGCAGAAGGAAATGGGCAGTAAATGACAAAATTTTTAGAAGAAACATTGGAGATCGCCTAGTATATTACAGGCAAATAAACTGTGGGCCAGAAAGAAAAACTATCTCAGTTCATGTAGCTAATTCATAGCAAGATTGGAATCACAGCCCTGGCTTGCTGACTCTACACTCTTTCTACAAAGAAACAGTTGCTTCCAAAGAAGGGGGGGATTTCCATGAACCGTTTTTCCCCTTCCCTGAAGAACAGAATTGAGTCCAATTAGTGGAAGTAAATTCCTGCCTTTCCTTTCTCACATAGTTTATGAAAGAACACCTACATTACCCTGTTGCCTGAATGAATTACCTAGTCCATTTCCTTTATTTTATAAGCAAGGAAAATGAGGAAAACACTTTGTCTAAATTCATACAGTTATTTAATAATAGAATTGGGCATGAGAAGACCTGTGTTTGAACCATCACTACAGAACTGACCAGCTATGTGGCCTCAGGATAATGGCTACATATATCTGGACCTCACTTTCCTGCTCTGTGAAGTAAAGGAATAGAACGCTATGATGTTGAAAGGCTTTCCATAGTTCCATGATTCTATAAATTTGCTGCTTCAAACTGGAAATAAACATAACATTACTTCTTTTCTTTGAGCACATCATTACTTAATAGAATCCAGAGACAGCTGGATAGAAAAGGATATAGAGATTGTCAGCCAATGCATATTTGAGTAGAAATCTTCTTGATAACGTCTCTTAAAAATGGTCACCAAACCTCTGATATATCATTTGACTTTGGAATGACTCATTTCCAGGAAGTTTTTCCAAACTCCCTTTTTTTGCATACCTATTTATACCTATTTATGAATACCTATTTATTCATTAAGTATGTTTGACTAAGGGGCAGCTAGGTGTTGCAGTGAGTAGAGTGCCGGCCCTGGAGTCAGAAGGACCTGAGTTTGGATCCGGCCTCAGACACTTAACACACACAAACAAAAACCTAGCCGTGTGACCTTGGGCAAGTTACTTAACCCCAATTGCACTCCAAAAAAAAAAAAGTATGTTTGACTGAGGAGTTTAGCTGAGACAACAAAGCCTCCATCTATGAAACAACTGAAAATTCACTAACAATAAGTCACCCAAAGTAAATTAATCATGAGAGGAATGTTTGTGCTCCCATACATCAGTGGGGTCAAGATTTGATTTATTAATATGATTATTCCTTTTTCATTTTAGATTATTAGCCATCTATGCATATATATGTACATACACATGCATCATTTTTGTAAGATGACCAGCTGTGAGTGACTTAGCTATTCTCAGCAGTAAAATTAGCCAAGACAACTCTGAAGGACTTAGGACGAAAAATGCTACCAATCCCCAGACAAAAAACTGATGGTGTCTGAATACAGATTGAAATGTAGGGGAAAATAAATAAAGCACATATATGTAATTTAAAATTTTTATTTTATTTTCAATTCACCAAACAAGCATTTCCATAACATAATACAATAAAAAAGTTTATTGTGTGTAAAACTCCAAATCTACAATGAACAATGTGCTATTCCTTCCAAATAATGCTGTAAATTTTTTAATCTTTTTTCCTTTTTTCATCCCTGCCCCCTTATCTAGAGATGGCTACCATTAGGCACAATTCACCTGAGGTGGATAGATGACTCAGTGGATAGAGCTCTGGGTCTGGAGTCAGGAAGACTTGCATTCAAATCTAGGTCAGTCACTTACTAGCTGTGTGACCCTGGGGAAGTCATGAACTTCTGTTTGCCTTAATACATTGAACTAGGAAACCCCATGGACTGTATTGGTGTGCTATGGTTCACAGGGTCACGTCACATTCACCAAACTCAAATCTGTCTCTCTCTAATTTTAGTCCATAGATCCATATTCTGCTTCTGTCAAAAACTAGAATAAATCAAATCCATCTTCCATGTGAGAGACTTTCAGATACTTGAAGTTTTCTCTCTTGCCTCATTTAAGTATGTCTTTGTCATTCTATGTTTAGATAGACACATAGATACATAGATAGATATTACATAGTCCAATGTGTTGTCGTAATCTCAGTTTCTCAAGGGTTTTTATTCACACTCAACAAATCACTTAACATACAATATCTCTTGAAAACTCTAACATAATAAGTTATGGCTGAAATATCTATTTATATTGATGGAAATATTTTCTTACACAGATAAAGTTAATAATCTGAACTAAAATACAGTAATATGCTAAATAACTCTAATTTTCTTCCAATTAATTTTCCCATTATCAGGAATCTATCCAGTTGGTTTCCAGAAAAGCATAAAATGGGAATATTGATTGTAGAACATGCCAATAATCTGAAATATCCATTTATAAGTATATAGGAGGAGAAGTACATGGGCACACAGCATTCCCTCCCACTCCATGATAAAGACATGATAGTGTGGAATGAACAGCAGCCATGGAGTCAATGGTTCTCAGTGGAAATTCTGTCTTTTTTTATTCCCTATGTTAAGTAGGACAAATCACTTACATTCTTTGATAGTCCATTTCCCACATTTAAAATGAGGTTTTTGTAATCAGTGATGACTCAGGTCTCCTGTGGTCCTACAGACTATGACTTTAAAAACCTTTATGTAGAACCCTACAGATTTTTAGAGAACTTTTATTTTCTGCCAGTCTGATCCTAGATTTCAAGGTAATGATAATTATCTTTACCATGTTGACGTTGTTGTTGTTCTATTGTTTCAGTCATGTCTAACTCTTTACTACCCCATTTGGGGTTTTCTTGGCAAAGATATTGAAGTGGTTTTTGCTATTTTCTTCTCCAGGTTTTTTTCAAGGTGAAGAAACTGAGGCAGACAGGATTAAGTTATTTACCCAAGATCATAAAGTTAGTAGGTGCCTGAGGCCAGATTGGAACTTGGGAAGATAAGTCTCCCTGATTCCAAGCCCAGCACTCTATTCACTGTGCCATCTCATTGTCTACATATTAGTAAGCAGTAATAATATTAATTATTAATAATTGTTTTTAAATTCGTTATATTAATTTTATATATGAGACTAATATTTCAGAACATATGAGATAACATATGTAAAATACATCCCAAACTTTAAATCTCTCTATTTTTTGCTGTTTAATTCTTTTTTTCAGTCATGTCCAACATTTCATGACCTGTTTGGGGTTTTCTTGACAAAGATTCTGGAGTGGTTTGCCATTTCTGCCTCCAACTCACTTTCCAGATGAGGAAACATACAAACAGGGTGAAGTGATTTGCCCAGAGTCACACAACTGGAGACTGAGACAGGATTTTAACTCAGATCTTCCTGACTCCAGGCTGATCACTCTAGTGACTGAGCCACCTACCTGCCCAAATCTTTCTCTAAATACTAGCAATTGTTATATAATAAATAGTTTCAAATTTTATAGAAAGAGTTTCAGAAGACAAAGAAATGACCAGAGCAATTAGACTGGTTGGCCCTAGGTTCACAATGCTAGACTTGGAGAAGAGCACTGAGACTTTGGTTTGCCTTCTGATGGAGCCTATGCTGAGATCCAAGAATGGAGTCACGTCTGTATCTGGTGAGTGACTTCATTCTGCTAACCATATGACAAAGAGCATCCTTTGTGATTGCCTCTGGACCTGGAAATGGTGATAGGAACATTCAAATGGTAAAAACTAGCTGAAGGGAGGCCTTGCTCTTGGTATTTTTTCCCCTACCTGAAAGCATGGGAGGAGAGAGAAGTGCTATAAGTGTATAAATGGAAAGGCCTCAGGCCATCCCCAGACCCAGTCATCACGAAGCCCGTAAATCCAGGCCTCTATTCTAAATCTCTCACCAGATTGAGTTTGAAGGAGCCATTGGGAAAGTCTCTCTATTCCCGGGAGCCATTTCCTTGACAGTGTTCAGAGAGCACTCTCATAACATGAGAGAAGCAGATATGAATAAATTGTTCGTGGAAACACCTGGGATTAATCTTGCTGCCTTTAATGATCCTTGGGAGATTCCCAATATCCTGGTACAGGAAACCTCTGAGGTTCCTTTCACTATCTCATCTGCAAAGTGCTAGTTCTTCAAGGCCCTCAAGCAGTGTAGAACATCTTTCTCCACCTTCAACGGTATGAGGTCCATCCAGAGAGCAGAGACGAGGAGTTCTAGTTCCAGCTAGGGTTCCCCCTTTTGAGGAGATCCCACCTACTTTGAAGGTCACGGAACACCATTTTATTTAACCCAAAATTAAGAGGATGGAGGGAGGAGGGAAACTTTCCGGGGGGGTTGGGATTGGGGGAGGCTGTGCCAACAGCATCTCGGGACAAAGACAATCTACATATCACCACTTTTCTCCAGGTGGGTGGTAGAGTCCAAAGAGTTAGGTGGGATGAGGATGGCATTTCACTTTTCCTCTTGTCTGGCTTGGGACCCTAGTTTTGAGAGTTGTGAAGGACATTAGAGATAATCTGCTAAACCTCCTCATTTTACAAAGAAAGAAACATGTTTAGACAAACATGTCCCCAAGTTCATACTAGTCATGTAGTTCACTAAGGGAGCAGACTAAAATCTTGGAGAGACTTTAGGGAGCATCTAATTGAAGTTCTTCGTTTGACAGAAAAAGGAACAGAACATTTAAGTGGTTTTCAGAAAGTCACACAGTGGACACAAGACATAACTGGACCCAGGATTCCTAATCTACTTCCTGTTGCAATACAGCACAACTGTTTCATATGTATTAAACTTCTTTCACCAAGTGCACTAAAGTCAAGTTTATGCCAGGTGACCAATGTAAAGAAAAGGGGCTTGAAATAAGAGTCAGGAGAAAAAGGCTCTGTTCCCAGAACTGCCGCCAACTCTCTGGAGTACGTGGATCAAGACTTCACTCCCCTGGATCAAAGATTCCTCAGCTGTGAAGAGGAGTTTGAGCTAAGTGATCAATAAAATCCCTTCTAATGCTGACATTTTATGTTCCATATTTCAAGGTCCCTCTGGGTTGAAGAATTCCATTTTATCTTTTAAGTCAGGGAACCTAAAACCTTTTCAATCATTATACTCTATCTAAAAGTCCAGAGATGTGCTGGAGCCAGCTCAAACTTCTGAGTGTTAAGTTTTTGGTGTGAGCACTTATCCTTCAGAAATTCACCCTAGAAATTCCTTCAATGTCTGGGGTCTTCTTATCCTGGAAGAAAGCTAAGAAAGCTTTGTGGTCCCCTTCTCTCACGAGGGAGTCCCTTCCAGTGTCTTCATTTGGGGAAGGGGCCCATGCCTCAAACTACTCCCCAGAACTTATCTGCTAAACCACAGATGGGTGAGATTTAATTTTTAAAGGTATCTCCAACAACATGAATACCTTCAGCTGAGGCAATTAGAGATCATTTGTGATTTGCCCATCAGAAGAGCAAGAGAAGAATGGAATGAAAAATACACTTACAAGAAAGGATCATAGAGGGCGGAGTAGAAACAGCTCTTCCAAGCCTCTCTGCCCCCAGATTCCCCACAAACTATGTAAAAAAGGACTGTGAACAACTTCTGGAGACCCAGCACCCACAGAACGACACAGAGAAGCTAACCTCCCGCTGAGGACAGCCCAGCAGCCCTGCAGGAAGGACCAGCGCAGCGGTCTGGGAGCCGGCAGCGCGCAGAGCACAGAGCGCAGGAGCCGAGCCAAGCCCAGGAGCCAAGCCCAGGTCCGCGTGAGCCGAGGTTTTAGCTCCAGGGCGGCAGGGCCAGCAGCCAGCTGGAGGAACCCCAGAACACCAGGAGCTGTGGCAATTCCAGAATTATCAACATAGACATGCCTAGGACAAAGTAAGAGGTTAGTGTCCTATGGACTTTGGGGCCTGTATTTGGGGAATTCGTCAGCTCCCTCCCCTGGGGGCTAGAAGCCGCTGAAGTGACATGCCATTTTGTAGTTTTCAGAGGCAGGTCTGGCTCCCAGCCTACAAATCGTGGGGAGATCCAGCGATCAGTCTTGGGGGGTAATCGCTCTTGCTTTAACCTCCCTGGATCTGGATTGTGATCTAGGGTGGAAGTTGTCCCCCCCACACGTTTGGGACGAAAATTCCTCTAGCTGGCCTTAAAGCCATAGTGTGGCAACAAGCCCAAAAGTCAAGCAATTAAGTGGCAACATGCCAAGGCAAAGGAAACAGAAAAATGCAACCCTAGACTCCTATTTTGGGGGCATAGAGCGGAAAAAGGACTGTGAGGTCAGAAGTCCTGCTCCAAAAGCCCCAGGGGAAAACATGAACGGGTTGCAGGCCATAGAGGACCTTAAGAAGGACTTTAAAAGTCAAATAAGAGAAGTGGAGGAAAAATTAGAAAGAGAAATGAGAAGGATGCAGGAAAAGTATGAAATGAGGGTCAACAGCCTGACTGAGGAAAACAACACCTTAAAAAATAGACTAACTCAAATGGCAAAGGAGGCCCGAAAGGGCAATGAGGAGAAGAATGCCTTAAAAAGTCGAATTTGCCAGATGGAAAAGAATCTCAAAAGTTCACTGAGGAGATTCATTCCTTCAGAGTTAGACTGGAGCAAATGGAAGCTAGTGACTTTATGAGAAATCAAGATGCTGTTAAGCAGATCCAAACAAACAAAAGATTAGAAGGCAATGTGAAATATCTCATGGGAAAAACCACTGACCTGGGGAATAGATCCAGGAGAGACAATTTAAAAATTATTGGACTACCTGAAAGCCATGATCAAGGAAAGAACCTAGAAATCACCCTTCAAGAAATTCTCAAGGAAAACTGCCCTGATGTTTTAGATCCAGAGGGGAAAATAGAGGTTGAAAGAATCCACCGATCACCTCCTGAAAAAGATCCCAAAAGAAAACTCCCAGGAATATTATAGCCAGGTTCCAGAATCCCCAGATCAAGGAGAAAATACTACAAGCAGCCAGGAAGAAACAATTTCAATATTGTGGAAACACAATCAGAATAGCACAGGACCTGGCAGCTTCTACACTGAGGATCAAAGGGCATGGAATATGATATTCCAGAGGGCAAAAGATCTGGGACTGAACCCAAGGGTCACCTACCCAGCAAAACTGAGTATTTTGTTTCAGGGGAAAATATGGTCATTCAGTGGAATAGAGGACTTTCAAGCATTCTTTATGAAAAAACCAGAGTTGAATAGAAAATTTGACATTCAGACACAAGAAGCAAGAGATGCTTGAGAAGGTAATCAAGGAAAAGAAATCAAAAGGAACTTATCAAAGTTGAACTATTTACATTCCTATATGGAAAAGCAATAACTGTGACTGATGATATCTTTCTCACTATGAAAATAATGGAAGAAGGGGGGTGTGGTCATATGAATACATATGTGAATGTGTGTGTATATGGTTACAGTTATATATGGATAGAGGGCATAGGTTGAATTTGTTAGGAAGGGAGAATACTCAAGGGATGAAATTATGAGGTGAGAGAGGAAAGTGGCAAGAGGAGATGGGGAGAGACAGGGTAGGGTAAACTATCCCATGTAGAAGAAGCAAGGGGAAGTGGTTGCAAAGGAGGAGGAGAATAAGGAAGGCTAAAAAGACAAAACCACATTCCCATTGAATTTGGTTCAGGGAGAAAATGACATACATACTAAATGGGATATCTCAACCTGCAGCAGGATAGGGGGAAGGGGATGAGAGGAGAGATGATGGATGGGAGGGCATCCTTGGGGTGAGGGGAGGTTGGAAGTACCCACTATAGAAGAGGGACAGGATCATGTAGGGAATGGACCAGGTGGGGGGTGGGATGAGTGGGAGGGAATTATAAGCAGCCTTGTACAATATATCTACTATGATAATGTTTTGCATAGCTGGACATGTACAACATATACTGAATTGCTTATCTCCCAAGAAGGAATGGGTGACAAGGGAGGAAGGAAATGGATCTGAAATTCGAGGTCGTAACATTAAATGTTTCAAATATATATAAATATTATTATTAATACTATTTCACTTGTAATAGGGAGATAAGATGTGCAGGCATTGGGACACAAAGATTCACCTTCCTCTAATGGAAAAGTCGATGGGGGTATGGGAGAAGGTATGGGAGAGAGCAGATTGGAGGAAGTGATATCTTGTGGGACTACTATTCTGGGAGGTTGGGTAAGTGAATAATGGGGGGAAAATGATTGTAACTCAAAATCTGGCGGAAATGAATGATGTAAAACAGAAGTTAATAAAGCATTTGTTTAAAAAAAAAAAGGATCATAGAGTGTGTTTCCCTTGTGAGGTTTTTCATAAGATGAAAAAGAGAATTACAGATTATAAGAGAAGATAAAGAAAGGGAATTTGGTTGAGTCTATGTGACACTAAGACATGTATTCTTCAGTACTTTAAAGATATGTGTTTTGTCACTTTGGGCTCTACTAAGTTAAATTGGAATCTCTTTATGCCTCAGATTTGCTGTGGCTGAAAAGTCTATCAGTGGGTTATGAACCACTCTACAATTATTATAAAGCAACAAGCACACGATCTAACACAGAGTCTGTCCTCAAAATCTTTCTGCCCTCTTGAAGTCCTTCAGAGTTTGCCCTCCACTGGCATAGTCTCTGAGAAATACAGGCCATCTCTATGATATTGTGAAGCATTGGAGGATGACTAAAGCAGAGTCCTGGTCCACTAACTAACAATACTGCCATTATCAATCTTTTGTGCACTCACATCTCCCTGCACACACTCACATACTTCTTCCTATCCAATCTGTTCTTAACTGAGATCTGTTATACCAAAACCACAGTATCTTTAGTGCTTTCCAACATCTTTGGCCCCCAGAAGGCCATCCCAATTGGCTGGTTGCAAGGCCCAGATGTTCTTTTTGCCAGAGTTGGTGGCACTGTTTTCTATTTGCTATCATGATGTATGACCACTATGTGGCCATTTGTCACCCTCTCCACTATACCCTCATAAGAGCAGGAACTGGGGTGACCCAATAATTGTATTGCTCAGACTCTGTAATGTAGTTAAACAACCAATGCAGACTAAGATTGAACCCTGCGTCTGTCTCCTTCGGAAGTAAATAATATCTCAAATCCAACGTGGATTTAATCCATAGCTGTCTATCAAAGCATGGAGTGATGGGGAAGGAAGAGCCCTTAAGATATAATAAGTTATATTTTAAACTTAGTGGGCAATCAAGAGAAAAGCATTAGAAAATAAATGAAAGCTCTAGAGGAATACAAGGATGCAAAACATGCTTCCTGAAAATTTAAATGCATGTAAATGAAGTTAATGGCAACATGAGATAAAAGGAAATATTAAAGTGAAGTTCAAAGGATGAAAAACTTAAAATAAGAAACTAGATATTTCATTTCCAGTATAATAAAAATGATGATGTTATCAAAGTAAACTTAAAAATGTAATGTTATATCAATAAAATTACCAAAGGAATATTTTACAGAGCTAGATAAAATTAATAATAAAGTTCACTTGGAGGAACAAAATATATAGGATATCAAGAGAAATAATCAAAAGTACATATGAAAACACTAAGGAGGGGGCGGCTAGGTGGTGCAGTGAGTAAGAGCGCCGGCCTCGGAGTTGGGATGACCCAAGATCGAATCCGGCCTCAGAAAATGAGCACCCACACACAAATAATGACTAGCCGTGTAACCTTGAGCAAGTTACTTAACCCCAATTGTTCACAAAAAAAAAAAAGAAAACACTAAGGAAATAAAACCTCCAGGAGCTAAACTATGTGATTAAGCAGCACTTATCAAAATCATTTAATGTTGTTTCAAAAATTAGAAAACTAAATCACAAAAATGTATCAGACAAGATGGAATGTGTCATAATGGAAATCAACATAATCATGTTCAGTAAACCCTAAAACACAAATTAGTTAGTTAAGAATTCCCTCTTTAATAATAACTCCCTGGGGCAGCTAGGTGGCCCAGTGAATAGAGAACCGACCCTGGAGTCAGGAAGACCTAAGTTCAAATATGTTCTCAGATACGTAACACTTACTAGCCTTGTGACCTTGGGCAAGTCACTTAACCCCAATTGCCCTGCTTTATCCCCTCCAAAAAGCAAAATAATAATAATAATAATAATAATAATAATAATAACTCCCAAGCAAATTAGAAAACAACCTGGCAGAAATTAGGCAGGACTTAGAGACAGTAAGACCTAAACTCAAATCCTGCCTCATCCCCTCTCTATGTGTGTAAACCGGAGTAAATCACTTAATCTCTCTGTCAGTTTTTCACATGCAAAATGGGGTTATTAATAGCACTTATTTCACAAGGTTATTGTGAGGATCAAATAATTTAATATATATAAAGTACATTGGAAACTTTAAAAGCTCATTAGCACTATATTCTAACATAAATTCAAAAAGTATACGTGTTCTGGATTTTCACGATGATGCCATAAAAACTGTCAGAAGAGAAGCATATCATGCGTCTTTCACAGCTATGGAGAGTATATGAATTCTTAACCAAAAAAAAAAAAAAAGAATAGGGTTAAATACAGTAGACAAAATAATTTTGATTTGTCCCAGAAGAGGACAGGATCATCATTTCCTTTCCTGTTGTATGCAGGGCAAATGGCCTTGAGCCTTGGTTACTTCCAGATATCCTGGTACCAATGAAGCTCTCTTCTGGTATATAAAGGCATAGTGGCAACCACACTGGCATACCCAGAATGGCTGCTAGCACAGGTTCTTAGATCTGCTATACTAAAAATGATAGCTGTTTAAGGGGTCAACAGTCTTTTTTAAATTACATTCACTAGTTCAGGGGGAAAGTCAACACCCTGAACTTCAGGGAAAATACAAGCAGAGAAATAAAGACCAACAGACAGGGCTCTGACTGCCTGAATCAACTATATACTTTACATACATCCCTGGATCAGGAGAGCCTTTACATATAAGCAGGCAGGGAGCTCTGAACATGTGGCCACTCAGAATCTCAACCAGTGAATCACAAGAACCTTCTCATAAGTGAGCCCCCAAAGCAAATCACCAACTCAGAGTATATATACACTTCTCAGAGCCAGAAGGCATCACAACCCTCAGACTCGGGGCCTAATTAGAAATTAGCAAAAGGTGTGAAAGCTTTCTTCCAAGCAAGCCTCCCCTACTTTCCCTTAATGGGTTCCATATGTGACCTTTTTAATGGGCAGGAAGATCTTAAATCCCATTAACATTACAAGAGGTCAGGAATAGAGCTTTCCATGAATTGAGAGTGAGCTGGTGATTACTAGTGATATTGCTTAATGTAGGTTTTTAGAGAAAAAAATCAATAGGCACAAAGTCAAGGTGAAGGAATCATGGTTCCTTTGACAACAATCTAGAAGGGGTAGTGAACCACGAAGTGGATGAAAAGTGGATTGTTGTGGATGAAAAAAATTATCTCAATCCTAGACCACCTTAAGAGAGACAGACCAGGAGTGGCAGTGCAGTGAAAAGAGCAATGACCCTGGAGTCAGAAGGACCTGAGTTCAAATCCAGCTTCAGACACTTGACACACTTATTAGCAATGTGACTGTGCAAGTCACTTAACCCCAATTGCCCTCCAAAAAGCAAAAAACAAAAGAGACAGTGACAGACAGACCATCCAAATGGAAGGAGGTGAGAGTATTCTGCTTTCTGTTCTGACAAGAAATCTGGAGGATTCTGTTCACTTCTGAGTGCCACATTTCAGGAAGGACATTGAAAACTGGAGGCAGCCCAGAGAACACCAGAAAGGAACCCAAAGATCAGGTCATGGGAAGATCAATTGAAGAAACTTGAAACTGACATCTTAGAGAGAAGAAAGGCATGGCTGCTGTCTTCAAGTACTTGAAGGATGGTTACATGGAAGGAGTGTTAGACCTTTTCTATTGACCCCAGAAGAAAGAACAAGGAGAAATGGGTAAAGACTGTAGCCACACACATTTAAGTTGGGTGTAAGAGAAAAATGCCAAATGTGCCTGACTGACTAATTGGAGATCTCCAGAAATGGAATAGACTGCTAGGAGTTCTCTTCTATAGTGTTCAAGATTGCTAGCATTTATACACTGCTTTGAAGTTCGCAAAGAGCTTTACAATCATGATTGCATTTTATCCTCACAACAATCTTTGGCCTTGAACTAAGTGCTATTATTATGCCCATTTTACAGACGTGGAACCTGAAGCAAACAGAGGTTAAGGGTCACACAGCTAGTAAGCATCTGAGAGCAAGTTTTTAATTCAGGTCTTTCTGACTTCAAGTCCAACCAAAGCAGCTACAGAGATAGAATGCTGAAGATACAAGTTCAAAGTCCAACACAGACTCTTACTAGCTGTATGACCCTGGACAAGTAAATTAAACTCTCTTTGCCTCAATTTCTTCATTGGAAAATGGGGATAATAATACCACCTATCATCCAGAGTCATTGAGAAGATCAAATGATTTAATATTTGTAAAACCTCAAAGGACCATGACAAGTTAATTAGTATGAACACACATATGTGTATGTGTATATAATACATGTATGCTCACATATGTGTATACATGTGTATATAACACATTATGTGTATCACAGATATCTCTATGCATTGACAAGTGTGACCTAAACTTCATTATTAGTACACACAATTTTAAAGGTCTTGAACATCTGAAATTACTGGAACATAAGCTGATAGATTAGATAGGATTTGTGCCTTGTTTCATCTTTGCTTACTCAGTGTTAAAACACCATTTGTTCCACTGAAAATAGCCAAAGGACATGCTTATACTATGTGTACACTCCATCCCAATCCCTCCCAAATAGCAAAGGATCACCTTGCTTATTAGTGGAAAAGTTGGGACTCAAACCCAGGTCCCCTCATTCCTAGTCCATGGCTCTGAGCATTATATCACAGACCTTTCAAGAATCTTGAATTATTTTAAACTCATTTTCTCCTTTCCTCACTGCTAAGATTTATTGGCATGTGATCTAAGTCCCTGATCATAGGAGAACAAAAGAGGTCTATTTTCTCCCACTGGTCCCCAGGCACCAGCTCTGATCTCCACTGATAAAACCCCAGAGGATTTGGCTGCCCATTAAATTTTCCTCTTCCATCCTTGACTTGGACATTTTTCTATCTTTAGTCTGATCCAGTTAGAGGGAGCTAATAGAAAAATCTCTGTGCCCCAGGGATCCATTCCACTGAGACAGAGAGCTCAGGGAGGGCAGTAATAACCTGGCTGAAGCAGGAATAACTAGACTATAAGCAGAGATAACAGGAACTGTCCTTGCTGATTTTCTGATGCTGAAGAGACACCAAGCTCTCTGATCTAGGAAGCCTCTGGGGTGCCCTTCACCACACCCCTTCTCTTAAAGGCACTCAGGTAGCTAAAGGGACCACAGCCTTTCGCTTTCTTCAGTTATATGAGGACTAACCAGAGAGCAGAGTCAGGGAGCCCACCCATCACCCAGGGCCTTCCTTTCTAGGAAACCATGAGCCATCTGAAAGTCATAGACTTCCATTCTATTAAATCCAAGCAGATGAAGAGGGAGAGAATAACTGAGCCCGGGAGAAATTCAGGACAAAGACAGCTTGTGGAGCAGAGCTTTTCCTCAGAGGGCTAATGGAATCTGAAGCAGTGGAATGTGGTATAATTTATTTATTGATCTCATTGCTAATTTCTGATCAGGCCCCGAGTCTGAGGGCTCTGATGCCTTCTGGCTCTGAGAATCATATATATACTCTGAGTTGGTATTTTGCTTTGGGGGCTCACTTAGGAGAAGGTTCTTATGATACCACATTTATATATTTATATATTTTCATTTAGTTTTAAGGTTTCAGAACTTAGAAATCATTTCTAGTATAATACTTTTTATTTTACAGAGAAAATTACCTAGCCATACTCACACACATTGCAGAATCATAGTTCTATAACTAAAAAGTCCCTTAAAGGTAATTTAGTCCGTGCCCTTCCTTTTACGGATAAGGAAACTGAGGTTAGAGAAGTTAAGTGACTTGCCCATGGTCACAGAGTTGCCCGATTATTGAGCTATTCTTTAAAAAAACATTCATATGTTCTCTTACCTTACCTTCATGTCTTAATGTATCATTTAGATCTTCTTTATTCAATAAATTATCTCATGGAAGAACATTTAAAAGCGGGGGCGGAGGGGAGATGAGGTTAGCAAAACTAACATATCAAGAAAGTCTAATAGTATGCGCAAAATGCTACACCCTTCTGCCCCCCTCCCAATAACTTCTTCAAATAAGGGAGAAATATGGATGTTTTCATCTGCGGGGGAGGGGGAGCTTAACTGACCTGCTCTTCAGCCAGGCTACAATGCTCATCTGCGTGTTAGTCCTGTCTTGGCAAGTAGAAGATTTGCCAAGTGAGTGACTTAGAGGAAGTAGCCCTGAATGGGAATCAGGGCACCTGGGTCCTAATTCTGGCCCTGCTGCTAATGGACCTTGAGCAAGTCACTATGCTTATCTAGAGCTGAATTTTCCCTCTTTTGAAAGTAGGGGATTAAATTCAATCTCTAAGGTACTGTGCAGTGTGATTCAGTATAAAATGGACTTGATTTGGAATCAAAAGGTTCAAAGCCCATCTTTGCCACTTACTACAAATGTAGCCTCTCTAGACCTCAGTTTCCTTGTCTGTAAAATCAGGGGAGTGAACTAGATAATGGGTAAGTTGATCTAAAGTTCTGAGCCTACAGTTCTACAATCCCTTCCAGCTCTGAAATCCTGTTCTCTGTTCTAAGGTTCAAATTAGCCCTGACATTCTCTGCCTTAAAGGCATGGGGTACATCTTCCACTTTTCCATAGTCCCTAGTTTCTGGGTAAGTAGAGAATGTTTATTAAAGGCTGGGTGTTCAATTGATTGATAGTTTGGGTTAGCCCAGCAGGCTGCCTTAAGAGAGCACCAAGCCAATGTCCTTTCTTCAGAAACCATACAAAGTGGGAGCACAGTATCTCCAAGTCCTGGCGGTAAAATTCTTGGTTAGTCCCTTGTAGCTTGAGTCCAGAGCCCCAGCAAATGTTTTTGAGTCTAGCTTTGTAGGGAAAGGGAACAGCCCAGCCTTTGTCCTAGAAAGGTAAAAGCTAGTTTCCTCGGGGCACATTCCCTGTAGAGTGTGCTCATCACAGGAAACCAGGAGCTCAGGGTCCTTCACCTAAAAGCTCCTTTGATGGGTCCTTGATCTCTTGGCTAGAGGACCACACTTGTACAGGTGTAGATTACTAGTCATTCAAACATTCCCTCCATGATTGAGCTACCCTATACCCTAGGGAATCATCTCCAAGCTTTCTAACATTTTACTTGTACCACAGTGGTACTCAGGTTAGCTACCTGTAACCTCTCACCAAGCCCCAAACGATTTCCCTAAGTCGATGAAGGTTTCATTTATCAGCTGGTCTATGGCAGGGAGCCAGGGTGTTTTTTTTTTCCTCTCTCCTAAAGGGATCACAAAGTCTGTTCTAACATACAGAGCACTAGACTGGAAGTTTGGAAAGTAGCCTTAAAAATTATATTCATAAGTGTGTCTGATGAAGGGTCTCCAGTGATAAGAAAATCCCTCCTTCTAGAAGCAGCCCTTGCCAAACTTGAAATGTTCTCATTAAAAGGAAGTCTTTTTTTTTCTATGATCCTAAACCCATGCTAATTCTCCTAACACGTGCAAGTCTTCAAAATACCTGAACACAGGAATCATGTCCCTTTCTCCCTGTTCAAACCTACCCAGAAACTAAGTACTTTACAAATCAAATGTTAATGTTAGCAGTTTGGCAGTGTTTGTCAGTTTTTCCTGGTTATTGAATCACAATCCCCTTCTCGAACAGTGGACTCTACTGAGGCAGCTAGATAGTGTATTAGACATAAAACTGACCCTGGAATCAGGAAAACCTGATTTCAAACACAGCCTCAGATATTTACCAGCTATGTGACCTTGGGCAAGTCACTGAACCTCAGTTTCTGTAAACATAAAATGGAAATAAAAACAGCACTGACCTCACAGCATTCTTCTTAGGATCAAATGAATACTGTAAAATGTTTAACATAATACCTGGCACATAGTAGGTGCCCAATAAACATTTATTCCCTCCTCTTCTTTGCTCCCCTACCTCCAAATGGTCTACTGAGTAAGGTTCCATTGAAAAGAGATCTACTAGGTTGCCAGTTAGGAGAGTAATTTTGACATCCATCATTAGCAAACAGTAGATACTTAATAAAGTTTTACTGATATTGATTTATTCATAGAGTGAGGAGTGGTTATATCCTCGGATTCACAGGAATTAAAGCTAGAATTAGAGCTGTATCTTCAGACATCAACTAGTCCAACACACCTTTTTTTAATTTAGAAACAGAGTCCTAGGAGAGAAATGTTATGCCCAAGGCCATGTAACTAGTAAATGACAGTTCAACAGTCCAATGACATAGCCCATTTTAGGTCTGTTTGCTTGGAGGGGGTTGTTTGTTTTTTACTTCCAGTCAAATAATTTAAAACTTAAAACATGACTTGGGGAAGTCATGATAATTGTCTTCAAGTATTCCAAATGTCATCATGTACAAAGGGGATTCAAATTATTCTACTTGACCCCAGAGAACAAACCCAAGGATAAAGAGAAGTCACAGAGAAATTGAATTCAACTCCAACCAATCGGAGCTGTCCCAAAACCAAATAGACAGCTGTCTCAGGTAATGTGTTTGCTGCCATTGGAGAGCTTCAAGCAGGTCACCATTATAAAGGAGGATTTTAGTAAATTACAAGCAAGACTAGATGGCTTCTGGATACCATTCTAACTCTTTGCTCCTATTAAATTTTTAGTCTGACAAGAGCCTCCAATGATGAGTGAAATAATATAAAATGTTGGCATAGTGACCAGTGGTTGTACTTACAGCTCTCCTCTGTCCTCATTTCCTCCCTCTCCTGCTCCTGCTCTGCTCCCTTCTTCCTCCCTTTCTCCTCCATCTCCTCTTCCTGATGTTCCTCCATTAGTAACCTTGAGAAATTTTAGGAAGACATCTTTGTAAATCATAAGCACTACTGAGAAACATTTACATTTATAAGATGTTTGGAACTTACAGCGCAATTCATATCAATTCCCTGGGTTGATTCTCACGGCAACCCTTGTGAGCAGGTATTATTTTCCTCATTTTACCAATCAGGACATTGAATTGAGACAGAAAGTGACTTGTCTTAGGTCACTCAGTGATAAAGCTGGGTTGGTAATCTAAGCTATCCTGTGTACAGAACTCATTGCATCCCCCATGCAGGTCAATAAAGCGAAGACTGTTCAATGAGAAATAGCAGTAGATGTCGTGAGAGGGTAGACATTAGCTCCAAGAAAGGAAGTCATAAAGTGGGAAAGCAGCTGGCATTATAAAGTGTTCGATACAGAGGTGGCCTGATCAGTGCACTGGGCTTGGGGTCCAAAAGATATGGGGTCAAATGGTACCTTAGTAGCTCTGTGATCCTAGGCATTCAACTGTAGGTGGTTGTTAAGTCATTTCAACGGTGTCCAACTGTCCACTGACCCCATTTGGGAGTAAGTACATTTGGCAATTCCCTAGGATGCATCTGTTAAGTCATCGTTGGGTTGAAATTTGAGTTAATGGAAGGAATATCTACATTAGACATTACCACAACAAATGAAAACACAGATCCTTAATGTATCTGTGTAATGGAAGATCACATTAGAGAGGAAATGAGTCATATGCCTCCAGGAAAAGATCCTAGATTGTTTCTCTGTTGAGAGATAACAGGTAAATTTCATAGGATAAGATAGAGGAGGAGCATATATCATAAGAAGATCAAGTAGGAGGGTGTTTGTGTGGGTCTATGTGATGCTAAAACATCTCTAAATGTCAACACTTCATTAGTGCAAGGATCTGTGATTTGCTGAACACCATCTTTTCTTCCACCAATGCACCAGTTCATGCCCCAATAGATAGTTTTTGAGAGTGGCTGGGTCTGAAAATTGGCTAAGGCCAATGTGATAAAAAAAAAATTGCTTTATAATTGGGCTGGTCATGAGATAAAGAGCATACTGGCCATCACCAAAGTTTTTGTTTTGTCTTGAAATCTTCTGTTGTTTTTTTTCCTTCCACTGCTATAGCTTTGAGAAGTCATGGTCATGTCCATGACATTGTGAAGCCATGGAGGAGGCAAAAACATAAAAACCATCCATGCCTCCAAAGAAATCACATCCTAACGGGGAAGATGAGACACATACAGAGTAGAAGAAAGGTAATCTCAGAGGGGAAGCTTCAAGTTCCTGGGGGGAGAGAAAAGGCTTCCAGCAGAAAGTGGCATTTGGGCTGTATCTTACACGAACCCAGGGATGTCAAAAGGATGTGAAGATAGGAGGTGAGAGAGAATTCCAGGTAAATGCCACAACCTGTGCAAAAATATCTAAGATGTATAAAAATGACTTTGAATGGAGTTTAGAGGAAGAGATTGTATAAGCCATTGGACAATGGCTTTTAATGGAGTTTGTAGAAAGAGATTTAGGAAAATATCTAACTAGGACAGTCAAATGACATGAGCATTTTTCTAAGGATGAGAGAGACTTTAGCAGGTGTCACCTTACCCCACCAATTACAGAAACGTAATGATAGGTATTAGAGACATTAAAATATGCAAAAGTCTTTGGATTAGAGTCAGGAAGACCTGGGTTCAAATCCTTCCTCAGACATTTACTAGTTACGTGGCCCTGGATGAGTCACAAATTCTCTGAGTCTTAATTTCTCCATCTGTAAAATTATTTTAATAAGTTTTAAATGAGATAATATGAGTGATTTTCAAACCTTACAAGGTCACATATGCATCAGTCTTCATTATAATTATGGAAACACCATGAATAAAAATGAAAAAAATAATCATACAGACTTTTTATGAATCTGACAATTTTCTATTTTAAAACAAATCATTTTGAGAGCTCTGACAAAGAAGCTTATTTAAGAGATTTCAGATTCAGAATACTAGGGATATAAGAGACTTCCAGAATTCTCTATTCCCCAAAATTATAATATTTATCTTTTATAATAACTGCTTCCCTCTTAAAGACCACCACAAAATGTTATTTCACACCCTTTCTGGTTCGTTCATTCTGGTGCCTTCTAATCAGAAAGTTCCCCATTTGATTATTTCCATAACCATCTAGAAAATTATGTCCTAAATAACAGACTCATAGATTCAAAGCTGGAAAAGACTTTGAAGGATTCCATGTCCAACTGCTTCATTTTACAAATGAGAAAAATGAAATTGATCAGCTCCTAAATATGTGGGGCAGAATAAACTCGTGCCTTCCCTGCCTTCAAATCCAGTGCGCTGGCCATGCTACCATACTACTCCTTAGAGAAAATCAGATATAATTGGACACATAAAATTGGAGTGTAGAAAGGGACCTTTGAACATAGAGCATGGAATTTTAAAACTGGGAGCCCACAGAATGTCAGAGCTGGAAAGGGCATTGGATCATGCAACATGGAATGCCAATGCTAGGAGAGGACTTAGAAATAGAATCTAGTGGGGTGGCTAGGTGGCACAGTGAATAGAGTACTGGTCCTGAAGTCAGGAGGACCTGAGTTCAAATCTGACCTCAGACACTTAACACAAAACTCGCCATGTGACCTTGGGCAAGTCACTTAACCCCAATTGCCCTACCTTCCCCCCAGAAAGAAAGAAAGAAAGAAAGAAAGAAAGAAAGAAAGAAAGAAAGAAAGAAAATTTAGTATGTAAGAGCTGGAAAAAAAATTTGAGCCCATCAAGAACTACCCCTACCTCATCACTTATCAGCTGCATGACAGCTGTGGGAAATTTACTTAGCTTTCCTCAGCCTCAGTTTCTTCATCTGTAAAATGGGGAGAATAATGGCAACTACCTCACAGAGGAATTGAAGGTATTAAATGAGATAACCTATGTGAAGCAGTTTATAAACCCTGAAGTGTATTTAAATGCTAGTTATTATTGTTGCTATTACTGTTGTCATAGTATTAGTTGGAAATATTGAGGTACAGAGAAGGTAGAGGCCTTTAGAGTGCCATAAACTTCTAAAATTCTATGACTAAGGTTTTTTAGGTAATACCGTAACAAGACTTTTCTGACTTTTTATTTCTTTTTGGCAGGTGAGATGTCTTCTCCCAGTACTCTCCATCTCAACCAGTCTGACCCCACTGAGTTTGTATTCCGAGTGTTAACCACTTCCCCCAAGATCCAGGTCCTCCTCTTCTGTTTCTTCCTTCTCCTCTACATAATGATTCTCTGTGGTAACAGTGCCATCATCGGGGTTGTATGCACCTATAGCTCCCTCCACACCCCCATGTACTTCTTCCTGTCTAACCTGTCTTTCCTAGAAATCTGTTACACCACTACTACTGTACCCCTGATGCTCTCCAACATCTTTGGAGCTCAGAAGCCCATCTCACTGGCTGGCTGTGGGGCCCAGATGTTATTTTTTCTCACCTTTGGTGGTGCTGATTGTTTCCTACTGGCTGTCATAGCATATGATCGTTATGTGGCCATTTGCCATCCCCTGCACTATACCCTCATCATGACCCAGCAATTGTGTATTCAGATGGTGGTTGGCTCCCTCTGCTTGGCTATTTTTCTTACATTGCCACTCACAGCACTTGTTTGTTCCCTTCCCTTCTGTGGGCATCGCCAAGAGATCAATCACTTCCTCTGTGATGCCCCACCTGTCTTAAGGCTGGCCTGTGAGGATACCCATATACACCAGGCTGTCCTTTATGTGGTGGGTATCTTTGTGTTGGTTATTCCCTTCCTGCTCATCTGTATCTCCTACATTTTCATCGCTATCACCATCTTGCGCATCCGCTCAGCCGAGGGCCGCCGGCGGGCCTTCTCTACCTGCTCCTCCCATCTCACTGTGGTCCTGCTGCAATATGGCTGCTGTAGCCTGGTCTACTTGCGTCCCAGGTCCAGCACCTCAGAGGACGAGGACCGGCAGTTTGCCTTGGTTTATACCTTTGTCATACCTCTGCTTAATCCCCTCATTTATACCTTACGGAACAAAGATGTCAAAGAAGCCCTGAAAAAATCGGTGAACCGCAAAGCAGCCTCTAAAACTCTGTGAAGATTCAGGATGGATTTCTTATGGTGACTAAGGCAGTGGAACTCTTTGCAAAACATGGGTCTAATACATTGTTTTCAATACTTTGGAGATTTCTCCAATTTGTACTTATTCAACACTGTTTACTATTGCATGAAACTATCACCAGGAGAGCAAATATGGCATCTAAGCTGAGTTGTGGGGGATTTTATGTATACCTAGACCTTTTTTTTTTTTTTTTTTTGCTTTTTGGAGGAGAGTTGAGGTTGTGACTTGCCCAAAGTCACATGGCTAGTAAGTGTGTCAAGCATCTGAGGCCAGATTTGAACTCAGGTCCACCTGACTCCAGAGCTGGTGCTCTATTCACTGCACCACCTAGACACCCCAACCTAGACCTTTCTTATAAACATACTACCCTCCTTATGTTATCCCCATTTTAGCACTTGACCATTCAGGGATCATAGAATAACCAAATCACATACTTAAAAATGAAAAAGACTTTAGTCTAACCTCTAAAGAACTTGGTTGATGTCATATAAATAATAATAGGCCAAGTTGGAACTTGAATCCAGTCCTCTGTTTAATGCATGGTGGTCTTCCCACCAAGAAAGGTTAAGAAACAAGTTAAAAGGCATTTATTCAAGGTCTAACATGTGTCAAGCACTGTGCTAAGTGGCAAGGATACAAAGAAAGGCAAAAGACAGGTTGTGCTTTCAGGTATCTCACAATCTAATGAAACAATATGTAAAATATTATATACAAACAAGCTATATGTAGGATAATTTAAAATAATCAACAGAAGGAAGGCACCAGCATTAAGAGAGATTAGGAAAGGTTTCTTGCAGAAGATTGACCTTTATCTGGGAAGGAAGTCATCAAAACCAAGAGGAAGAAAAATAGAATTCCAGGCATGAGGGACAGCTAGTGAAAATGCATTGTTAGAAGTTGAAATTCCTTGCATGAGGAATAGCAAAGAAACCAGTGTCACAATAGGATCAAAATAGAGTTCATTGCAAGGAAGTAAAGTGTAGGGAGATTGAAAAAATAGTGGGCAAGTTTTGAAGGATTTTAAATGCCCAGACAGGATTTTAAATTTCATCTTGTTGGTCATGGTCTAGAAAATGTAAATATTTACTACTTCAAGATTTTTCTCTGGAGAAGGAAGTTGTAATCATCTTTCCTTAAAGACAGAAAGTCTATTACGACATTATTGTTAATAAAGTGTGATAATTAATGTCATAGTTAACTCTAATAACCTTGTACTTGATTAATAATAATGCCAACTAGTTCCCAGTGAAGTAGGGACCTCTACAATGCAGGGAAAGAGAAACTATTTCTCATTTCTTCTACAGGACCAAGCTTAGTCATTATAATTATGAAGAATTTGGTTGAATTATATTTTGTTTTTCATTTAAATTGTTATAGTATTATGTGAGTGTATGTATATACATATATGTATGCACTATGTCTGCATGTATATGTGTATATATGCAAAATGAGAATGTTAACTATATTGTATATTTAATTCACATTTACACTGTGATAAGTACCCTTGTAATATCAAGCCAAAATTCTAGGGTTATAATGGATATTACAGTAGCAATATTACTATTACTACTATTACTAATAATCATATTAATATAGCATTATTATATTATAATGTATATAACTTTAGGATTATATGTATATTATATCCACTGTTAACCAGGTACACTCCATGCCCCTTCAAGTACCTTTATAGAGGTGGCTTGGCATGATATAAAAAATGTTGGCTTTGAACTCTGAGGACCTGAGTTTGAATCTTGTCTCTCTTTTTTATGTCTTGTGTGAACTTAAATCACTTTCCTTTTCTGGGTCTACTTCCTCCACATGTAAAATGATGGCTTTGCAATGAGTTATCTCTAAGGCCCTTTTCATCTCTAAATCCTATGATAATAGTAATATTATATCCTCACTGCCATTTGGAGTGTGAATATTCTGGTTTTGGGACAGTCCAGTTGGTCCCAGACAACCCAGCCTAGAGCACTCCTAGATGAGTGGGGCATCTCAGGGAATTAGTGCCTGTGGGATTTTATAATGAACAAAACTGGAGCCTTTTACCAGCCTAGGGAAAGCAGACCTCAAGTGCCTTTGAATATACCATTGTTGAATAGGACAAATAATATCTAACTTTTCTATAGCAGGTATAGAAAATATTGTTATCATTTCACAGAATTAAGATTTGGAGTTACAAGGGACCTAAGAGACCCTCAAATCCAATTCTTCACCCCCATTTTACAGATGTGGAAACTGAGGTTAGAAAGGGTTAAATTGCTTTCTCAAAGTCATACAGCTAATTATACATCTATAGAGTAATTTAAAGGATTTTTATTCATCATTTCATTTACTCCTCACAACAATTATATGAGATAAATATTATAGGTATCATTCTTTTGATTTTAACCATAAGAAAACTGAGGCAAAGAGCTATTGAATGGCTTGGTTGGTGTCAAAGGCAATATATGAATCCGTGTCTTGCAGGGTCCAGTTTAAGCATTATATCCAGGATGCCATGCAGCATAAACACAAGTCCTGGTGGGATACCTTTTGCTCTAAAGGCTACATACCATGACTGCAAAACCATTAGTTCTCCACCCCCTAACGTAGGATTTAAAGAAATTTTGGCTTCAAGCATAGTTTGGTGATCACCTGGAGTATGTAAATCAGATGCCAGGCACTCCTATAGACATCCCAGGAAAGAGAATAGGCTAAATAACTGACTAATCAGTGTTCCAGTTGGTTTGATCTACATTTCCTCATCCCTTCTTCCAGATGGAAAAAGGGTCTCAGCTCACCAAAGGTGTGGCCATTGGGGTTCCTCATAAAAAGATGTAAATGGTTCTTCCAAATGCTACCAACCCCTCATGTTTCAATCCCCTCTCCTAATTCCCACAAACATGAAACCATCTAAATGAAACAGAGTTGCCTGTCCTTTTCCATGACAATAGTGTTTCTACAAGAATTAAAGGGTTAGGACTTTAAGCCACTGCACACCACTAAATTTTGCTGGAAGTTCACAATGTAAGGTCATTTCCATCCATTCCTACACAGACAAGACCTATCCTTTCCAAACTTCTTTGTGTTCCAAGGCTCTGTTTCCAAATCTAGGTAAATAGATATATTTCAATAAAAATCCAATTCACTTGTTTCATGCACTCCCACCCTCTTGGATCCCAGCCTTAAATCTCTCTTCATGTAGAGGATGGAGAGTCATCTTATTAAGTGTTTTAGAATCTATTCTTTTTTAATATTTTATTTTCCCAATTACATGTAAAAACAACTTTTAACTTTTTATTTTCAGTTCCAAGTTCTTTCCTCTCTCCTCCCTTCCCCCCTTCTTGAGAAGGTAAGCAATTTGATAAAGGCTATATATGTGCAGTTGTGCAAAACATATTTCTATATTGGTAATGTTGTGAAAGAAAATATAGATCAAAAAGAAAAAGAAAAAGAAAGTTTTAAAAAGCCCTGCTTCAACTTGCATTCAGACTCCATCAGTTCTTTCTCTGAAGGTGGAAAAAAATTTTTCATGATAAATACTTTGGAATTTTCTTGGGTCATTGTATTTCTTTGAATAGCTAATAGCTTAACCATTATATAATATTGCTGTTACTATGGACAATGTTCTGGTTCTGCTCATTTCACTTCACATCAGTCCATGTACTTCTTTCCAGGTTTTTCTGAGAGCATCCTGCTTGTCATTTCTTATACCCTAATAGTATTCCATCACAATCATATACTGCAACTTATTTAGTCATTCCCCAATTGCTGGGAATCCCTGCAATTTTCAATTCTTAGCCACCACAAAAACAGCTGTCACAAATATTTTTGCACATATGGAGACCTTTTCCTTTTTGTTATTTTTTCCTCTTTAAAATATAAACCTAGTAGGGGTTTTGCTTGGTCAAAGGGTGTGCAGTTTTACAGCCTTTTGGACATAGTTCCAAATTGCTCTCCAGAATGGTTGCACTTGTTCGCAATTCCACCAACAGTTCATTCGTGTCTCAATTTTCCCACATCCCCTCCAATATTTGTCATTTTCATTTTCTTTCATTTTAATCAATATGACAGGTTTGTGGTGGTACCTCAGAGTTGTTTTAATTTGCATTTCTCTGGTCAATAGTGATTTAGAGCATCTATTTTCTGGTGACTATTAATAGCCTTATTGACTTCATCTGAAAGTTGCTCATATCCTCTGACCATTTATCAATTCAAGAATGATTTGCATTCTTACAAATACGACTCAGTTCTCTATATATTTGAGAAATGAGGCCTTTACCAGAGAAATTGCTAAAATAATTTTCACAGTTATGATTTCCAGCTGTGTATTCTCTCCATCCTATTTTCCTATGTATGTATATATATATATATATATATATATATATATATTCTCTCTCTCTCTCTCTCTCTCTCTCTCTCTCTCTCTCTCTCTCTCTCTCTCTCTCTCTCTCTCTCTCTCTCTCTCCTCCTTTCACCCTGTCCATCCTTAACAGTATTTTGCTTCTAACTACTGCCTACCACCAATCTACATTCCCTTTTATCAGTCCTCCTAACCCCTTACCTTCCTACTTTCCTGTAGGGTTAGATAGATTTCTATTCCCAACTGAGTGTGTATGTTACTTCCTCTTTTAGCCAATTCCAAAGAGGATTAGATGCAAGCACTCCCAGCCCAATTCTTTCATCTTTCCCTCCACTGCAAAAGCTCTTTTATGTTTCTTTTATGTGAGATAATTTATCCCATTCTACCTCTCCCTTCTCCCAGGACATTCTTCTTTTTCAACATTTAAGTTAATTTTTTAGATATCATCCCATCTTATTCAATTCACATACATGCCCTCTGTCTATGCATACTCCTAACTGCCCTAATAATGACAAAGTTCTTAGGAGTTACAAGTATCATCTTCCTGTGTAGGAATGTAAACAGCTTAGCCTTATTGAATTCCTTATGATTTCTCTTTCCCTGCTCAACTTTTTATGCTTCTCTTGAGTCTTGTAGTATCTGAAAGTCAAATTTTCCATTTAGCCCTAGTCTTTTCATCAGGAATGCTTGGCTATGATCCTAAATTCTTTGTGCCCTCTGATCCTATAATGTAGAAGCTGCTAAATCTTATATAATCCTGAGTTTGACTCTGATATTTCTGAAGGTCTTTAAATTTTTAGTTCTTGCAAGGTGGTATGATCTAAGAGAGGTCTGTTTACTTCTCTCTTGGTCTATTCTCTGATCTGTGACCACAAGTACTCTTTCCCCTCTGGAACTGTGACCAAGGTCCCCATTCCCTTGGGTCACTGACGCTGGTGTGCCCTTTCATGCTCTGGAATTGTGACCCAGGATTTTGACCTGGATCTACATATGGTCAATGCAACAGAGTCTTGCCCCCACTTCTAGCTAAGGGAGCCTATAATCTTTTTCTGACCATTTGCTGCCCCCCCCCTTACTGTCTGTGAGCTGAGAGCTCCAGAAGCTGCTGCTGCTGCTGGTTCAGTTGCCCTCAAGGTCAGATGCCTGCTTCCTGAGGTGCAGCCTGCCACTGGCTTGCCAGAGAGTTGCTTACTCTGGGGTAAGCTTCACTCTCACTCTGGTATGCCAGACCTTTCCTACTGATGTTCTAATTTATCCTGTACTAGAAAGTTGTTTCAGCCTGTCCTTTAGTTGATTCTACCACTCCAAAATTAGTTTTGAAACATTATTTTAAAGTTGCTTAAGGGGAATTTGGGAAAGATCAGGTGAGTATCCATCTTTTCTCTATCATCTTGGTTCTGCCCAAACCCATGACCTCTAGAGTTTATTCTTCTAAAGTATGTTATGAGCAGAAGAATTTCCTTCCAACTACAAGACCATGTTGTATTCTCAGGTTATAGCAATCTTCATTGCCTTATTTCAAGAGTAATTTTTATGCACAGCAATGTATAGATGAATCTGGCTTTTTTTAGTTCAGTTGTATCTGACTGTGACCAATTAGGGATTTTCTTTGCCGATATAATGGAGTGATTTATCACATCCTTCTCCAGTTTATTTTGCATATGAGGAACTGAGGCAAACAGGGTTAAGTGACTTACCCAGGGTCATAGAACTAGTAAGTGTCAGAGGTCAGATTTGAACTCAGGAATATGTCTCCCTGATCCAAATGTAAACCATTTTTGCTTAAACTTGACAAATTCAAGGGCATCTATCTATTGTAAGTCTTTTCCATCTTTTACTAAAGTGGTGTCAATTTGGTCCAATTTGTACATTTTAACATTATGGTCATCAACATCATTATTTTATTATTATTATTAATGTCACTGATTTCTTTCAGGCAACTATGGATACAACTGAGGATGTCATATAACATTCTGTGTGATTTGGGGCAAATTACTAAATGTCTCCGTTTCCTCATCTGTAAAATAATATTGTACTTAGTTGCCTTTAAAACTCCTTCTAGGGGGCAGAGCCAGTGGGGGGAGTAAAAGCAGGAACTTAAGCTTAAGCTCCTGCTCCAAACACCTCCTACACCTGTAAAAAAAATGACTCTAAACAAATTTTAGAGCGAAAGAACACACAAAGTAACAGGGAGAAACAAATCTCTCTCTGAAGGCAGACTGGCAGGCCTATGGGAAGGGTCTATTGCACTGGCTGTGAGCCTAGCACAGTCCCATGTGACCTGTGCCAGTCCAGACTCATGGCCCAGACCAGCCAGAGCAGACTTCAGGAGAGTGAATCACCAGCAGCTGTGGTGTGTTCCAGACTTCTCAACCCATAAATTCCAAAGAGAAAGTAAAAAGGTCAGTGGGGAACTCTGTTATAACTGGGTGAGAGAAGAGCACAGTCTGTCTCCTTCCCTCCTCCTGCCCCAGGGAAAGAGGTGGTGGTGGCATGGCTGTAGCTGCTGCCACATAGCTGACTCCAGTGCTCCAGGCCTGAAGATGATGGGGAGACCAAGCGACCATTCAAATGGTAATCATTCTTGCTTTGACCTGCTTGGATCTGGGTTACAGTGTTGGGTGGTAGTCCTGGGGTAAGGAATGCCAGTGTGCCAGAGCTTTTGGTGGCTGTGGAGAGGACACCCTCCTCAAAACTCTGACAACAACTGCGAAAACCCCAGCAATTTGGGACACAACTCTCTCCACTCTGGAAGCAGAGTTCTACCATGGCAAAGTGCTCAAAAGCTCAAAAGAGGTCAAAAAATTGGCTGGCAATATGAGCAAACAGAGGAAGTACAATCAGACCATAGAATTTGGGGAAGGGGGCACAAAAAGGATCAAAACATGGAACCAGAAGTAGGCACCAAAGTCAAAACTCCTACATCAAAAGCTTCCAAGAAAAAATATGAAGTGGTTACAGGCCATGGAGGAACTCAAGAAGGATTTTGAAAATCAAGTAAGAGAAGTTGTAATGGTAATAGGATATGAAGATCTTCCATGACCATCGTATTGGCAGGCTAACAGGTACACTTAGTTTCAGGTTCATGGTTGTGTCAGGTATTGAGGCCCAGAGCTTGTGAATCCTTTGGTGGGATGAACTTGCTAATGTGGCAGGAGGGGGTGGGGTCAGGAGGAGCTAATATCATGGACAGGGAGAGGCCCAGGATATAGAGGGAAGAGATTTTGAGAACAGAACCTGTGGTAACAGAACTTCTTCTAACAGCCAACCAGAACATCTGCTGAGGACTTCTGCTTAGAACTGCTGGGAATGATAACTGCTGGGAGCCAGAATTGCTGGAGGTGAGCAGCATGGAGGCTGAGCAACTACTGTGAGCGAGGAGAGAAGTATCCTTGCTCTAGAGAGTGAGTGAGGAGAGAAGGATCTTTGCCAGAGGGAGCCTATTTTGTTTTGAAGGCTTGGGAATGTGGGTGTTCTCTGCATTAACTATGTGTATCAACGTTGTGGCTACTGTAATGACTGACTTTCTGGTTTAGGGACTCACCTTTCTTCTATTTTAATAAATGCTTTGGCTCTCTCCTCTATGTGGAGAGCCTGTTACATTTTGTGATTCACAACTACACCAGAATATTTATAGTCACCATGGGCATTGTGAATATTGCATTGTTGTTACAGAATTGGAGGAAAAATTGGGAAGAGAAATGAGAATGATGCAAGAAAATCATGAAAAGTGAGTCAACAGCCTGACTGAAGAAAATAACACCTTAAAAATAGACTAACTCAAACGGCAAAGTTGATCCGAAAACCAAATGAGGAGAAGAATGCCTTAAAAAGTCAAATTGGTCAGATGGAAAAGGAATTTCAAAAACTCACTGAAGAGAATAATTCCATCAAATTTAGATTAGAGCAAATGGAAGCTAATGACTTTATGAGAAATCAAGGTACTATAAAACAGATCCAAAAAAATGAAAAAAATAGAAGGCAATGTGAAATATCTCATTGGAAAAACCACTGACATGGAGATATAACTTAGTTTCAGGTTCATGGTTGTGTCAGGTATTGAGGCCCAGAGCTTGTGAATCCTTTGGTGGGATGAACTTGCTAATGTGGCAGGAGGGGGTGGGGTCAGGAGGAGCTAATATCATGGACAGGGGGAAGAGATAAGGGGGGGATGATAGAAGGGAGGGCAGAATGGGGGAGAGGGTAGTTAGAAGCAAACACTTTTGAAAAGGGACAGGGTCAAAAGAGAAAATAAAATAAGTGAGGGGTGGGATAGGATGGAGGGAAATATATTTAGTCTTTCACAATATAACTACTATGGAAACATTTTGCATTAACTATACATGTACAACCTATATTGAATTGTTTATCTTCCCAGTGGGAGTGGATGAGGAGAAAAAAAGGGAAAGAATCTGAAAAATCAAAGTTTAAAAAGAAATGTTAAAAAATGTTTTTACATGCAACTGGGAAATAAAATACACAGGCACTGGGGTATAAAAATCCATCTTGCCCTGCTAGAAAATTAAAGGGGGTGAGGGAGGATATAAGAGAGAGCAGATTGTGGGAAGGGTTATTCAATAGGCTCGATATCTTGGGGTGGGTATAGGGAAAAGATGGGGAGAAAATCTGTAACTTAAAATCTTGTGGAAATGAATGCTGAAAACTAAAAATAAATAAATAAATTGGCAAAAAAAAAAATAGCTCCTAGACATAAATCTATGATCTTCCATTTCTCTTTATGGCCTCACAGGGCAGAATTTGGACCAATGAGTTAAAGTTGAAAAAAGCCACATCTATAATCGTGCCCCTACCTGTAGGGTATTTGGTGAGTTTAAGGTTTTTAGCTCTAGCCAAGGGAGCTACGTGGTGAGTCCTCGTTGACCATAAAAGGCATTTTATGTAATCTGGAGATATGATTGATGGTTGGGGATCCCAGGGAGGTATATATGTAGGAGCTTTGCGGAAATAAAGAGAACTTGCTTGCAACCTCCTCCGGTGTTCTGTCTGGTGATTTCCTCTCCGAGGCCGGTGACGACCGAAGACCCGGGATGGGTAAGTAGAGGCTCCAGGTAAATAGGGGGTGGTCAGGACATAACATATTGGCGCCCGAACAGGGACTTGAACCCTGGACCCTCGAGTAGGGACCCCCCCGGTGATAGTGGAGCTAACTCTAGGCTGTGACCTAAGAGTTGATCAGACAGCCTTCTCCTGGTTTGGTGAAGAAGCCCAGCATGGGGGCGGGGAAGAGTTTCCCCATTTTGTTGCCGGCAGAAAAGGAGGTTATTGTTTCACAGTTTAGACAACTTTGTGCCTCACAGGGTGTTACAGTGTCTAAGGACCGGGCAAGTAATTTTGTTGATAGGCTTCTTACAGTTTGCCCGTGGGTCCGACATGCGGGGATAACCCCTGACCGAGTGAGCACTATGAGACACCAGATGTCTGCTTATGATTATTCCAACCCTGGTTTTCTCACACCGGAAGATTTCTCATTATTTAAAGTTTTGGAGGCGGTGGTAGTCCCCACCTCAATTCCCCTTTCCCTTCCCACCGCCACTCAAACGGAATCTTCCTCGGTAACTATAGAGATGGAGTCTGAGGGTATGGGAAAAGAATGTCCCCCGATCTATCCTTGGGGAGAGCTGAAAACTGCAGAAGCTGAAGGGAAAGACAGGGGTACAGAAACTGCTGCCTTCACGGCAGATGTGTCTCAGAATCGACAGCTTGGTGGGGGACCTACATCCAGGGTAGCCACTAGGGCTTTAGATGATCTGACAGAAACACGTAGAGTGGTTTTTGCTAATCATTATACTGGACATACTTCCATTTATAAACCCACAGAACAGAGAGGAAGGACAGGAAATGGAGGATGGCAGGGGCAGAGGCCTGCCGCCCAGGTTACGGGAAATGAGCCCCCCCATATGGGACCCAATGTTCAGGGCGCGGAACCAGGACCGCCCAGCAACACCTGCACCAGAGGGGAAAACAGGATGTTCTACCCCCCTCGAGGGTGGGGAGAGGAGTGGCCCCCTATGCCCCAGAGAGCTCCGCCTCCCCTTCCCCCCGCTGGGCGTTGTCCTCTTCCTGCCGAACATTGCTATGAACCCCTAAGGGATGTAGAGACTGCCCCCTACACGCCTTTGGGCGTCATTCCTCGCTCCTTGCGAGCGGCAGCTGAAAAAGGGGAAGACATAGATTGGCAAGAGTGGGGTGGGGCCTTTCCGGTTTTTGTTGACCCGATTAGCGGCCAAAGGGAATATACACCTATACCATTTAAGGTGCTTAAGGAATTGAAGGAGGCTGTCAGCAAGTACGGTGCTGCGTCCCCATATGTCAGGAGGTTATTGCATAGTGTAGTTTCATCTAGCCATTGGACCCCAAAAGATTTTGATGATTTGGCTTCCGCGGTCTTTACTCCAACTATGTATACCGCCTTTGTGGCCTATCGTAAAAGAGAGGCCGCTAAGATTGTGGTGGCCCGTGGCCTTGCGCTGACCCAGGATGCTGAAGATCTTATATGTGGTCAGGGACGCTATTCAACCCCTGCTGTCCAGGCCGCCTATGGCCCCACTGAAGAGCAGGATGTGAAAACAGCCCATTTACAAGCATGGGATAAAGTAGCTAATATGAATGATGCCAATACTACTAAATTCTCAGGTTTGAAACAACGTCAGGATGAAACTCCCATAGAATTTATTACAAGGGTCCGGCAACATATGGATAGGGCCTTTGGAGAAGGGGAAGCAGCTAATGCTCTAATTGTAAAGCAGTTGCTTAGGGAAGGGCTGCGGACATCTGCCTTGGCAGCAATGTCGACGCTTCCTCCTACAGCTACTATAGATCAGATAGTGGATAGGTTGATGGATGTCCCTAGAGAGGACCCTGTTACGAACCTTGCCCAGGCCCTCCTACAGAGGGAGGAGGAAAGAACAGAGCAGCAGGATGTCACACAGCGCCTGCTTGTGGCTGAGTTGGAAAAATTGTCAGTCACTCCACCAGTCCAGTCTAAAAATAGGGCTTGCTTTAAATGTGGCGTGCCAGGGCATTTTAAAGCCCAGTGCCCAAAGAATTTGCAAGTAACAGCGATCCCGGTCTGTTTTAAATGTGGAAAGCCGGGACATATTGCCAAATTTTGCCGTGCCAAGTCTGAGCGGGTGTTGGGAAACCACAGCGGGAAGCTCAAGGTCGCAGGCCCGAGCTTCCCGGGATCACACCCATGTCCCGCGGAACGCACTGGCCCCAAGGCCGCTATCCCATTTACGCAGATGCCCAAGTCACCATCCCCCCAGTAGAATCAGTGATGATTGGAGTTTGGTCTCCAACAACTGAGGGGTTGGTGGTAGGTGACTCCAATCAGTTGATGCTTGTTGTCCCGACCCAAGTTCTTGCCCCCTCCAAAAAGATTTCTGTTTTTAATCCTCATAGCGCCCCCTTTTTGCTATCACCTGGCCTTTTAATTGGGTTTGTTTTGCCTTTTAAGGCTGTAGAGGATGCCTACTGGGCGCAATATATAACAGAAGAGAGGCCTATGATGACCCTGATAGTTGAGAAACGGCCCCTTCAAGGCATAATAGATACAGGAGCAGATTGCTCGGTGATAGCTAGGCATTGCTGGGACCCTTCTTGGCCTTTGACAACGGCTGGCAATATTATTAGGGGGGTGGGAGGAGCAGGAGTGGCCCCTCGGGCTGCTTGACTCTTGTCCTGGCAGGCGGGAGGGGTTGAGGGTGCATTTCTACCACTTTGTATGTCTGGCTTGCCTTATTGCCTGTGGGGCAGAGATATCTTAAAACAGATGGGTGCATGTGTTACTGCTCCTGGGGAGTTAAACTGATGAGGGCTGCTGGTTTGAAGGCCCCCCGTTACCGCCTATTACTTGGGTGAGTGATACTCCGGTATGGGTGGACCAGTGGCCCCCTACATCAGATAAACTAAGGGCCCTTTGGTCTATAGTTGATGAATTGTTGAATACAGGCAAAATTGAGCCCTCTTTTAGTCCCTATAATTCCCCTGTTTTTGTAGTGAAGAAAAAATCAGGTAAATGGAGGATGTTGGTGGATTTGCGAGCCATTAATGCTATAATGGTCCCCATGGGCAAATTACAACCAGGCATGCCCACCCCTGCAGCCGTGCCTAAAGATTGGCATGTTTGTGTTATTGATATTAAAGATTGTTTTTTCTCCATTCCTCTGGCTGAGGAGGATAGAATTAAATTTGCCTTTTCAGTGCCTTCTATAAATTATGCCCAACCATCAGTTCGTTTTCAATTCGTGGTCTTACCTCAGGGGATGGCTAATAGTCCAACATTATGTCAGTTTTTTGTAGATAAGGTTTTGGCCCCTGTCAGATCCATGGAACCTGAAATGATGTTTTTGCATTACATGGATGATATTTTGATTGCAGCCCCGGATCGTCAGGATATGCTTCGGGGCTTGAGTAGAGCACAGGAGGCATTGTTAGCTGCAGGATTGCTTTTGGACCCGGATAAGGTTCAGTTGAGAGCCCCCTTGAGTTATCTAGGGTCCACTCATGATGGAGGGGTGATTTCCCGGGAATTCCCGAGGGTGTGTGCTGAGGCATGCCGCACATTGAATGATTTTCAAAAGTTAATTGGCGCTCTGCAGTGGATGCGCCTGGTGATACCCCTCCCTCCTCAGCTGATGAGTCCTCTTTATGGGATTTTGAAAGGGCCGGCGGAGTTAACATCGCCCCGCACGTGGACTATGGAAGCCTTGAAGGCACTTGATGCCATATTGGCTCAAGCTCGTTCAACCTTGGTCCAGAGAGATCCCAAAGAGCCTATATATTTTGTTGTTTTAAAGGATGCTTTGGCTCCTTGGGGCGCGCTGTATCAGCGCCATGGCTGTTTAGAGTGGCTGTATACTCGCACCTCTTCCTGTTCCCTAGATGATTGTCGGGAATGGGTTGCCCATTTTGCTTTAAAGGCCCTTAATAGATGCAGGGCTGCTTTTGGGTGTGATTTTGTTTTTGATTTTCCTGATTTTGACCTTATAGGTCGAGAGTTGGCCCTGACTTCATGGCATTGGGCCATTTTACTAACTTCTGTTTCAGTTGCTGCAGGGGCCCGACCCCGATTGGTTCGTGCTTTTGATTTGCTTCCTTTGAGCCCACATCATACAGTGGTCTCCCAAACTCCAGTGAAAGGCCCCAATGTCTTTACAGATGCTACCAAATGCCACCGAGCCATGGTATATGATCCTGTCTGGCAGTGTTGTTGGGCCTTTAAGACACCTTTTCAGTCAGCCCAACAGAATGAGCTATTTGCCATTTGGCAAGCTCTCCACCTTTTTTTTGATGTTCCTGTAAATATTATTTCAGATAGTCAGTATGCTGTAAATTTGCTACAGCGGGTGCAATCTTCTTTTTTGAATAGCGCTGTACCTTTGTTTCCCCTTTTTCGTGAGGTTGCTTCTTGTTTGCAGTTACGTTGTTTTCCAGTTTATTTTTTGCATGTTCGTTCCCATCTGGTGCAAGCAGGCCCCATTTTTGAGGGTAATGCGATTGCTGATGCCGCGCTTGGCTTGTTTTCCATTGATGCCATGGGATTAACTCAATTGAGTGAACTTGTAGAACCGCCAGTTTTGGCTCATCGCAGATTTCATTTGTCTGCGCGATCCCTTAGATGTTTATATGGTATCTCCCGGGAACAGGCTCGCAATATTGTTAAAGCGTGTGTATCCTGTGCCCCTTTTCAACCCTGGATTCGGGAATCAGCTTTTATCCGGTCCGCACTTCGGGTTCCCGAAATGGGAGACTCCTCCCCCCGCCACCGGTCGCCGCAGGGGCAAGCCATCAATGTTTCAGAGGGTACGGTCGCCTATGTTGAAGGGCCTTCAAGCTTGGCGTCCGCTGATTAATACAACTGTCACCGAGAGATACCCTCGTTCCTTCCTTATATCTCTTGTGGCCTCCGCGACATCGGTTGTGTTGGCATCGGTGGCGCTCCAAGGCGGAACTGTGACTGCAACAACTTTAAATAATTTGTCTACTGGTACAGCTGAAGCCCTGTCTCAGACAGGGGATCTTCTTACCCATCTAAAAGGAGGACTCCTCCTGATGAATCAGCGCATGGATTTAATGCAGGAACAATTAGATTTGATGCTTGAGGTCAGCCCCGGGAGGTGTGTTTCTTCCCTTTCAGGTATATGTATTACTGGGGTCCACTATTACAATGATTCCTTAGCTGCGGCTTTGGGCCGGAACATTTCAGTTTATTTGAATGGGACCTGGGATCATACCTTTGAAGAGCAACTGGCGAGCCTACGCCGGTCGATTTATCAAATAAATGGGACAAAAGTTAATTTTGATTGGACCCCAGTGCAGCCAATATTGAACTTTTGGCAGCGAATTGGGGTTTGGTTTCAGTCTTGGGGAACCTTTGGAGTTACTTTCCTGCTAGGTATCTTCTTGATAGGCATAGTGATTTGGGTTTGTTGTTGGAGACGGAAGTATTGGAATTATACGCTACTAACCAGACGGGCTGTTGATTCTTTGGCCCATGATGAGAGACCTGACCTTTGGCTCCAGGCCTTGGAGGAGCGCCTGTAACACCCGGGATAAGACGGGGTGCCTCCATGACGGGCAACTTCTCCACATTCCGGCCGCCTAAGACAGGGCCTGAGGGTGTTGGGTTCCTAAGACGGGTAAGGTTCGTGACTGTGGAGGAGACCTAAGACAGAGGCCCCTGCTCCCTACTCCTTGTTCCATGGCAGGCCTTACTTTCTCCGGGAAGCATCCGGCCCTAAGGTTTGGTTTTTAGCAAGCCCGCTCCATTCTAAATTGCATAGGCTATATAGCCTCCTTTATTTTGCCTTGCTGATTTGTTATTTTCTTTGGGGTTTTTTCCTTTTTCTTTTGTTTTTAAATAAAAAGGGGTGAGATGTAGGGTATTTGGTGAGTTTAAGGTTTTCAGCTCTAGCCAAGGGAGCTACTTGGTGAGTCCTCGTTGACCATAAAAGGCATTTTATGTAATCTGGAGATATGATTGGTGGTTGGGGATCCCAGGGAGGTATATATGTAGGAGCTTTGCGGAAATAAAGAGAACTTGCTTGCAACCTCCTCCGGTGTTCTGTCTGGTGATTTCCTCTCCGAGGCCGGTGACGACCGAAGACCCGGGATGGGTAAGTAGAGGCTCCAGGTAAATAGGGGGTGGTCGGGTGTAATGGAAATGCAAATTTAAAGATCTTCCCTGCCCCTAGCTTAAGTGCACCTGGAGCCTGTGGTGGGAGGCTTGTTTTTCAGGGAAGCCCAACCTTGATACTTTTGTGATTGGGCAGTGGGTCAAGGAGGTTGTTACAATCTTTGAGCTAGGAGAAGGCTATATAAACTCTGATGAGAGGCTTTGCTTTGGGGCTCACTTTGAGAAGTGTTGTGTGATTTGACCAGATGAGACTCTGGGAAGCCGTTGTTGAGAGCCCCCGGCTTTGAAAACCCAGATGTTGATGCTTCCCTCTCTGGTAACTGTGATTTGGTATTGATGTATGTAATGTTGGGACAGTTTGGAAGCCTGTCTGTTTGATCTGTAAGTTCTGTAACTCTGAAGTTCGGGTGCTGACCTTTTTCCCCTGAACTAGGTAATGTGTGTTTGTTTGATTAAAGTAAGCTTGTTAACCCATTTTGAGTTGCTTTCCTTTTGAAAAGCAGATCTAAGAACCTGTGTTGGCAGCTACCCTGGGGATATTGGGGTGCTTGCTGCTACAAAATGGCGACGAGGGATGGGATCTGCTGAGTAAAAGGAAAGTATGGGGGCTGGGATAATTGTTTGTTTCCCAGTTGTGGTAGCTGTGATTCTGTGGAGCCATGGAGCAGGAGAGAAAGACCTGCATGCTGACTTCACTGAGCTGAGAGCAGGAATGGTGAGCTGCCTGCATGGAGACCTGTGGAGAAGCCTGGAGCTGCTGCCTTCTGCTGGAGGAGAAGGAACCCAGGAGTTTGGAGTTCAGCCACAGGACAAGATAAGGACTGTGTGGCAAAGCAGGGGCACTGAATGTGTTTCCTGGTTGCATCCCACAGTTTGGGACCCAGGGGGAGGATGGACTTGTAACTATGATGGGTGGGGTGAAGTGCCATGCACCCCAAGGACCCCACTTTGGTTTTGTTGCCCTGCTCCCTCTCTGGACTTGGAAGCAGGGCTGGAGCAGTTCGAGGGGAAGGACACCCCGCCTCCTCCCAAGGGAACTTTATGTGATAATGCTTTGTATTTTGTGAATTGATGTGAAAATGCAATGTACTTTGTTTAAGACCCAGTGGCCACTTTGGTAACTTTAGATGTACCTTGAAAATATGATTTAAGGGATGGTTAGTGATAATTGAAATGTAAACTGTCTATGCTATGGGCATACTTAGTAAGACTTTACTGAATAAGTAACCAATTGTACTTTGAGATATTGTTACAGATAAGAGACTAATTGAGCTAATCAAGACTTGCCCCTTGAGTGGAAGACTTGTACTTTGAAAACTTATGTAACTGATTGAGTTAACTTAAGAGTGACTATTTTTTGATTTTACGGATAAGTGACTGAGTTAACATTTGCCCCATGAGTGGAAGACTTGAACTATTGTATTTTGAGATTATATTGTGATTTTCTTATGTACCTGGAAAATGTGACCTAAGAGATGTTTAGTGCTAATTCAAATGTAAATTGTGTATGCTATAGGCATGAAAGATCTTGGGGCCGAATGTAATGGAAATGCAAATTTAAAGATCTTCCCTGCCCCTAGCTTAAGTGCACCTGGAGCCTGTGGTGGGAGGCTTGTTTTTCAGGGAAGCCCAACCTTGATACTTTGTGATTGGGCAGTGGGTCCAGAAGGTTGTTACATTCTTTGAGCTAGGAGAAGGCTATATAAACTCTGATGAGAGGCTTTGCTTTGGGGCTCACTTTGAGAAGTGTTGTGTGATTTGACCAGATGAGACTCTGGGAAGCCGTTGTTGAGAGCCCCCCGGCTTTGAAAACCCAGATGTTGATGCTTCCCTCTGGTAACTGTGATTTGGTATTGATATAATGGTTGGACAGTTTGGAAGCCTGTCTGTTTGATCTGTAAGTTCTGTAACTCTGAAGTTTGGGGTGCTGACCTTTTTCCCCTGAACTAGGTAATGTATGTTTGTTTGATTAAAGTAAGCTTGTTAACCCATTCTGAATTGCTTTCCTTTTGAAAAGCAGATCTAAGAACCTGTGTTGGCAGTCACCCTGGGGATATTGGGGTGCTTGCTGCTACAGTCGGGACGTAACACCTACCTAAACTCTCTCCTAATTATTTTCCATACATTTGTATATGTACATTTTATCTCTTCTGAAAAAATATAAGTTCTTCGAGTAAAGAACATGTTTCACTTTATCTTTTGTGTTCACCAGTACCAGTGCCTGGAATATAATAAGTGCCTAATAAATGAGTGTTGCTTGAGTGATTGATATAGGCTTGATGTAACGAAAAGCATCCTAATAGTCAGAACCATCATTGAACACTCAATAGATTTCACTTCTTAATTCATCTGGCCCTGCCACATCCCTTGGGAATTGAGATTTTTAACTCAAAAAAAATCAACCAGCCCCTGTAAAAAAAGAAATGAGCAGGGCAGCTAGGTGGTGCAGTGAGTAGAGCATCGGCCCTGGAGTCAGAAGGACCTGAGTTCAGATCCGGCCTCAGACACTTAATGCACACACAAACCAAAACCTAGCCGTGTGACCTTGGGCAAGTTACTTAACCCCAATTGCCCTTCAAAAAGCAAAAAAAAAAAAAAAAGAAATGAGCTTAATGTGGCATAAGATCAGATGATAAAGGGGGCGGAGCCAAGATGGCGGAGTAGAAATAGCACTTCCAAGGTGCTCTCCCCAACACCACTTTCAAACCATGTAAAAGGGGACTCTGAACAACTTCTGGAGCTCTAGCACCCACAAAACGACACAGAGAAGCTAACCTCCTGCTGAGGACAGCCCAGCAGCCCTGCAGGGACCGGCCAATGCAGTTCTTGGGAAGCAGCCAGCTCAATGCTCTGGGAGCCGAGCCCAGGCCCCGATAAGATGTGCAGGCATTGGGACACAGAGATTCACCTTGCCCTAATGGTAAAGTCGAAGGGGGTATGGGAGAAGATAAGGGAGAGAGCAGATTGGATGAGGGGATATCTTATGGGACTGCTGTTCTGGGGTGGTGGGTAGGGGAAAAATGGGGAAAAATTGTAATTCAAAATCTGGCAGAAATGAATGATGTAAACCAGAAGTTAATAAAGCATTTGTTTAAAAAAAACATAGGCAACAGGACACATTTCATAGGAGGATGACTTCTGATATACAAATTAATTTACTTAAGTTACAAATTATACTTCAATTATCTATATACATGTGTCAATCTGGAATTAATAATAAACCTAAGCAAAACTGGAAAAAAAAGATCAGATGATAAACTCCTTGAAGATAGCATCTAAGCTTTACTTTCTCTGACTCTCCAAGAATAAATGTTTCATAAATATTGATTGAAAAGAAGATGGCCAAGTTAGTACCTATACCTGGGGCCTACTCCATCTCCATACAACCTGAAGAGATTAGTGAATCAGCCCAGGGTTACACAGTTTGTTCAGTGGCTGAGCTGAGACTTTAGCCCCAGTCTCCTGATTCCCAATATAGCATTCTTTCCACGGTTGGGATAAACTCATACTGTTATCACTTCCCACTACAAAGATATATTGGAACATGGCCTCAGGAAGTCCCTGATGGAAGAGAGGGGAGGACAGAACAATAAGAGTCCCTCCTATAGGTCCCTAGGTAGCAGTTGTGGCTCCACATTGCAAAGAGGATCTGAGTGCCCATTAATCTTGTCTGCGACTCACTTAGATAGATCCAATGGGAAAAGTCCTGTACTTCAGCAAACCATTCCCCTGCGAGAGAGTATTCAAAGACAACTAACTAAATAACCCTGCCAAAGTAGACAAGGAAACATTTTGAATGGACATATGAGAACTTGCACTTATTGGAGACCTAATTTAGGGGATAACCTGGACTACATCTAGGAAGACTATGATACCTCTGACCACTCTCCATACACCAAGGTCTAAACTCTCTAAAGTCCTCAGGTAATGAAGGGCACCTAAGTCTTTCCTCACCTTCAGTTGACTGAAATCCAGCCAGAAAGCAGAGGCATGGAACTGAAGCACCAAACAAAGTCTCTCCTTCCAAGAAAACCCTACTCCCCTGGAAAGCCATGCACCCTCATTCCATTGAATGCAAAGCAAAGAGGTGGAAGGGAATAGGTGTAATTTGCAATAGGACTGAAGCCAAAGCATTTCATGCTCAACACAGTCCTTAGATCAAGTCTTTTGCTCGATAGCTCATGGAATCACAAGCATTGGATGGTGGTAAGGAATGTGACTTTTTTCTTTATTTTCATTGAGTTGTCTAGAAAAGGATCATAGTTTTTAAAGCTGGATAGGACCTTAAAGGGGTTCTTAACCTTTTTAGTATCATGGACCCCTTTAGCAGCCTGGTGAAGTTAATGGACTTCTATCTCTTCAAAAACCATGTTTAAATGCATCAAAGAAAATAAATAATAATATAACATAAACTACTTATATTGAAATAATGGTATTGAAAAATGAAAAAAATAGTTCATATCCCTCAGGGTAAGGATCAGACATCTAATCCAACCCTCTTGTTTTATGAGGAGAAACCTGAAGTCTATAAAGGAGAAGTGACTTTCCTGAGCAAGGATGAGATTGAAACCAATACCCCACAACTCTAAATCTAGGGTCCAGACCCCAGACTAAGCTTTTCTGACATGATCTTCTCAGAAGGATCCATCAAATATCTTTTGTACTTCTATTTGATCCTTGTGTAGGAAGAATTTCATAGATGTCATATAGTAATCAAATTCATATAACTAGGAAAATCATTTTACAAAACTAAAAGCTATACAAAGGCTAATTGTTGTGGTGGTGCTGATTACTTAATAGATGGTGGATATCTTCAATGGTTCTCAATCACTCTCTCATTTTACAAAAAAGGGCACTGAGGTTGGGGACCACTGAGTCACTTGCCTAAAGTCACAGAGTTGGCTCCTGACCAAGCTGGGTCCCAGCTCTTTCCACTATGCCACACTGCTGCTGTTTGGCATGTGCTAATCTTGCCTCTTCAAGTACAGAAAAATTGATGTTCTGTATGCCAAGTGACTGCTGTAAATGATAGAACCCTTAACTGGGATCCAGGCATGCTCAGTTCTATGCCAGCTCTGCTGCCAACTTGCTACATAATTTGCCCTTTCTGCACCTCAGGCTTTTCATTTGTAAAGTGAGGAAGTTGGACCCATTGTCTAAGCTACTCTTCACATAATGAAGTTCTTGGTGCATAGTAGGCACTTAATAAATGCTTGCCCACTTGACTTCAGCTCTGATGCATTCCATGTTCTGTGTTCCTATATTCCTTTCAGCACTATCCTCTAGAGTCTTTCCAAGCTTGGATGTTATATGACTCACAATCCTTAGGAATGGACCTGCATCTTCACCTCTATATCCCATGCCTCACTACACAGGTTGGAGATATGTTATAGGCATTCAATAAATATTAGTTAAGTGTTAAATGGACAGCTCCTTAGGCAGCACAGGCAGCTCTTACAAAAGCTCCAACCTCTGGCTGATCCTGTGTAGATTGGGGAAATGTGTAGACACCAGTAAACATTAATTCCATCTGCCCAGAGTAAGCAGGATACTCAAGCTCTGCTTTACTATTGAGGAATATGATTCCCTCAGAACAGGACTTAGGGAACTTGTGTCTCATTAGGTTGCTAAAAACTTGGTCCTTCTTGAGAGGGTCTAAAACTAGAGTCCCCAGTCCATTGTCCAGAAGACAATACAAAGATCTTAGATCTTATAAAATCATAAAATTATAGATTTAGATCTCTGAAGGGACTTTAGAAGTCAGCTGGTCCAACTCCTTTATTTACAAATGAGAAAATTCATGCCGAGTTGATATTTGAATACATTGCCTCTGACTCCAAACACAGAGTTCTTTGCTCTGCCATGATGCTGAGGAAAGAATTCACTTCTACATGTTCAGATGTAATACCAGACATTCCTTGTCATCATGTGTTAGATTTGCCCATATCCTTCCATAAACCCTCCACAGTACAGCCATCCAATTTGTAGAGGGCCTTCCTCGAGGCCTTTGTACATTTCCTGGGGACCAGTTCATTATCTGGCATGTCCTCCTAATCCTCAATAAGTCCTAAATTGATGAGCTCTATGTGTGGAGGGGAAATATCCCACAGTCTCTACAGCTTTTTGAAGTCATGACTTATGCAGACTGAGGGAGTGTTTGTTACACTGAAGCTGCCTTCAGATCAACTCAGCTCAATAAATATTCATCAAGCTCCTCCTACATGCAGGCCCCATGGATTTGCATAAACCTGCTGCTTGATCATTAGGAAGACAAGATGGGATATGAGTCAGGAAATCCAAGGGGCTTTGAAGAGACCGTAAAGAATATGAAGCCCATGTTCCTCATTTCTAGATATAGATACTGGGGCTCAGAGAGAAGTACTTTGCCCAAAGTCACAAGCTAGTTAGTACCAGAGTTGAGATTTTAACCCAGGATGCATAGATCCTAGATCAGTGATGGGAAAACAGTGGCCTCAAGGCCACATGTGGCCCTCTAGGTCTTCAAGTGCAGCCTTTTGACTGAAGCCAAACTTCACATTATCCTTTTATTAAGGGAATTTTTTCTGTGAAGTTTCCCCACCTCTGTCCTAGATTAAAGGAGCAGAATAGTCCTTTGGAGGGTAGTTTAAAAAAACTGAGAATATCATTGGTGCTCTGTATAGTTTCTAGAACTGAATAGTTGCCTTGTTACGTCTCATGCACTACATCTAAGGAGTCCTGCTTTTCTTTAAAAAGAATTTTGTTGTTGTTATTTCTTTCCTTTTAATACAACACTGTCATTTTTCAGTGACTCCCCCCCACCACCACAAAAGAACACTTACTGAAATGAATTAGTTTAGTCAAACAAAAAATCAATGTATTTTATTTATCTGGAAGCACATGCCTCATTGCACACCAACTGTTTTCCATGAATGGTGAGAGGTAGAAGCCATGCTTCTCTATCAAGTCCTTCAGTGTTATTTCATATGACTACAGCCAGAGAAGTCAGGAGGCAGAGGAGAGGAGAGGAAGAGTATGCTGGCTTTAGGGGACAGCCAGAGAAAATGCTCTACATTGGGAGCGGAAGGGGCTTGTGCGAGGAGCACAAGGAGGATAATGTCCCTGGATCACAGAATGTGTGGGAGGGTGTGATGAGTATGAATCCTGGAAAGGTAAGAAAGGATGAAGGTAAAAATGGCTTTAAAAAATAGAAGATTTTATATTTAATTCTGATTGAGTAGAGAAAGACAGAACAGGTGACGTGGTTGGAATTGAGCATTAGGAAGCTTTGGCTTTGGCAGCTGAGTGGAGGGTGGGTTAGAATGGGGAGAGACTTGTGGCAGGGAGACAAGATAGCACACTACCACAATAGCCTAGACATATGGAGATTGGGGCCTGTAACAGGATGGTGCCAGTGTCAGAAAGAGAATGAGGGCATGTAATCAATGTTAGAAAGGTAGAAATGATGAGACAAGGTAAATAATTGGATCTGGAGAGTGAGAGAAAATGAGGAGTTGATAGCATCTCTATTGGAAGTTGAATGACTAGGAGGATGGTAATGCCCTCCATAGTAATAGCTAAGTTAGCACCATGTGTCCTAATGGGTGAGATCTCACCATTCAGGAGAGATCCGCTTGGTTCCAAACACATGCTGCTGTCCATCTTCTTTCCTAGGTTCAAAAAAGGCAGTTATCACAGGATCATAGGGTTAAAAATTAAAAGGGACCTTATACACAACATATGCCACCCTCCTCATTTCATTTAGATAATTGAGTACTGGGAAGGAAAAGGGATGTGTCCACAGTGACACAGCCAGTGGGAAGTAGAAAAGGGTCCAAGACTCAACACACACTGGAAACATATGAAACATATGACAATGGTCTTCGTGAACTGGAAGGATTGTCATTGTAGAAAAGGACTCTGGGGCCAAGAGTGGAGAGCTAGCTCGGAATCTTATGTGTTTTTTACATGTGTGCTTGGCTACCTTTGAATCCAAGTTGAATGGGGCACTGGAGATAAAGCTCAACCAAGAGTCAGGAAGACCTGAGTACAAATCCAACCAGAAGCACTTAGTAACTGTGTGATTCCAGCAAAGTCACTTAACCTCTGCCTATGTCTTTTTTTAAGCCGTAAAATGAAGATAATAATATCACCTATCTCTCAGGGTTTGGGGAGGACAAAATGAGAGCATATTTATGAAGTGCTTTGCAAACCTTAAGGCACTAACTTTATTATTATCATTATTGTTTAATTTGAACTCCCCTCAAAGGCATGTGTATATGCAAGAAAAAAAATGACCCTTGTTTGAGGGAATTGTTTTAGAGCTACTGATCTTGCTATACCTTCCCAGTAAACATTCTTTTGTGAATCCTAATTAGTGTCAACTGATGGGGGTTCATGAGCCAGAATACCAAAAACCCCAACCCCTCAGGGCTACTCCTAGAGCCTTGAGGAGAAAAGAGTTCAGTCACTCCCTGGGGACCCAAGCTGCCAGTTTGAGTGGCAGGTGGGAGAGGGAGCTATAGTAACCCAAAAGGGTATAGTAACAACTATCCTTCTTCCTCTTCCTCCCCTCCACACTTCTCTTCTTTCCTTTCCTCTTCCTTCCTTTTGCTTCTGCTGCTTCTTCCATGTCTTCACCCTTTTAGCCTTTTGAGTAGAAGTTTACTAGATTGGTCTTAGAGTCAAGTGAACTAGGCTGAAATCCTGCCTCCAAAATTTCCCAGTTAGGTGGCCTGGAACAAAGCACCACATCTTCTCTGACACTAAGTCTTTTCTTCTGCAAAACAGTCTATAAAGGTATTTTTCCTTTCCATGTTTTCCTCCTTAGAATATCCCCCTGATATCTTTCAGGCACCAAAGACACGGTGCCTTTTTTATAGTTTCTTATTTCCTGATCTTAGGTGAATGTTAATCTGGAGATAGAATGAATAAAGTGAGAAACTGGTGAAATTCAAAAGATCAGAAGAACCATCTCAAGTACCCTGACCTACTGGTGACAACAGCAGAGACAACTGTAGCTGGTAGCAGCAGTAATACTAACTTGACCCAAGCCCATTGCTCCAGCAGCCACTAGACCTCATCCTACAAGACGCTGGCCCAACCAGGCTACGAGGTTTGCTCAAAATCCATTGATTATGTCATTCCCAGAAGTAATCTTGGTGAATATGCTGGTAAAGAAAAGGATATCCAGATGGTGTCTTACATACCACATACCATGTGATGACTTAAATTTCGTAATTTACTTCTTCAGTATATTTTTCAGTGAAATTGGAGTCTACTCTCTTTAGAGATTTTCTTGTAAATGTTTGGGTGTATATGTATATGTCTGTGTGTGTGCATGCAGATATCTGTGTGTGTGTGTGTGCACATGAGAGTGCAGGAGGGTGGGCAGACCCCTAGGTAGAAGAGAAATATTTTGTACCAATCACTTTATATTTGAGTCTATGCTCTTCAAGGACTCCATTGCAAGGCAGGGAGAATACACATCTTGTTTTCAGAAATTTTTTCTAATTTCTACCTTTTCTAAACCTTATCAGTACATATACTTTGTAAAAGCAAATTAATATCTACTTGTTAGCTAATTGGGAAGATCACTCAGAATGACAGTTCATGAGCAATGACATTAAAAGCATAACCACTCGCCGCTATACCTAGAATGGTAGTGAACTAACCTTTGGAGACTGAACTCGACTTTTCAAGTGCAAGGCTGGGAGAGTGAGCATAGAGAGTTTTCACTGATAATACACATTATTACACTACAAGAGAAAGGTGGTACCATCAAGATCACCAAATCTCACTCACTCCACAAACCAATGGAATTGAGGACCAAAGAGTAAAAATTACTTCTGCCAATGGATCCTTAATAAATGTCGAAAGTACAAAATTCTATCAGTCTGCTTCTAGAAAAAAAAATTGAGAGCTGATTATATTATCAAAGAAATCCAATAACAGGGTTTGACTTTCTATTTTTCTTTGATAGGTGACATGTCTTCTCCTGATTCTATTCATCTCAACCAATCTGGCCCCACTGAGTTTATATTCCGAATGTTCACCTCTTCCCCCAAGATCCAGACCCTCCTCTTTTGCTTCTTCCTTTTTCTCTATGTAATGATTCTCAGTGGGAACACTGCCATTATCTGGGCTGTGTACACACATGTCTCCCTGCACACCCCCATGTACTTCTTCCTGTCCAACCTGTCCTTCCTGGAGATCTGTTATACCACTGCATTGGTACCACTGATGCTCTCCAACATCATCAGGGCCAGGAAGCCCATTTCATTGCCTGGATGTGCAACCCAGATGTTCTTTTTTGCTACCTTTGGCAGCACTGACTGTTTCCTATTAACTGTAATGGCATATGACCGTTATGTGGCTATATGCCATCCCCTGCAATACACTCTCATCATGACCCCACAGCTGTGTACCCAAATGGTGACTGGTTCCCTGGGCCTAGCTCTCTTCCTTTCCTTGCCACTCACATCATTGGTCTTTACCCTGCCTTTTTGTGGGCACTTAATGGAGATTAATCATTTCTTCTGTGATATACCACCTGTCCTACACCTGGCCTGTGCTGACACTCATGTGCCACAGGCTGTGCTCTATGTGATAAGCATCCTTGTACTGACTATCCCTTTCCTGCTCATCTGCATTTCCTATGTCTTCATTACCATCACCATCTTGCACATCCCCTCAGCTGAGGGGCGTCAACGAGCCTTCTCCACCTGCTCTTCCCATCTCACTGTGGTCTTGCTACAATATGGCTGTGGCAGCCTGGTCTACTTTCGACCCCCATCAACCACCCTTGCAGATGAAGATTGGCATCTTGCCTTGGTCTACACCTTTGTCACTCCCCTCCTCAACCCCATCATTTATACCTTAAGGAACAAGGATGTCAAAAACGCCTTGAAAAAAGCCTTGAGCAAAAAGGGAACCTCTGAGAATCTGTGAAGGAAGAGGGTAGGACATGGCTCCTAAAACACAGAGCCTTTAAAAAGCACAACTCCAATGCATCATTTCCCATAATTTACACTTATTCAGTCTCTTCTGTTTCATAGTGTGTGCTCAATAAATGCTTGTCAACTGACTGATTAGGTCTATATCACTATTTGCGGGTGGGGTGTGGGGAAGGGGTTGAGACTCTACACCAGGAGAATAAATGTGGATTAAAATACAAACATTTTATAAACAGACAGCCTCTTTTTAAGTGACACCCTATGCTTCCTGCATATTTCTCATTGTAGCAACTGTCTACTCAAGGAATATCGCATGATCAGTTCATGGATCAAAGCTGGAAGACACCTTAGATGTTGTGTATTCCAACCCCCTTTTCTCACATAAGAGAACTGAGATCCAGAAAAAGGAAATGACTGTGTTAAGGTCATGGAGCTAGAAAGTGGCAGAGTTGAGTGTGGACCTCACATTCCCTGATTACATAATGATCAGATTTGGCATCTGTATGTGCTCTTCTGCCACCCTGGGGCCAGTTAGGAGTTTGCCACCATGAATTCTGCCTCCTGAGGATGGAACCATAATAATAATCTGCCCACAGAAAGGAGCCTACTTTATCATCATCGTCATCATCATCATCATCGTCACCATCATCATCATCATCATCATCATCGCCGTCATCATCATCATCATCATCATCATCACCATCATCATCGTCATCATCATCATCATCACCATCATCATCGTCACCACCATCATCATCGTCGTCGTCGTCATCATCATCATCATCACCATCACCATCATCATCACCATCATCATCATCATCATCATCACCATTTAAGAATATCACACATTAGCACATAGACTAACTGTAGAACACTCAACAAGTCACTTCACTTCACAGTATCCCATGAAAGCTCTAAGATAATAAGTTATGGCTGAAATGTCTATGTTAATAGAAAGAATTTCTGACACAGAGTTAACAGTGTGAGCTAAAATATAATAATGTTAAATAACTCTAATTTTTCTCCATTAGATTTTACTCTCTCAGGAATATATCTAGTTAGTCTACAGAAAAGCATAAAATGGGAATATTAATTGTGATACATGACAATTTGCCATTAATTCTGTGGTAATCACCTGAAATATCATTTGATAGGGCTATTGGAGGAGATGTACATGGGCACACAGCATCCCCTCCCATTCCATGATATTGTAGAATGGATCCAGATATGGAGTCAGTGGTTCTCAGTGGAAATTTTTGTCTCTTTTTTTATTCCCTATGTTAACTATGACAAATTAATTATCCTCTTTGACCATCCATTTTCATACATTTAAAATAAAGTAGTTGTAACCAATAATGACTAAGGTCCTTGCAGTCCTATAGATTTTAAATATCTTACCTTTGTGTAGAACCCTACGGTTTTTCAGAGAACTTTTATTTTCTGCCAGTGTTACTAGATTTCAAGGTAATGATACTTATGTATACGTTAATACTATTATTGTTGTTGTTTCAGTCATGCCTGACTCTTTATGACTCCATTTGGGATTTTCTTGGCAAAAAATACTGAAGTGATTTTTGCCATTTTCTTCTCCAGCTTATTTTCAAAGTAAGGAAACTGAGGCAGACAGGATTAAGTGATTTGCCCAGGGTCATAAAGCTAGTGAGTTCCTGATATGAACTTGGGACAATAAATCTTCCTGACTCCAGGCTCAGCACTCTATTCATTGTGCCATCTCACTGTCTACATCAATATTATAAATAGTAATAATATTAATTATAAATAATTATTTTTAAATTACTGATACTAATTTTATGTATAACACTAATACTTCAGAACATATGAGACAACATATACAAGCACTTCCCAAACCTTAAATCTCCATATATTTGCTATTGAGTTGTTTATCAGCACTCTGCCAAATAAAAGATGAGGAGAGGGAAAATATTGATGGTAACAATGACAGCACACAGGCATGAATGGTTTTGAGGCTTATAGCATATTTCACATCCATTATCTCACTTGAGCCTCACAACAAATCTATGAGATGCTATAGGTGTTATTATTCACCACAATTTACAGATAAGGAAAATGAATCTCAGAGAAGTTAGATTAGTTAACATTTGCATGATTATTTAAGGTTGGAAAAGAGCTTTATATCTAGGTGGTCACATACATCCTATGGGGCTTTCTTGGAAATCACCATTCCTGATTCTGGTCAATTACTTCTGAGCTTTGGGATCCATTTCCTTTGGGTCACATGATAACCTAGTGACAGGACTATTTGCCATTTACTATCTTGAAGCAAGCTCTGAGCTGTCCCTGGTTCCTATTCTTCCTTCAAAGGCCATGAGAGTTCTGGGTTCCCTGCAGGCAGCAATACAATGTTCTTGCTCTGTGACTCCAAATCCCAGAATTTCCAGAGATAGCTCAGCCCTTTATCCTGTAAATACATGCATATTAATGCATGATATAGATTGTATGTTATACATTTATGTGTGTGCCATAATACACGTAACAAGCATTTGGACATATTCAGACAGTCTACCTCCTGGGTTGCATAAGGCTTTGAGCTGACATTACAAATTTTGGTATTTAGATTCTTAGAGATAGAGAGCATTCTATTAAGAGAAACCCCCTTTGAACCTGGAGGAAAAGAATTTGAACAGGTCTGTTGTCACAACAAACCAAGTCTGCTCACATGATCACCACATGAGCAAAAGGAGGCTCCAAAATTGCTAACTAGAACCTGGAAAGGAAATTTTGAACACGTAAAGGTAGTGTGGTAAAGGTAAAGGATAGCATTTGAGGTAAAGGATAATATTATCCCTGTGCTAAATGTTAAATTTCAGTTAACAGTAAGAGAAAAAAAAGATGTAATTTTTTACATATCTCATTTCATTGGTATCCTGAAATCTAGATTGAGAAGCCCTCTTATATAAGAGGCCCCACCACCGTAAAAGTCTATAAAATGTCAGTTTTTCAGGGATGATACTCTGAGTGTATCCCCTGAGAATCTTCCACACCCATTGCTTTGGAATTTAGAAAAGTACGAATAAGCAAAACCCTGCAATTATCCCTGAACTAGAGGTAACAACCTTATCTCCCATCATGGTCACTCCTTGGGCACACCTACCATCAGATGGCATACACCTATGGATATAGGGACCAAAGAAGTACCGTGGATAGAGGTTTGAGACTTGCGTCAGAAGATCAGAGTTTAGACACTTACTAGCTACTTAATGCTTTGAACCTCTGCTTGCTTCAATTCTCCTGTAAGTAAATGGTTCTTCCAAAGTAGTATGAACTAAGGCGAGGTGCTCATTCCTCTCCTGGCCTATACACAACCACAAGTTCTCTTTTCTGCCCTGGAACTGTGAGGAGGGTCCCTCTCCACTAAGCCCACAAGCTCTACCATGCCAGTTCTCCTCCTCACCCCAGGACTGCCCCCCAGGACTACAAACTGGATCCATGGATGGGCAAGGTGGCAGTTCTGCCTCAATGCTAGCAAAGAGACACCTGTAATCTCCTTCTGACCAGTTGTCCAATTCCCTTACCGTCTGTGGACTGAACTCCAGAACTAGCTGCTGCCCTTACCACTGCTGATTCAGTCACCCATGGGCCTGCTCCAGCTCTGCTGGGCCAGGGCTGTGTGGCCTGCACTGGATTGGACTTGTCTTTCACCCAGATCTGACAGACCCTTCCTGCTGACCTTCCAAGTTGTCTTGGCCTGGAAATTTCTTTTACTTCATCTTTGTGTGGGTTCTGCTGCTCTAGAATTTATTTAGAGTCATTTTTTTAAGCAATTGGGGTTAAGTAACTTGCTCAAGGTTGCACGGCCAGTCATTATCTGTGTGTGGGTGCTCATTTTCTGAGGCCAGATTTGATCTCGGGTCATCCCAACTCCGAGGCCAGCGCTCTTACTCACTGCACCACCTAGCCGCCCCGTAGAGTCATTTCTAAAGGTATCTGGAGGGGTTCGGAGGAGAGCTCAGGTGAAGGATGGATAGATTAATGGATGGACAGGTAGATGAATGGATGGTTCGGAAATTATACTTTTGCTCAGGCCCTGGGAATACAACTGTGAAAGAAATATAGTCTCTTCCCTCAAAAAAGATAATAATAATAATAATAATAACTTTAATTTTAATGTTTGGAAAGCACTATATGAATACTATCCACATAATCCCCCAAACTACCCTAGGAAGTACATGCTATTATAATCTCTATACACAGTTGAGTTACTAGAGTCAAATAGAAGTTAAGTGACTTGCCCATGGTCACATATCTCATGAATATCTGAGGGCAGGTTTGAATTCAGATCTTTCTGACTCCCACTCAAGTGATCATTGTAATGCCTAAGTACCTCACAGACTACATCCTAATAAGAGAGCTAGGACATAAAGAGGACTGAAGGAAGAAGAGTTTTCTTGAAGCAAGAGGGTCACAAGATGGTTGAATGGATCTATATGCTAATCAATGATTGCAATGCTCTTCCCAGAAGAAATGACAATACTGAAGGAATTCCTTTTCCTGGAGCAAGAAGGGGAAATGACTTAGCCAGGGTAACACAAAGAGTGTTTTTACTTTCAGAAGTAGAACTTGAACTTAGGTATTCCTGTTTCTGAGACCAAGTCTCTAGTAAATTAATCAATCAATAAACATATATTAAGTATCTACTACATTCCAGGCACTGTACTAAGCATTAAGGATATAAAAAGAGGCAAAACACAGTTCCTGACCCCAAGGATTTGACAATCTAGTAGGGGAAAAAGCAATCAGACAAATAAATATATACAGGGGTGGCTAGGTGGCGCAGTATGTAAGAGCTCCTGCCCTGGAGTTGGTAGGACCCGGATCGGTTCTGGCCTCAAATACTTAACACCCACACAAAAATAACTGGCCCTGTAACATTGAACAAGTTACTTAACCCCGGTTGCTTTTAAAATAAATATATGTATATATATACATATATATGTATATATATATACATATATATAAGCAAGTTTTACAGAGGATAAATAGGAAATGATTAACAGAAAGAACAAACTAAAATTAAGTGGGGATAAGGAAGGAAGGTTTCCAATAAAAGAGGATATGTTAGTTGGGACTTAAAGGAAGTAAGGAGACCAAAAGAGCAGAGGAGGGAGAGCATTCCATGCATTAGGGACAGCCACAGAAAATACACGGAGCCAAGAGACAGAGCATCTTGTTAATGGAACAATCAGAAGACCAGTGTCACAGGATCAAAGACTAAATAATGAGGAATAAAGGGTAAGAAGACTTAAAAGCTAGCGAAGAGTGAAGTTATGAAGGGCTTTGGATGACAAGCAGTAATTAATTTATTTATTTGAGACAATAGGAAGCCACTGGTGTTTATTGAGTGGGTCAGGGGAGGATGGATTGAAGTGGGGAGAGATTTGAGGCAGGCAGAGCCACCAGCAAACCATTACAAATAGTCCAACCACCACAGTGCCAGACTCCATAAGGGATCTAGAAAACACATTATGCCTAAAGCACATTCTATTTAAAGCTCTGTGATAGTGACAAAAATGTGTGAGCTATCCAATGAAGTCATTTTTTGAGGTGAGTTCTGTTTATTTGATTTTGCTTGTTTATAAGACAAAGATCAATGCAATATGTGGCAGTATTTATTGGAAAATGACTGAGCTAAAAGACCTAGAGGCCAACTTGGGACTTAGTCACCCAGTTGTCCAGAATTCCTGACTCTCTAACCCTTCCCTACCCCCCACTCATATCCAGAACCCTTTCCACAATATTAAAACTTTTCATACATCTTAATTTGACATAAATTTGCATCTTTATCATTTCCCACTGGAGAAAATAATTGGGATACAGCTTAAGTCTCTGATGAGGGAGAGGATAGGAGGGCAAGCTTGCCTCCTCTTAGTCCCCACACACCACCTGTGGCCTCCACATGTAAAACCCAAGAGGATGTAACTGCCCATTAACTTTATCTTTGTCATCCTCAATTCAGAATGTTTTCCCCAAATCACAGATCCACTTAAACACAACCACAGGGAAAACCACTGTGATTCAGTGAATCATTCTCCTGAGAACCCAAAGAGTACCCAAAACAACCTGGATAAGAAGACAATGCCTAATCTGTCGACAGACATGGGGATGCTGTGTCAGGTAACTGGGTTAGTTGACCCAGGGAACACACCTGGATCACAATCTAAGAAGATTCTATGATTATCATTACCCCCAAAGCATCTGTCTTTGAAGGCCTTTAGCTTGTGAAGGATACTGAAATTTCTCCTCATTTGTAGCTGAATGAAATCCAGTCAGAAAGCAGACACAGGGAGTCCATGCACAAACCAAGGTCTCTCAGGAAAGTCATGGGTTCTCATTCCATTTAACTCTTTTTTTTTGTTCATATCTTTTTGGAAGGGGGAAGGCAAGGCAATTGGGGTTCAGTGACTTGCCCAAGGTCACACAGGCAGTAAATGTTAAGTTCTGAGGCCAGAATTTAACTCAGGTCCTCCTGACTCTAGGGCTGGTGCTCTATTCACTGCAACATCTAGCTGCCCATCATTCCATTTAACTCGACAAGAGCAAGTTGAGAATTCCAAAGTGTTCCATGAGCATCTCAAGATAAAGGCAGCCTGTAAAACCAACATTTTCCCTAAATGGCTGGTGGAGTCAGAGTCACTCGATGGTGGTAAGGGAAACTTTTTTCTTTATTTTCATTAGGTTGCCTGAATAAATAGGCTGCAATTTAGAATTGGAAGCATTTTGGAGATCAGCTAGTCCAGTGCCCTAGGAAACAGCACTAAGTCCAGCTGTCTTGGTTGACCAGAACAATCCAACCTAGGAGCTGTGAAGATGACACTGCTTCCCTCAGGACAGGATAGCAGGTCACTAACATGTCTTTGATCTGTTAAAAATCTGGTTCTCTTAGAAAATCTTAAATTCAGAGTCCACAGTCCATGAGTCAGCCAGTTAGTCTGATGTTCAGGAGGAACTTTGATCCCATGAGATCACAGGATCTTAGCTTTAGAACTTCTGAGAGACATCAGAGACCTACTCCAACCCTATCATTCTACAATAACCAAGTAGCACCATCTGTTCATACTATGGTTAGTACTATTAAAGGAACAGAGAATATAAGTACAAATAATGAAATGATCCCTACTTTCAAGGAACTTACATCCTAATGGGGGAAACATATAAATATAAGTACATATAAATAAATATGCATAATATGTTTCTAAAACTATATGATCACAAATATAAACATATTCAAAGTATTAAAACACAAATTAGTTGGGAGGGAGGGCACTAACTCTTGGTGGGATCATAACAAGTTTTCTGCGGAAGATGACATTTGAGCTACATCTTAAATGAAGAAAGGGACTCACTGAGGTAGAGTAAAATAGTGAGTGCCTTCTAGGCTTGGAAGATGGCCAGTGCAAAGACATAGAGATGGAGCATTATGTGTAAAGAACAAAAAGGAGGCCAGCTGGGTTGTATCACAGGAAAAGAGGGAGAGATGTTCAATAAAGCTAAAAAGAGGGTGGGGCCAGAGTTGTCCAGCTTTAAAAACTAAACAGAGGAGCTTATTTTTTTCAGGGGCAATAGTAAATCAGTAGAATTGACTAGATTGGGGGAGTCACATAGTCAAATTTATGCTTAAGGAAAATTACTTTGTCAGTAGCATGTAGGATAGACAGGAGTGGGGAGCAACATGAGGTGAAGATATTAATTAAGCAGCTATTTCAATGATCCAGGTGAGACTCAATGAGGGCTTGCATAAGGGAGTAAGCATGTGAGTGAGGAGAAGGGATCAGATACGAGAGTTACTGTGAAGGTATAAATGTTGATTGGACGTGTGGGATAAGGGAGACTAAAGAGTCCAGAGTAAATCTGGGATTATAAACTGGAAGATTAAAAGGACAAAAGTGGTTCTGACAGAAAAAGGGAAGTTTAGAGAAGGAAACTGTTAGAAGGAAAGATGGGGAAACTGATGTCCAGATAGCCAAAGGGGCTTGCCCATTGTCACACATGGAGTTAGTAGGACAGCTGGCATTCAAACCAAGATCCTCTAACTCCAACCCCAATGTTCTTTGCACCATGCTGAGAGAGTAATTTACCTCTACTGGTGTAGATGAAATGCCAGCCACGCCTTTTCATCTTGTATCATTTTTGTCTGTGTCCTCCCAGAAAGGCTCCACTGGAAAGCTGTCGAGGGTGCTGAGAGCCATCCTCAAGATCTTTGTGCATTTACTGGTATGAGTACACTGAGCTGTCTTCCTAACTTTAAATAAGTCCTCAAAGTTGGAAACTTAAGTGTGGAAAGAAACTAGCCCATGGTCTCCAGAGTTCTTTGCCTTGAGATCACTGCTCACCCTGACTGAGTATCTTTGTTTCACTGAAGTTTCCTTCAGGTCAATTCAGCTCAACAAACATTCTTTAAGCTCATCTTACATGCCAGGAATTATAGGACTGGAAAATCCTGCTGTTTTATTGTCAGACAGCTAGGATGGATATGGATCAGCAAATCCAAGGACTATAAATAATGTGGAATAGGGAAGCTAGTTGGCAGAGTAGATCGAGCACTGGACCTAGAGTCAAGGAGACATGTGTTTAAACCCATTCTCAGATACTTAACAACTGTATGAGCCTGGGCAAGTCACTTACCTTCCATTTGCCTCTCTTTCCTCATCTATAAAATGGGGATAATAATACCACCTACCTCCCCAAGGTTGTTGTGAGGATGAAATAAGATTATAATTGTAAAGCACTTTACACAGTGCCTGATATCCAGTAAAGACTATATAAATGTTAGGTTTTCTCATTGTATATTTAGGCATAGAAACTGGAGTTCTAAGAGTGGAAGCCACTTGCCCAATGTGACACAATTAGATAGTTGCAGAGTTGTAATTGGAACCCAAGATTCCTGCCACCTAATTTAAAAGAGTAACAGTCCCATGAATTTTACCTAAGAATACCACTGATTCTCTGTATAACTAAAGGAATTAAATAGATTCCCTTCCATGTTTCACACTCTTATCAAATGAAGCTTTCCTTTTTAAAAAAAAATGAATATAATCCTCCCTTTGACTCAGAAATACTACTACTAGGTTTATACCCACCCCCAAGAAATCAAAGGGAAAAATGAAATAATTCATATATACAAAATATTTAAAACATCTCTTTTTGCATTTGCAGAGAATTGGAAAGTGGATGAATCCCCATCTATTGGGAAATGGCTGAACAAATTATGGTCTATAAATATGATTTAATTTAATATTAAATTTATTCCTGTAAGAAATTATGAAGGAGGAAGGTTCAGAAAAACCTGGGAAGACATCTATGAACAGAAGCAAAGTGAAATGAGCAGAATTAGGAGAACATTGTACACAGTAACAGCAACATTGTAAAGATTATCCATCCTGAAAGACTTAGTAACTTTGATCAATACAATGATCCCTCACAATTCCAAAGGACTCATGATAAAAAATGCCACCTCCAAATAGAGCTCCAGATGGGCTCAAAGTGCAGATGGAAGCATTTTTCTCTCTTTATTTTTTGTAACATGTTTTATGCAAAAAATATTTTGTATGACTTCATATGTGTAATGAGAATTGTATTTAGAATTGGGAGATAAAAAGTCATGTTTGAGGACAAGAAGGACAGTAAAAAAAATGTGAAAGGGAGTTAGTGTAAGAAGATTGGAAATATGCTAAGGGGCCAGGGCATAAGTGTTTTATAGTTGGTTCTGAAGCAGTAGGGAACCAATGGAGTTTAGTGAATAGAGAGTGATGATATGGTTAGATAGCACTTTTTGAAAATCACTTTGGCAGCTGATTGGAGGATAAATAGGAGTGAAAGTAGAATAAAAGGAGTGAGATGTAGCAGCAAGTTATTGCAATAGTCCAGACATATAGGGATGAGGGCCTAGACCAGGGTGGTGATGGAATGAGAGAATTTATAGGGAAAATGTTACAAAGGTAGAAAGATCAAAACTTGGCAATCATTTTGAAATTTGAGAGAGAAAAGTCAAAGATAATACCAAGGATGGGACTTAGTTGTGATAGATAACATTAATTCATTAATTCACTTGACCCTCAAGAAAAAGTCATAATTGGCCAATGCTCAGTGATGCAGAATGTGGAATTGTACATGCTATCAAGTAAGGTTTGGGGAGGTGAGTGGGGAGAGGACCATTGTAATGAAATATTTTTCCTTTCAAAAGTTCAAGTCATAGGTAAGGGTGAATACCAGGAAATGTCTTTGAGAGAAAAAGACTGTTATAGCTTGAACTGGCACCCAAGTCTCCTGAGTCTCCATTCAAGTTTCTTCCCAGTACATCCCAACCCTTTTGTGACTATCAAGATGGTATAAATTTAAATCTTTACCATTTCACACTGGAGTGATTTACTAGAATATGTTCTTTAATGGGAAGAAGGGCCAGAGAACAAGATTCACACCCACTACTCCCCACAGACTAGAAGTGCTCTTCAACTAGAAAATCCAAGAGCTATCCTCCATTCTAAAGGTTTTTCCCAGCCCCCTATGCTTCAGAAATCCATTTTCTTGAGGAAGACTGCTGAGATAATATTAAATAACAAAATCTGGAAAAATCAGATATAACTAGATTATGAATGGAGTCACCTGGGGCCATCTTCACAGGGTTTTTAATCCTAGATACTTTGAAGCTGGGCTATGAAAACTCCCTGATTCCCTGACCAGAGTAGCCCTAAGGCATCTCCTCTCCAAATTGCTCCTAGTGAAGGGCACCAAAGACTCTCCTCACTTTCAACTCTATGAGGTTCAGCCAGAGAACAGAAGCAGGAAGCCCACTTATGTGCCAATTTCTCTGTTTTTTAGGAGCCCATGTGCCAATTGAAGGTCATGGCCATTCCATTTGATTCAAAGTGAAGAGAAGAAAGAAATGTGGACATCTGTCTAGGAGATCTTCCCCAGAGCATCTCAAAATAAAGGTACCAATGGATACAATGGATCAGAGCTTTTCCTTAGATGAATATTTGGCTTGGGGTCTTGGGATTCAGAGATGAAATGGATAATAGATTTCACCTATTTTTAGCCACCTTCCTTTAAAGAATAAAGAACTAAGACAAAGAGAGAGAATTCAACTTGCCCAACCAGAAACAGTACTGGAACACAGGCCCTGAAACTCAAAATCCAGGGTTCTTTTTAAGAAACCATAATTATCTGGCATCACCTTACAAAGGCCTTTTAATTGTCCTGTCTATTAAGTCACTAGGCAGGATGGATGTCAGAGATTTCTTAAAGGTAGCAAAGACCTTTGAGATCAATTAGTGCAGGGGGATGGGGACTGGACAGGGGGTCAGGTTTAAATTACCGGCTATGACTTGTCAAGTCATTTAACATCTGTCTGTTTCCATTTTCTTACCTATAAAGTGAGGATAATAATACAATTTAGCTACCAGGATTATTGTGAGAAGCAAATGAGATATTATTTATAAAGTGCCTTGCAAACCTTAAAGTGCTGTATTGATGATGATGATGATGATGATGATGATGATGATGATGATGATGATGCCAACTACATCATTTTATAGAAGAAGAGAGTTAGGGAGAAATTTGCCTATACTCATATAGCTGGTTAATGATTGAACCAGGTACCAGCCCTTCTGACATGCTCTTTCAATCCATTTTGTTGTTGTTCAGTTGTCCAGTCATGTACAACCTTTATGACCCCATGTGTCTGTCCCATCTCATGTTTATTGCTTCCACGATTCTATATATCCATTTCATCTTGTCCCATGTCCTTTTCCTTTTACCTTCAAACTTTCCCAATATCAGGGTCTTTTCCAATGAACCCTGTCTTCTTATTTTGTGGACATTTAACCTTCAGTATTTAACCTTCCAGTGAATTATTTAACCTTCCAGTCTGAATTAATTTCTTTCCAAGTAGTCCAATGCTCATAGCCTTACATTGTTACTGGAAACATCATAGCTTTGACTTATGTGGACCTTGGCCAGTAAGGTTATGTCTCTGCTTTTTTACTAAAAAGCTGTCCAGACTATCATAGCTTTCCTCCAAAGAAGCAAGTGTCTTTTAATTTGATGGCTGCAGTCACCATCTATGGTGATCTTTGAGCCCAAGAATATAAAATCTGATGCTGCTTCTATATCTCCTCCAGCTCTTTGTCAGAAAATGATGAGACCAGTTGCCAAGATCTTGGTTTTTTTATGTTAAGCTTCAAGCTAGTTTTTACAGTCTCCTCTTTACCCTCATGAAGAGGCTTCATAATTCCTCTTTACTTTTTACTTTTTTTCCGGCAGTGACATCATCTGCATGTCTGAGATTGTTGATATTTCTCCCAGCAACCTTAATTCCAGAATATAATGTAAATGTTTCATGGTGCTATTATTATCATCTCACTAAATGCATGATAACTGAGGTAATGCCATGGTGACTTACATATAGGAAAAGGCTTTGAACTGGGAGCTCCAACACACAATAGCCTTTCTCTCAGTCTTTCCACATTTTGTGGACACCAGTTCATTGTCTGGGCTGTCCAATTACCCCTCTTCAAGTTCAACAGTCTTTTGTCACCACCAGGAGGAGAAAAAATCCCAAGGCCCTCTCATATTGAATCTGATATTATGTTATAATGAGTCACCTTTGATGCACATAAGCTTACATTCAGTTCAATTTCAAAAGGAGGAAGAAAAACATTTATCAAGCACCTATTTTGTATTGGACAGTGGATACAGGTAACATGGCTCATCTATTATCAGGCAGAGGAATGGGAGAGAAGCCCAATAAATTGCAGTTTTAAAGAATGTTCAGTCCATCTCTATCTTACTGATCAAAGAGACTGAGGTCCATAGAAGGGGAACTGATTTGCCCAAGGTAAATAGCTAGTTAATAGCACAGTTAAGGGAAGAACCTAGGCTTCCTGGTTCCTAGTTTAAAAAAAAGGCATTTCTGTGGAGCACCTTTTTTATAAACTAAGATGATAGCTATTTCTCTGAGTAATAGAAGTAAGTGGATACCCTTTACTTTCTTGTGGCCCAGTGGGGAGAATCCTGGCACTGCAGTCAGAGAACTGGGATTCAAACCTAATTTTTAATGCTTACTACCCATATGACCTTAGGAAAATCATTAATTGGCTTGAACCTCAGTTTCCTCATGTCTAAAATAAGGGGAAGGGGCTAGGTGATGTCTGGGGACTCTTCCAGCTCTAGAGTTATGATTTTATGTTCCAAATTGTACTGATGAGAAAAATGAGTCCCCAGGAGAAAAGTGATACAGTCCAACCACTAATAAGTGACAGACCCAAAACTCTAGAATTTCTAATTCCTATGGAAGTGTTTTTACCATGTTTAATAAATAAATATTTTTCAAAGTCTTTAAAAGATAACTTCAGGGACACACGTTAGCTACCATCAAATATTTTAAGGGCTGGTATGAACAAGGAAGAAGAATTTTTCTATTTGGTTCCAGAGGACAGAATAAAGATGGAGTGGAGCCACTTCAGCTTCATGGGGAAGAACTTTCTCATAATTAGCACAATCCCACAGAAGAACGGGTTGCTTCAAGAGTTAGTGAAAGCTTATAAGTAAAGACTGGATAGGTGAAGACTTGGGTATGTTGTAAGCGCCATTCTTGTTCAGGACTTAATGTTCTCTATGGGCCCATAAAACTCTGAAATTAAGTGATATTCTCATTTGGAGAGAAGCCTATAGGACCACACCAAGAAGAGAATGAATTTCAATCACAGTGCATTGTGGATTTAATAAGCACTCATTTTCTATTCTTCTCAACTATTTTTCCCTTCTTTTGTTTTTTTATTAAATATTTTTAACCAATGAAAATCCAACTTTTCTTTGTCCCACCTTCTCCCTTTTCCCCTCATTGAGAAAGAAAGAAAAACAAAATCTTTGTTACAAACGTATAGTCAAGCAAAACAAATTTCCCCATTGACTTTGTCCTAACATATGTGTGTCCTAACATATATGCACACATACACAAATAATATGGAGGGAGAGAGGGGAGAGAGGGAGAGAGAGAAGAGAAGGGAGAGAGAGGGAGAGAGAGAGAGAGAGAGAGAGAGAGAGAGAGAGAGAGAGAGAGAGAGAGAGAGAGAGAAATATCTCAATCTGCACTCTGAAGTAGATAGCATGTTTCATCAGGAGTCCTCTGGAATCACAATTTTGAAAAGTGTTCTAAAGTCTATCAAAGTTGCTTGACTTTATAACAATGTTGTTATATATAAGTTGTTCTTGTGGTTCTGCTAACCACTCTGAATCAGTCCATAGAGAATTTCCTAGGTTTTTCTGAAAGCAAGCCCTTCATTATTTCTTATAGAACAATAATATTATATCCCAATAATATACCATAATTTGTTCAGCCATTCCACAATTGATGGGCAACCCCTCAGTTTCCAATTCTTTGCCACAAAAAGAGCTACTGTAAATATATTTGTGTATATATAGGTCTTTTTCCTCTTTCTTTAAAAACTTAGAACATAGAACGTCAAAACTAAATGCGACCTTAGAACACTGAACACAGAAGACCAAAGCTGTAAGAGGTCTTAGAAGAAATTGAATGAAAACCTCTTCATTAATCAGGCAAAAATCACTGACCCACAGAAGTGTAAAGTGATCTGCCGAAGGTGTTCTTAAAAGTCCAATTCCCTATTTTTCTTTGGCAGGTGAGACATGTCTTCTCCTTACGCTTTCCAGCTCAATCAGTCTGGTCCCACTGAATTCGTGTTCCAAGTGTTCACCACTTCCCCCAGGATCCAGGCCCTTCTCTTCTGCTTCTTCCTCCTCCTCTATATGATGATTCTCTGTGGGAACACTGCCATCATCTGGGCTGTGTTTACCCACAGCTCCCTGCATACCCCTATGTATTTCTTCCTATCCAATCTGTCCTTCCTGGAGATCTGTTATACCACTACTCTGGTGCCACTGATGCTCTCCAACATCTTTGGAGCCCAGAAACCCATCACACTGGCTGGCTGTGGGATCCAAATGTTCTTTTTTGTAACCCTTGGTGGGACTGACTGTTTCCTCTTGGCTGTCATGGCTTATGACCGCTATGTGGCTATCTGCCATCCTTTGCACTACACTCTCATCATGACCCAGAAGCTGTGTACCCAGATGGTAGTTGGCTCCATGATTCTGGCTATTTTTCTTGCCTTGCACCTCACATCACTTGTGTTTACTCTGCCCTTCTGTGGGTACCACAGGGTGATCAAACATTTCTTCTGTGATGTGCCACCTGTCCTACGACTGGCCTGTGCTGATACTCACATTCCTCAGGCTGTTGTCTATGTGGTAAGCATCATTCTCCTGACCATCCCATTCATTCTCATCTGCATTACCTACATCTTCATCACCAACACCATTTTGCACATTCGCTCAGCTGAGGGCCGCCAGCGGGCCTTCTCCACCTGCTCCTCACATCTCACTGTGGTCCTGATACAATATGGCTGCTGCAGTTTGGTCTATTTCCGTCCTCCTGCAAGTACCACAGAGGAAGAGGATCGAGACCTTGCCTTGGTCTATACCTTTATCACCCCCCTGCTTAATCCCCTCATTTATACCCTTCGTAACAAGGATGTCAAAAATGCTCTGAAAAAAATCATGAGCAACACTAGATAACCAGATCTACTCAGTATCAATTAATTTCAAAGCATTAATTACATGCTTATTATATGACAACTACTATACTAAACATTGAGGATTTTTTTAAATTAATAGTCCATGCCTTTAAGTAATTTAGATTCTTTTTTTTTGCTTTTTGGAGGGCAATTGTGGTTAAGTGACTTGCCCAAAGTCACATGGCTAGTGTGTCAAATGTCTGAGTCCAGATTTGAGCTCAGGTCCTCCTGATTTTAGGGCTGGTGCTCTATTCACTGCACCACCTAGCTGCCCCAGTAATTTATATTTTTTTATTCCCAAATGCTTTATTAAATTGTGGTTTACATCATTCATTTCTGCCAGATATTGAGTTGTAACATTTTGCCCCATTATTTCCTTACCCCCCACCCCAGAATAGCAGTCCTACAGGATATCCCCTCATCGAATCTGCTCTCTCCCATATCTTCTCCCATACCCCCCTTGACTCTCCTCTAGGGCAAGGTGAATCTCTGTGTCCTAGTGCCTGTACAACTTATTTCCCAATTATATGCAAAATAGTATTAATAATAGTATTTATACATTTTTACACATTTGATTTTAAAACTTTGAATTCCAGAGTCATTCCCTTCCCCTCTTGTCACCCACCCTTACTGGGAAGATAAGCAATTCAGTATATGTTGTGTATGTGTAGCTATGCAAAACATTACCATAGTAGATATATTGTAAAAGACTGACTATATTTCCGTCCCTCCTATCCCACCTCCCACTTGGTCTATTCCCTACTTTGATCCTGTCCCTTTTCATAAGTGGGTGCTCCCAATTCTACCCTCTTCCCTCTCACTCTCCCTTCCATCATGGCCCCCTCTCATCCCCTTCCCCCTACTGTCCTGTAGGGTATGATATCCTATTTAGTATGCATGTCATTCTCTCCCTGATCCAAATTCAATGAGAATAAGGTTTTGCCTTTTTGCCTTCCTGTTCTTGCCCTCCATTGTAACCATTTTCCCTTGCCTCTTCTATATGAAATAGTTTACTGCATTCTCTCTCCCCATATCCTCTCATTATATTCCTGGCTCACCTCTTAATTTCACCTTTTAAGTATCATCCCTTCCTATTACATTCGACCTGTGTCCTCTATCTATGTATACCTGTAAACATATATACACACATTCACATATGTATTCATATGCCCATATACCCTTCTTCAACTATTTTCATACAAAGTGTCATCAGTTATGGTTATTGTTTTTCCATGTAGGAATGTAAACAGTTCAACTTTGATAAGTTCATGATTATTTCTTTTCCCTGTTTACCTTCTCAAGCATCTCTTGCTTCTTGTATCTGAATGTCAAATTTTCTATTCAATTCTGGTTTTTTCATCAAGAATGCTTAAAAGTTATCTATTCCACTGAATGACCATATGTTCCCCTGAAGGAGTATACTCAGTTTTGCTGGGTAGGTGATTCTTGGTTTTAATCCCGTGAGATATTTCACATTGCCTTCTATTCTTTCATTTGTTTGGATCTGTTTAACAGCACTAGCCTCCCTTTGGTGCATTCAAAATTCGAAGAAAAGATTCTCTTCAGTGAGCCTTTGAGATTCTTTTTCCATCTGGCAAATTCAGCTTTTTAAGGCATTCCTCTCCTCATTGCCTTTTTGAGCCTCTTTTGCCATTTTAGTTAGTCTATTTTTAAGGTGTTATTTTCCTCAGCAAGGTTATTGACTCTCCTTTCATAATTTTCTTGCATCATTTTCATTTCTCTTCCCAATTTTTCCTCCACTTCTCTTATTTGATTTTCAAAATCCTTCTTAAGGTCCTCTATGGCCTTTAACCAGCTCATATTTTCATTTGGGGTTTTGGGGGCAGGAGTTCTGACCTCCCAGTCCTCCTCCTGTTCCATGCTTCCATCCTCTTTGCCCCCAAAATAGGAGTCTAATGTTGAATTTTTCTGTTTATTTTGTTTCCTTTGCCTAGGCATGTTGCCACAATAGGACTTTGCCACTCAATTACTTGACTTTTGGGCTTGTTGCCACAGTAGGATTTTGCCACCAGCCAGGGGAGCTTCCATCCCAAATGCTGGAGTTTCCCCAACTGCCGGAGGTATTAGTTGGGTGCCCTCTCTGAAGCCACCACATGCTCTGGCAAGCTGATCACACACCCCAAGACCTCTATCCCAGACCAAAATCCAGATCCAAGAAGGCTAAATAAAGAGCAATTACCCCCAAGACTGATGGCCAGGTCCCCCTACAGTTAGCAGGGTGGAACTGAAGCATGTGTCTGAGGGTGTGCTGTAGCTTCCCAGCGGCTTCTTGCCTTCAGGAAAAGAGGCCGATGCACTCTCCCAATTAATGAGTCCCAAAGTCCATATGGCACTAGCCTCTCACTTTGTCTGTGGCATCAATGTGTTGGTAATTCTGGAAACGCCACAGCTGCTGGTGTTCTGGAGTCTCTCCAGCCAGGTGATGGTCCTGCCACCCTGGAGCTAAAATCTCCGACTCCCTTGGTCCTGGACTCGGAGAGCACTGCGCTGACTGCTCCCTGCCAGGCTGCAGAACTGTCCTCAGTGGGAGGTTAGCTTCTCTGTGTCATTTTGTGGGTTCTGGAGCTCCAAGGTCGTTCGGGGGCCCCCTATAACATAATTTTGAAGTGGTGTGGGTTGGAGCTCAGCAGAAGTTCTGTTTCTATTCTGCCATCTTGACCAGTAATTTAGATTCTTAATGGAGTTTCCTGACAGTTCCTGAAGGGAGGGGGAGAAATTATGGTCGCTGGAGTTGTACTTTAAATTCAGCCAAGAGACTTAGTTTATTTTCGTTGTTTTTAACAAATGTCCCTGTCTAAGTAAGCACAACCATTATCTTTAAGTACATCAATCATAAATGTTACAAGAGGCAAAATTCAAACCTAAATTCCTGACAGCAAAATCAACTCTATCTATTATGCCAGGTAAGATAAACAATTTGGTGTAGTTGCTTTGGTATTAAGGCCTGCCCACAGTCAACACATACTCTATTTCTGTTTTCCCCTCCCACCTGCCCCACTCCAGATCTTACTTCAGAGAAGGTTTTTGTCTCATCAGACCATTTAATGCCAATTCTTGAGTGATGATTTTCAATGTATCACTACTGGAATTCCTTTTACAGGTTCCTTTAATTACTTTTATATATATATATATATATATATATATATATATATATATATATATATATATGTATATATATATGTATATATATATGTATATATGTATTAATGAGCATAAAACTCTACTTACATGGAAATTTTAGCAAAGTCCAAATGTAAGCAAAGAGTGAATCCAGAAGGCAAAGGTAGAATTATTATTTGTGGTGCTTCTCTTGGGGTGAAGGTGGAATTCCTGCCCCTCACCAGAAATTCCTTGAGATAAATAGTACAAAGTCTTTGTCTTATGCAATGTTCACTATCTAGCATTTCAGGATTGACAACAAACTCGAAGAACATTTAAATCGTTTGTAGTTAGGTAGCAATGCAGACCAACTTATCACGGTTGTATCTGGTTGGATCCAATGACTCAGGTTCATATATATAAATATACACACTGGTATGCATGTACATATATGTATACTGTGCTCACACATATGTACACATGTATGTGCATGCACACTTAATTGGACTATAAATGTGGTTGGAAAAAAAAGAGGTCAAAATGGGACTGCAAAATTAAATCCAGCTATAAATGGTATACATTATCAAGGTTGCTTTTTCCTTTGATCCTTCTCCTGGCAGACCATGATCTCCAGGATTTTGTTGTAAATTTATGGTGTTACTATAAACGTGTTTGCTCTAGTCCTATACCATAGTACTTGGGCAAAAACATACAGATGCCCTCTGGACATGCTCAGATTGACAGAGAAAGCCCTTATTTAATATTCTGTCATTCTCAGAAATAGTGAGATCAACCTGAGGTTGTCAGTTGACCAGTAGGCCTGATTCTCTTAACAACAGCCTGAATTCTATATGATAGGAAGGTCAAAGAATTAATTTACGTTAATCAGGGGGATAATCATAAGTGTTCCACCTTCTTCACATGGGCCTTGTACAGATCATATGAGAAAATGGATGAGAAATTCCTTGGTCAATGTAGAAATATAGAATAATTCCAGAGAGTTTGGGCTGATTTATGTCAGGTGTTATCTATAAGAGGTGGCTTCAGGGAGAAAGGTTTTTCAACTTATGTTTGAAGGGTGTTTTCTGAGAGCTCTTCATTCATTTATTTATTTTCTCACTCATTTAACAAGTATTGAACACTTAATAATAGCCAAGTACTGTACAAGACCTCTTAAAGTATACAGTAAATATGTGTTAAATATTTACTAGATATAAAGTTTGGTTTTCAGCACCAAATGAGATTTTTAAAAGTTAGGGAATATGCAACTTATCCTTGTGATTACAAGATAAAAATACAGATACAAAATAGAGAAAAACAGATTTGTTATCATTCACTCATATAAAAAATTGAAATTCTACTATTTGTAAGTTCTGGTTATATAATATTTAAAAATTACAGTACCAAAAGCATAGAATGACATCTATGCTGTCAAGTGAAGTGGTTTTTATATTTTTATTAGTTACAAGGAAGAGCTCAGTACCAACAGTATTTGGTTTTATCTATAGTATAAAAATTCGATCTTTTTAATGATTGTCCATGCCCTCAGTAAACTTTCTTCATTGTCCTAGGAGGTCAACAGCACAACCAGAGACATATATAATGCAAAATGAGTTTTGATTGGGGCAAAGAAGTGACTGAGACAATTAGTCAAGGATAATTTGAGAAAAGAGAAAAAAATTTCCACCGATGGAATCCCCACCTATGGAGAGTTTGGTCTTCTCTGTCTGCATTCCCAGTATTCCCCAAATCATATTTCACTAATAGAAACCCAGAGTTGAAAAACTTTTTCCATGCATTCATTGTGTTCAAGGATCATGAGAGACAAGAGAACTAGTTAGAGTGAAACCCTTAATCTGCAGAGAGTTTAGTGTGGGTTCCAGGAGAGTCTGAAGTAGAAAATGGGATTTTCGTGATGGGTCTGAGGACTTTTCTGAGTAACAAGCTTTTAGAAGCAGAGAGGGAATGTTGTGGTATATATTGAGGTCATAAAGATGCAAATTAAAAGTATTTCTTTTTAGATGAAATTGAATTTTTAAAAGTCGCTACACCGAGGAGCAGAGTCAAGATGGTGGAGTAGAAACAGTGATCAGTCTTGGAGGTTAATCACTCTTGCTTTAACCTGCTTGGATCTGGATTGTGATCTGGGGGGGAGGTCTGGGGTGGGCATCCAACTTGCCAGAACTGGAAGTTGTGAAGATCCCATGTTTGGGACGGAAGCTCCCCTGTCTGGTGGCAGAGTCCTACTGTGGCAACAAGCCCAAAAGTCAAGTAATTAAGTGGCAACATCCCTAGGCAAAGGAAACAAAATAAACAGAAAAATGCAACGTTAGACTCCTATTTTGGGGGCAAAGAGGATCGAAGCAGGGAACAGGAGGAGTACTGTGAGGTCAGAAATCCTGCTCCAAAAGCCCCAAAGGAAAATATGAGCGGGTTACAGGCCATAGAGGACCTTAAGAAGCAGATAAGAGAAGTGGAGGAAAAATTGGGAAGAGAAATGAGAAGGATGCAGGAAAAGTATGAAATGAGAGTCAACAGCCTGACTGAGGAAAATAACACCCTAAAAAATAGACTAACTCAAATGGCAAAGGAGGCCCAAAAGGGCAATGAGGAGAAGAATGCCTTATAAAACCAAATTTGCCAGATGGAAAAAGAATCTGAAAAGCTCACTGAGGAGATTCATTCCTTCAGAGTTAGACTGGAGCAAATGGAATCTAATGACTTTATGAGAAATCAAGATGCTGTTAAACAGATTCAAACAAATTAAAGAATAGAAGGCAATGTGAAATATCTCATGGGAAAAACCACTGACCTGGAAAATAGATCCAGGAGAGATAATTTAAAAATTATTGGACTACCTGAAAGTCATGATCAAAGAAAGAACCTAGAAATCACCCTTCAAGAAATTCTCAAGGAAAATTGCCCTGATGTTTTAGACCCAGAGGGCAAAATAGAGGTTGAAAGAATCCACAGATCACCTCCTGAAAAAGATCCCAAAAAGAAAACTCCCAGGAATATTATAGCCAGGTTCCAGAATCCCCAGTTCAAGGAGAAAATACTACAAGCAGCCAGGAAGAAACAATTTCAATATTGTGGAAACACAATCAGAATAGCCCAGGACCTGGCAGCTTCTACACTGAGGGATTGAAGGGCATGGAATATGATATTCCAGAGTGCAAAAGAGCTGGGATTGAAGCCAAGTGTCACCTAACCAGCAAAACTATTTTGTTTCAGGGGAAACTATGGTCATTCAGTGGAATAGAGGACTTTCAAGCATTCTTGAGGAAAAAACCAGAGCTGAATAGAAAATTTGACATGCAGACACAAGAAGCAAGAGATGCCTGAGAAGGTAATCAGAGAAAAGAAATCAAAAGGAACTTATCAAAGTTGAACTATTTACATTCCTATATGGAAAAACAATAACTGTGACTGATGAAACCTTTCTCAGTATGAAAATAATGGAAGAAGGGTGTATGGGCATATGAATACATATGTGAATGTGTGTATATATGTTTACAGTTATACATGGATAGAGGGCAAGAATTTGGTAGGTTGAATTTGGTAGGAAGGGATGATACTTAAGGGGTGAAGTTATGAGGTGAGAGAGAAGAGTGGCAAGAGGAGATGGGGAGAGACAGGGTAGGGTAAACTATCTCATGTAGAAGAAGCAAGGGGAAGTGGCTACAGGGGAGGGGAAGAACAGGAAGGCAAAAAGGCAAAACCATATTCTCATTGAATCTGGCTCAGGGAGAGAATGACATACATACTAAATGGCATATCTCACCCTGCTGGAGAGTAGGGGGAAGAGGGATGAGAGAGGGGATGATGGAGGGGAGGGAATTCTGGGGGGAGGGGAGGTTGGAAGTATCCACCATTGAAGAGGGACAGGATCAAAGTAGGGAATGGACCAAGTGGGGGGATGGTATGGGTGGGAGGGAATTATAAGCAGCCTTTCACAATATATCTACTATGGTAATGTTTTGCATAGCTATACATGTACAACACATACTGAATTGCTTATCTTCCCAGAGGGAGTGGGTGACAAGGGAGGAAGGCAATGGATCTGAAATTTGAGGTTTTAAAATTAAATGTCTCAAATATATATAAATAATATTATTAATACTATTTTGCATGTAATTGGGAGATAAAATGTTCAGTCATTGGGGCACAGAGACTCACCTCACCCTAATGGTAAAGTCGAAGGGGGTATGGGAGAAGATGTGGGAGAGAGCAGATTGGATAAGGGGATATCTTGTGGGACTGCTATTCTGGGGTGGTGGGTAGGGGAAAATGGGGAAAAATGTAACTTAAAATCTGGCGGAAATGAATGATGTAAACCAGAAATTAATAAAGCATTTGTTAAAAAAAAAAAGTTGCTACACCCTACTAGAAAATACAACATGAAAACTGGTAAATAAATGGAGGTACTTTAAGAAAAAATCTTTAAAAACTAAGAGATTCAGAAAAGGATTTCTACAGAATGTGAAATCTGAACTGAGCCCTAATGAAGGCTATGAATCCTAATAGGGGAAAGTTAGTGAAGAGTGAATTCCAGGTATAGGGAACCACCTCAGCAAAGGCATAGTGGTGGGATATAGAATGTTGAGATCAGGGAATGGTAAGGAGGCCAGGTTGACTAGAAAGTAAAGTACTAAGGAGTATTCTATGAAATAAATATGGAAAGGTAGCCCGTAGTCAACTTATGCAGGGTCTCAGTACAAAGTTGTAGAGGTTTTTCATTAAGGCAATTAGGGAGGCAATAAAGATTCTTGCAGAGATAAAGGACAGTGACAGATCTGTTATTTAGAAAGATTATTTTCGATGTGGGAAGGGCATATTGGAGAGATAAGAGACTAAAAGCAAAGATATTTGGTTAGCAGACTACTGCAAAAGTGCAAGTCCAGATTGACTGGGGTTTTGTCTAGGCTGGTGGCCGTAGTGGAGAGACAGGGACAGAAGCAATGTGGAGGCATAATGAACAAAACCTAACAATTAAATAAGTGAATTGATTTTGAGATGCCTCAAAGACATCTAGGTAGAAATGTCCAGCAAGAGGTGGTGATTTGAAGTTGAAAATCAAAAGATGATCAAACAATAAATATTTATTAAGTCCCCACTATGTGCCAGGCACTATGCTAAACACTAGGCACACTAAAAAGGCAAGAGACAGAGGTTGCCCTCACAGAGCTTGCAGTCTAATAGGGGACACAACGTGCAAACAAATACATACAAAGCAAGCTCTATATGGGACAAGTAGGAAATAATTAACAGATGCAAAACATTAGAATTAAAGAGGATTAGGAAAGGCTTTCTGTAGAAGATGGGATGTTAGGGTTTAAAGGAGGTCAAGGAGGTTAGTAGTCAGAGTGGAAGAGGGAGAGGTTTCCAGACAGTCAGAGACAGTGCCTGGAGCTGGGACATGGAGGGGTGGATAGAGAGACTTAGAAATCATCTAGATGTGTTCCAGATCATCTATGGGTCAGAGGCTAATTATCACCCCAAAAGAGACTTGGAGAATAGCTGTCATTGCAGAGCTGACTTCTTGGAAATTAAATTGAAGGGGCACCATCCAAAGTTCTGCTACTATTTTCTCTGACCTGAGTCCTGAGGCATTACAAATGTTATTTTTGTTTAGGACATATGCATACATGCACACACACATATATATATATATATGCATGTCATAGGAGTCTGTGTGCACTGTTTATATTATATACCTGGGTGTATATGTACATATGTGTATTTGTGTGTAGGTTCATATATGCATGCATCAATTATTTATAATGTTCTTGAATTACAGGTCCTCTTTCCTCCTTGGAAAAATGTGTGTACTTGCCCTGATTTTTAGTCTAATAATTTCATTCTGAGAATGTCTGTCTAAATAACTATTTTAATTCTATAACACTCACACATTCCTAAGATTTAAAAAAAAAAAGACTTTAGAATCCTCATGCTAGAGCTAGAAGAGACCTATGGTGTCACTTATTGCAACCTCTGGGTAGAGGTTTTTGATTCTGAGAATCTTATGATATTAATTGGCCACACCTTATCCCTGTGCTTAGCGAGAAAGCTTTTAACACCTCTCCTTTACATGCTATCTTCTAATTGCAAATAAATTCTTTTCATCCTTAGATTATTTTTTCCTTTTTGTAAACAGAAATGAGCATCCTATTGTCTTAGATAATTCTTGGGTTTTTTATTTAAATATTCTTTTGATCTTATTCTCTATATTTTCATTTTATTTTTTTTGTATTATCTGTTATGTAAATATCCACAGCTTTGTGGCACAGTAAATAGAATCTTGGACCTGAAGTCAGGAAAATCTCAATTTAGATGCAGCCTCACATACTTCTTGTGTCATCCTGAGCAAATCACTTAACATCAATATGTCTCAATTTCTTCACCTATAAAGTAGAGATAATATTATCTTCTACCTCCTCAGGCAGTTTTGAGGACAAAAATGAGATAATATTTGAAAGGCATCTTTCAAATCTTAAAGTATTATCTCAATGGTAATATTACTAATTATTATGTGTTATGTTATTCTAGCTATTTAACTATGAATTACATTTGTATTCCTAGTATGATTGCCAACTGATCAAAATGGATAATTTTCAACCTATACTATATTAAATTTTCCAGAATGTCACTAATATTTTGTATTGATATTATTTAATAACATAGGTCTCCAATTTATCCTTATAGGCAATAGAGTTGGAAGGTACATTAGACCAGCATTTATCAAACTTTTGGTCTCAGCTCCCTCTCAACCTCTTTTTTTCCCATTTTTAAATAGTATTTTTTTCCAATTACATGTCAAGAAAAATTTTTGGCATTCATTTTTACAAGATCTTGAATTCCAAATTTTTCTTCCCTCCTCCAAAAATGGTAGACAATTTGATATAGGTTATACATGCACTATCATGTAAAACATATTTCCATGTTAGTCGCAGTTTTTAAAAAAAATAGATGAAAAGACAAAAAAGTACAAAAAAAAGAATTAAGGGAGTGAAAATTTGTATTCAGAGTCCACCAGTTCTTTATCTGGATTTGGATAGCATTTTCCTTTGTGAGTCTTTTGAACTTGTCTTGGATCATTGTGTTGCTAAGAAGAGCTGAGTCATTTACAGTTGACCATCACATGATGTTGCTAATACAGTGTACAATGTTTTCTTGGATCTGCTCATTTCACTTTGCATCAGTTCATATAAGTCTTTTCAGATTTTTTATGAATGCCTGTTCGTAATTTCTTTTTGCACAATAACATTCCACTACATTCATATACCATAGCTTGTTCAGCTATTCCCCAACTGGCCATCCTCTCAATTTCAAATATTTAGCCCCCACAAAAAGGACTACCATAAACATGTTTGCACATGTAGTCTTTTTAACCTCTTAAAAATTATTGAAGACCCTAAAGATTTTTGGTTTATGTGGGATATAGATGTGAGAGATGGGGAGGGGATGTTGTCACTTACTATATTTGACATTAAAACAGCTTAGTTTTTTAATGAAAATCATTTTGACCTCATGAATTGCCTAAAAAGATCTAATTGTGCCTGGGCCATACTTTGAGAAATGCTGATCTGGTCCAACTCCCTTATTTTACAGATGAGGAAATGGGCACAGCAAAGTAAAGTGAATTTCCCAAGGTCACAGATACTAAAAGCTAGAATTTGAATCCATGTTGTCCAACTTCAAGCCCAGCACTCTTTCCACTCACTACATTTTCTTGTTTTCTGCTTTATATTTCCTAAATTTGGGGGCCTGTAACTATAATTTCACATTGAGACAATTTAATAAGATTTACTTTCTCTGCTTGAGAATAATTTTTATAGATAAAATATTATTTTTTCTAGCTAGACTCTTTCCAACCACAGATATGGGGAAAGTTGGTACCCTAATGAGTTTGATCTGTCCTGGGAATTAAGGGATGTGCTGGCATGCCAACATTTCCCCCACATATCTGTGACTTCAAATGGTCTCCCATGCTTCATTCAAAGTCTCCTTCTCACCTCTCATTGGCAGGGTCACCACAGGTCTAGAATCTGAATGTCCTGGGTTCCAGAATGCAATTTACCCTGTCTTCCCCCAACGTGTTGAGGCACCCAGGAATTCATCAATTCAACCAATTCAATGCTAGAGAAGTGACCTTGGTTGTCTAATGAATAGAGTGCTGGCCATGGAGTCAGGAACACCTAAGTTCAAATCTGGTCTCAGATACTTCCAAGCTATAAAACTCTTGACAAGTCAGCTAACTCTTTCTGTCATAATTTCCTTATCTATAAAATTGAAATAATAATAGAACCCACTTCACAGGGTTGTTGTTAGGATCAAACAAGGTAACATACTGCAGTGCTTTGTAAGTCTTTAAGTGCTATATAAATATGAGCTCCAAGTATTAGTAACTCTTTTTCCAAGGCCCATATCAGGTGCCACCTGCTCACTAGGGCCTTTCCTGATCCTCTCAGCTGGGAGCAATCTTTCTCTCCTCACATTTTTCTGGAGCATTTTCTCTTCATATTCTTGCTGCAATCATTCCCTTTTGTACCACATTTCTCTTTGTAAATCTCTTATTCTCCCACTCCCCATAGAGTAGGAGCTCCTTGACGGGAGCCACTGTGTTACATTTTATCCCTGTATCTTCAGTACCTTGTTCAATGCTTTGAACATGGAAAACACTTGAAATAATTTTTGTTTAATTGGAATTTTTGGACATTTTTTTCACTTGAGAAAACTGAAACTTTTCTCCCTTTAGCCACACCCCTCATAATTTGGCATAAAATGGTAGTATAGCCATTTCCCCTAGAGAAATTTACTAGAAGACAATTTAAGTCCCTGACGGAGGGAAGGAAAAAATAGGTGACAAAAAGAGTAAGATTCTCTCCTACTGGCCGCTAGGTTCTAGTTGGGATATCCACTGAACAAGCCCATAGAGATCTGAATGCCCATTGACCTTATATGAATTATTCTCAATTCACAAAGTTTTCCCCAAACCCCTCTGCTTCAGGGACACATTCCTCTGAGAAAGACCTCAGAAAACACAGTAAATAACCTGATTCAAGAAGAATATGACTAGGTTATTAACGGAATCAACAGGGATTGCCCTTGTTGGGTTTTCTTATACAGCAGAAGCATCCTGAATCTCAATCTATAAAGTGTCCATGGTACAAATGACCACTATAACCTAAAGCTGTTGTTAACTCCAAGACCCTCAGGTAGGGAAGGATACCAGAGTCTGTTCCCATCTTCAACTCTATGAGATCTAGCCAGAGAACAAAGGAAGGAGAAGTACCCACTATGTAGGTCTCTCTTTACTAGTAATCACTTTATCTTTTGATATCCTTGGTATCCTTGTATCCTTTGAAAGTCATGGAACCTAATTCCATTTAAATACATGAGAAGGTAAGGAAGAGAGTAGTTGAGCTCTGCCATAGGCTGGCACAGGAGTATCTCAGGACAAAAACAGTCTGCTGATCAGAGTTTTTCCTCAGATGGCTGACGGATTCAGACACTGGAAGGAGGTAAGGGGAGGTAATCTCATTGCTTACTTTTCATTTACTTGTATGATTTGAGATCCCAGGATTTGGAACCGGGAATAAAACTGAGTACCAGTGAAAGGAAATATCTTGCCCAAAAAAAAACTGCAATCAGCTGATGTGTTTTGGCTTCAAATCCAGTATTCTTTTCATTCTAATGGACTTTTCAAGGGTTATCTTTGAAGAGTGTATAAACTAGCCTAGCTACTGAAACCTCAGGCAGCACTATGGCATAGATTATATAGATTGGTAAAAGCAACAGGGGTCTTTGACATCAATCAAATCCAGAGATATGCTTTTCCAAATATGACCAACATGGTCATTTCTTTTGCTAGACTGTTTTTGTAAAAAAGTAAGGTTGCTTTTGGGGAAAGGGGAGTCAGCAGTCAGTAGGTTAGTGGGCAGTCATAGATAACATAAAAAGAGCATCAAGGCAACAGATTAAATTTACAGGAGAAATGAAAAAGAACTGCAGAACACAGAGAAATTTTTATTAAAACATTAAATTTTGTGTTTGTATGCACACATACCTACATATATATGTACATATATATGTATGTACATATATACACACACATGTTTCTGAAAGGCTAATTGTTACAGAAATTCACTGTTTCTTACACAATCCTCTTTCTTATTTTTTGTATATTGCAATGTTTGTAGTTGTTGATGGTTATTAGGTTCACAACAATAAAAAAAAGTTTAAAGACAGAAAAAAGCAGATCAATTGAACCTACTCCCACATATTATATTAATGATGCATTGTCATGGGATCCAATCCTCAAGACCTCCTTCTTCTATAACATGCTTCAATAGCCCAGGGCTATCAGCATTATCTCACCAAGTACACCATAAACTGATGTATAGGAAAGACCCTAGAACAAAGAGAAGTGGGCTTTCACAGCAATTCTGCTGCTAACTTGCCATGTGACATTGGGCATTAATTCATTCCACTTCAATTAGAACTGGAAGTTCTTTTAGCGACCATCTGTCCCAATCCTACCACTTTTTAGAAATGAGGAAACTGAGTCTTGGAGAGGTTAGTTAGGTTACCAATAGTCACACAGCTAATAAAAATCTGAGGCAAGACTTGAACTTGCCTTCCTGACTATTAAGTCAACCATTCCATCCACTGTGCCACCTATTAGCCTCAGTTTTCTTATCTGTGAAATTAAAAGGATAGTAGACTTAATACTCTTTAAAGTCCCTTCCAGCTGTAACATTCAATGACTCTGGTTCCTTAAGGGCAGGACCCACATCTCCCACTTCTCTGTATCTCCCAAAGCACCAAGTACACTGCAGGGCACATAATTACGTTGAATAGATGTTTGTTCATTCAATGATTAAGTACATTAAGTAGACTTCATGCCACAGCACCAGAAAGGTCCCCTGGCTCTGGTTCTCAATTGCATCAGGGAGAAAGTAGACATAGCACCTTCTTGCTCACCTCCTTGGTTAATCCATCTTCAGCTCAGAGCCCAAGGCCCAAGGAGTGCAAATTTCTTAAGCCAGTAAACAGCCAAGTTACTACCCTATAATGATGAAGTGGCATCCCTCAGGACCAGGTTGCAGGACATTTTCATCTCTATAATTCATGGAAAAGGGATTATCCTTAGAAAGTTATTTAAACTTTCACCTAAATGGCTAAATACAGGGATAGATCTGTGATCTCATAGCATAATAGACTCAGAGATGGAGTCTATCCATCTATCCAGTCCAATCCCTTGCTATTACATGATGAAACTCATGAGCACCAGAGAAATGAACTTGTTCATGAGTACTCCACAACCCTCCCTCACTCAAATAGAAGTCAACTGCAAGTCATATCATCATCTCCCTGATGTCATGGTCCTCTTGGAGAACAAAGGAAAAACACAACCTAAGACTTCAATTTGAATCTAGGCATTCTAATAGTGGTAGTAGTGGTGGTAGTAATAGTAGCAGTGGTGGTAGTAGTAGCAGCAGCAATAACAGCAACAGCTGTAGTAATAGTAGTAGTAAGCATTTAAATAGTATTTAAGGTTTGCAAAGCACTTTGTATTTGTTAATTCACTTGATTCTCACAATAACCATGAAGCAGATGCTATTCTCCCCATTTTACAGATAAGAAAACTGAAATGGAAAATAAATGACTTACCAAGGATTCCCTAGCTAATGAGAGTCTGTGATATGATTTGAACTCCGGTCTTCATGATTTCAAGTGCTGTGTTCTATTCATTTCACTACCTGGTTGCCAGGGCTCTTTCCTCTTTACCACACAGATGTATATTCATCTGTACAGGTACATATGGCAGCCCACAGATGCTGTCCTTAAGAATTCTATGCCCTCCTTGGGAAGAAGAGATAAGATATTTATACCTTATTCTGGTCATTCTTGTTTATGTTCTCCTATATACCCTCCATGGAGAAGTTAGTGTACTGACTGCCTTCTTCTAGGTCAGGGGTTCCTAACCTGGGGTCCACAGACCCCAGGATGTCCATAGGGCAACTATGGAGCAATTTCATAGAACTTAAGTGGTAAAATACATCTTAATCAGCAAAACTGGTTTCCTTTGCTATTCTATGCATTTTATTTTACTCACTTAAAACCCTGCTGAAAAAGGGCCCACACACTTCACCAAACTGCCACTGTGGTTCATGACTTAAAAGAAGGTAAAAAATTTCTGTTCTAGGTCTTTTTGCATTTTGTGAGTTCTTCTACATCACCTAAGATATTTCATTATCCCTCTCTAATCCCTAGAGTCTTTAGCCATTAGAAGGGAGGAGAAACACCCAGGTTCTTTACCAGTGTTCTTTGTCTTGAAGTCACAACTACCCTAGACACAAGATAGCTTTGTGCCACCAACACTTTCAGTCCAGTGTGATCCAATAAACATCTGTCATTTATTAATTTATCATTGCCTAGCACCATGACACATAAACCAGGCAGCACAATTTTAAGAAAACTGATGCTGATCATCAGAGTAGGAGCACTGTGGGTCATGAAATCACAGGGTTGTATAAAAATTTTTAAATAGTATCTGATGCACCCTCATTTCATAGACAAGGAACCTATGACCCATAGTAGGGGGAAAGTTGTTTGTCTAAGCTCAATAGTTAGTTATCAGAGGTTGTAAAGATTTTTAAAAGCTAAACAGGAGAATGCATATTTTATTCTAGAACCAATAGGAAGCAACTGGAGTGGGTATAGTAGGGGAGTGATATGGTCAGATCTGTACTTAAGAAAAATTACTTTGGCAGCATCAAGAATGGTGGACTGAAGTGTGGAGATTCTTAAGACAGAGAAACCAGCCAAGAGGGTGTTGCACTAATCTAGGTTTGTTATGATGAGAGTCCATACTAAAGTAACTGTGACAACCATGTGAGTAGAAAGAAGGGGCAAGAGATGTTGGGAAGGTAGAAACAGCAAGATTTGGCCAGTAGGATATGGGAGAGTGAGGAGTAGAGCATAACACCAAGATTATGAACCTGGAAAAAGGGAAGTAATTCAAAAAATATGAGCAAGTTTGGAAGAGGGGTGTTATGGGAAAAGATAATGAGTTCTGTGTTGAGCACATTAAGTTTGAGATATTTTCCTGACATCCATTTTTAAATGACCAATAGGTGATTGATGATATAAGACTCAAGGTCAGAAGAGAGATTGGAAATACATATGCAGCTCTGAGAATCACTGGCATAGAATGATCATTTAAAATATGAGTTGATGAGGTCAACAAGAAGAATGCAGAAGAAAAGAGTAAAGGACCTAGGACAGGGTCTTGGGTAACATCCCCCCCTCCCCGCCCCAAGCATGACCAAGATAATGAATAAGCAAAGGAGATTAGAAAGTAGCAATTGGAGAGGTAGGAGAGAGTAATGTCAAAAAGCCCAGAGAGGATAAATTATCTAGGAAAAGAGGAGGTTCAAAGGCTTAAACTCCACAGACAGTTTGAGAATGATGGGGACTGAAAAAAAGACCATCAGTTTAATCAATTAAGAGATCTTTGGTAACTTCGTAGAGAGTAGTTTCAACTGAGTAATGAGGTTGGAAGTTGGAGTGCAAAGGATTGAGGCATGATTGATAAAAGTGGCAGTTGAAACAGTGAGTGTAGTTTATTCTTGGAGTATAGCTGAGGAAGGAAAGTGGGAAATAGGACAATTGCTGGAGGGGGTGGTTAAGTCTAGTGAAGTTTTTCTTTTAATATGGGGGAGATGTGTTAAAAAGTAGAAGGAAAGAAGCAAGTAGATAGGGAAAAGGCTAAAGATTGGTGGGGAAATGATTATGGTTGTAATCTACTGGAAAAGATAAGAGGAGATGGGATCAAGGGGACATATGGAAGAATTGGTCTCGTCAAAGAGAATGACTACCTCTTTGTCAGAGACTGAAAATAGAGAGTGGGGAATATGAAGGGGTTTTGAGATGAAAAAGAGAGAAGAGGGAGTTCACAGTGAATGATTTCAATTTTTTCAAAAAGAGTATTCCACAGAGTCCTCAACTAAGGGGGAAGAGAGGAGGGGTGTGAGGTTTGAGCAGAAAAAAGGATGCTTAGAAAGACTTTTATGGGGAACAAGATAAAGAAACAGAAAAAGAAGAATAAAAGGCTTGTATCAACTCTGTGAGAGTCCAGATGAAATTAGATAATGCAAATTTATAATGTACTCAAGAAGCATTCCTGTAGAGAATCTTCTTTCAGTTACTAAGAGTATACCATTTCCTCAGTCTCGTTAATGGAAATGAATATGTGTCCTTTCAGTTATTATGTGTTCTGTCTAAGGGATGCCGATTTTCCCTCCTACCTAATGAGACTGCAAGCCTGTTCTGGAGCAGGAAGTGCTGGACTGGGTGGCAGAAGAGCTGGGTTTGCATCTTGACTAAGTTATTAAGTAGCTGTGTGACCTCAAACAAGTCATTATAACTTTGGGGGCCTCATTTTCCTCTATAAGTACTTTTCTACACCTATCTATGGTTTTATTAATGTTCTAGGATTTATTCAATAGATAATGATATTCTATTACTTTATAAAATTTTAATATAACCATATTGGAAGGGGCCTTAGAGGTCATCTTGCCCAGCCCATGTTGGAGCAGGAATCTCCTCTATTATCTAACAATTGATCAACAATAAATATCTTCCAGTCTCTGAAAACAACCCATTACCCTTGTATCAGCAAGATTTGCCTTTTGCCATGCTCAAATCAATTTCTCTGTAACTTTCTTCCATTGAGTCTAGTTCTTTCCAATGGAGTGAAACTGAACAAGCTTAATCCCTCTCCCTCATGACACTGCTTCAAATATTTGAAGACAGTTATTAAGGCACCTTCAGTCATTTCTTCTCCATCTTTGGGCCTATACATCAAAGAGAGATTTTATTTGGGAATATTAGAATGGTCTCCACTTCTCCTGAGTGTGAGTTACAATCCTATTCCAAGATATTCAATTTGTTGAGATATGTTTGGTTTCACTCAAAAGAGAAATGTCAGGTTCCTAACAGGTTTAGATGCCTATCCATCACTTTAGGTTCTATATGGAGAGAAATAAATATATCATAGAATAACCAGTCATCAAGGCAATGTGTTAAGCACAGGGGATCAAAAAATCTTTTCTATTCCCAAAAGGAATAGACTGCCTCTGGAAAAATGGTTCTTTACTTACTAGGGTCCATCAGTAAAGATTCAAAAATAGCTTATAGGTATGTAGCAGGAAGTATGTTGTAGGACTAAAGGATCTCTAAGGCCCCTTCCAACCCTGAGATTTTATGACATTTTCAATTTATTTATGGTCTTCAGAGCCTTAACAAAAAGTGTACAACTGTTAGGTATGGTGGTGCATAAGTAATATTAGTTGAAATAACTGCCTTTCTCCTGCTCTTCTCCCTTTTCTTATTTCCTCTTACTTCTTCCTTTTTTTCTCTTTCTCTTCCACCTTCTCCTGCTATTATCTGCTTGCCAACTTTTGTCATCATTATAATCATTATTGACATACTTCTCTTTATTTTCCTCCTCCTCCCCTTTTTCCTCGTCCTCCTACTCCCTCCTCCTTCTCTTCTTCTTCTTCTTCTTCTTCTTCTTCTTCTTCTTCTTCTTCTTCTTCTTCTTCTTCTTCTTCTTCTTCTTCTTCTTCTTCTTCTTTTTCTTCTTCTTATCCTGCTCCTCTCTCTTCCCCTTCTCCTATTTTTCTCCTTCTTCCTTTGTTTTCTCCTTCTCTTCTTTATTCTTCAAGTTTGGAGCCTACAGAATGGTTATATACTTAAAACTATGTACTTATATGTGCTAGGCACCATAATGCTATTGTGGAAGAGTAAAACCTCTGTCATAGAAGAGTTGACTCAACTTTCATTCCTAGAATATAATATTGTCATGCCAAGGAAAGTAATGTAGACTATCAGAGCTAGAAAGTACTTTAGAACATAAAATATAGACTGTCAGAACCAGGAAATACCTTTGAACCCAAGATTCAGAACTAAGAACTTTAGAAAATAAAATGGTAAGAGGTGGCCAGGTGGCGCAGTGAGTAGAGCGTCGGCCCTGGAGTCAGAAGGACCTGAGTTCGGATCTGGCCTCAGACACTTAATGCACACACAAACAAAAACCTATCCGTGTGACCTTGGGCAAGTTACTTGACTCCAATTGCCCTCCAAAAAAAAAAAAAAAAAGAAAAGAAAAGAAAAGAAAAGAAAAGAAAAGAAAATGGTAGAATGGGACACTGGTTTACATCTAAGTTGGAATGAACCCTTGAACTTTGAACTTTGCATCTCTAAGCTGAAAGGAACTTTAGTAACTATGACAGACTGTTGGAGATAGAAAAAAATAGGGTCATCTAATCCAAGCCCTTCCTCATATAGATAAGGACAACTAAGCCCAGCGAGATGAAATGACTGGCTAAGATGATTTTAACTGGACCTCAAAGTCTGAAATGATGTTATCTCATCCTAATGTAATAGTGATTCAGACAGAGTCAACCAACTGCCTTGATATGGGCACTAATTCTCCAATGGCAATGGGAGTTGTAGTTTTCTCAGACAGGATGAAGCTATCATTGAGATTGAAATTGGAGGTCAGAGTTTTGTTTTGTTTGTTTTCCATTGCAGTGAGTTTTTAAATTTCTCTGTGGCAGACACAAGAGAGTCAGAGAAAGTGAGGGGGGACAAAGGGAAATAGTAGTGAGTAGCAAACAGCATTGGTACATGGAGAACACTTTCCATGAGGTTGACTCTAAGCCTCAAATTGGCTTCAACCTTTTCCTTTATTCAACTTCCCAAGATTCTTTTTATGATAACTCAACAGGGAATAAAAGAACCATATCAACTTGGAGAAACCTCCAGAAGGCTGCTGAATCCTCTCTGTTTCTACTTTTTTGCTTCCTTGCCATATATGACCTTGGATCATTGTTTCCCACTGTTTCTTTGCTCTTTTAAATTTTCCAACATATTTATTTCTTAATGATAGCTTTTCTAGATAAAGACAATTCCATTGTATCCTGAATTATCATCTTTTCTACAGAGATCAAGAAGATAAATAGTTATTTATACCAACCTTAACTAGCTAGGAACTACATTTATAGGCTGGTTATTAAAAGATCATTGGGGGCTCAGAGCTTTAGGTTAATTTGATTATCTTCCATTTTTAAGTTTTCCAACTTTACAAAGAAAAAAAAGTCAGATGGAAATGAGATCTACACTGAAAACCCTCATGAGTTACATTTTTTATCTCTGAACTAACAGGTCATTTTGAATGAGGAGACTTTGGGATTTCTCTACCCTTGTGGAAGAAAGGGTATGATGAGAAGATATAGGGGCCTCAGGTAATGACATCCTGAGGTGGTCTCAGGAGATGAAGACAGGTGTGGTCAAGGAGCATCGGTTCCAGTCACCCCACTGAAGGGAAGAGGGAAGGACGCCTCAATCAAATTAGCCTCCCATGTGACATAGGCTGAGCGATAATAAAAACGAAACTTTAGGTTGCCAATTTCATTTAAACAAATTAGTAAGTGATTTATTTTTTCTTTAGCAGGTAAGATGTTTCTTCCCAACTTTATCCATTTCAACCAGTCTGGTCCCACTGAATTTGTATTCCGGATGTTCACTGCTTCCCCAAGGATCCAAGCCCTCCTCTTCCTTCTCTTTTTCCTCCTCTATCTGATGATCCTCTGTGGAAACACTGCCATCATCTGGGTTGTGTGTACCCACACTTTCCTCCGTACCCCCATGTACTTCTTCCTGTCCAACCTGTCCTTCCTAGAGATCTGTTATACCACCACTGTGGTACCATTAATGCTCTCCAACATCTTTGGAGCCCAGAAACCCATTTCATTGGCTGGTTGTGGGGCTCAGATGTTCTTTTTTGTCACCCTTGGCAGTACTGACTGTTTCCTGTTGGCTGTCATGGCATATGACCGCTATGTAGCCATTTGTCATCCTTTGCACTATACCCTCATCATGACCCAGAAGCTGTGTACCCAGATGGTGGTGGGCTCCCTGGGCCTGGCTCTCTTTCTCTCCCTTCAGCTGACAGGACTGATCTTCACCCTGCCCTTCTGTGGTCACCGCCGGGAGATCAACCACTTCCTTTGTGATGTACCACCTGTCCTACGCCTGGCCTGTGCTGATACCCAAGTTCACCAGGCTGTCCTCTATGTGGTAGGAATCCTTGTACTGACTGTCCCATTCCTGCTCATCTGCATCTCTTACATCTTCATCACCACCACCATCTTGCGCATCCGCTCAGCCGAGGGCCGCCGGCGAGCCTTCTCCACCTGCTCTTCCCATCTCACTGTGGTCTTGCTGCAATATGGCTGCTGTAGCTTGGTCTATTTGCGTCCCAGGTCCAGCACTTCCGAGGATGAGGACCGACAGATTGCCTTGGTCTATACCTTTGTTACCCCCTTGCTTAACCCTCTCATTTACACACTACGGAACAAGGATGTCAAAGGTGCCCTCAAAAAATCCATGAGCAGCAAAGCAGCCTCTGAAACTCCTTGAAGGAGTAGGGTGGAAACCTTATGGTTAAGACAGTGAGACATTTAAAAAGCACTATTCTAACACAGTTCCCCGCACTTTGTACATAGTCTCTTAAATTTGCTGTCTGTTTTCTGAAATACTATGTCAACATTGTTAACAACAAAACTATTCCAGGAAAGGAAAGACATACAAGTTATTCCAAAGAATTTACAAGGGACTTACAGATAGGGCAAATTAACAGGCTAGAATCCTAAAGGTCATCTAGTCCAACCCACTCATTTTATAGATGAGGAAACTGACACATATAGAGATTAAGTGACTTGCCCAAGGTTTTGCAGGGAATAAAATGACAAAACTGAAATTTAAACTTCTAAATTCAGTCCTCTATTCAGTACCCTGGAAAGCTAGATGGTACAGTGGACAAAGCCCTGAGCCTGGGGTCAGGAAGACTCATCTTCCTGCATTCAAATCGGGCCTTGCGGAACCTCAAGTTACAATGTGACCCTGGGCAAGTCACTTAACCCTGTTTGCCTGTTTCCTCATTATAAAATTAACTGGAGAAGGAAATGGCCAACTACTAGAGTATCTTTGCAAAAAAAAAAAAAAAACCAGAGTCACAGTCAGACATAACTGAACAATAACAAGATCCACTACCCTGCCTGTGCCACCAAGAGGAATCTAGATAGAAAACATTCAAGAATCTTTGTCATCTTTGGATCTACATCCTGAGGAGAGGGGCTGTAATAGCCTCTCCATACAAGGATGCTGTAAGCAAGAAATGTCCACCAGAGCCACTGTATCATTCTTGTTGACAATAGAGCTTGTGATTTATAATTATAGTTACCTTAATTTACCCTCTACTTGCACACTCTTACTCTAGCCAGTCCCTAGGAAACATAAAATCAGCAGTTTGGACATACTACATGTTTAGTTTCCATTTGCAGTGTAAGCTGATTGGCATAGTAGATAGAGTTGGTTTTGCAGCTGGGAATACCTTCTGTTGACATATACTGACTGTGTGACCCTAATAAGTCACTTGACTTCTAAGTGTCCCAGGCTACTCTCCAAGATCGTAAACTACAGAGCTTCAAGGAAGCTTCTCACTAGGAATTCCCAATTTCAATAAAATCAAAAATCCAGGAAAAAATCTGCAAAACCAAGATCAAGATGGGCGAGGGGGGGGGGGTCAGAAAGAACAGAAGCACGGATAACGCTCAAGTCTCCTTTGTTAAGACTGTTATGAAGACGCTGGGCTGTGGCTGGGAGAGCACTGGGTCTAGATAGAGAGCCCAGCTCTGCTGCTCACTAACTGTGTGACCTTAGAAAGCTCACTTGACTCCTGCGCCTGAGTTTCCTCATCTGTAAAATGAGGGAGTTGGACCTCTCTTTGTTGGGGCTCTTCAAGCAGAGACTGTCTGATTGACCCTTCGTTGAGTATGTTAGAATGGAGATGCCTTTCAGGCATGGGGTGGACTTGACAGACTCTGAGGCTCCTTCTAACTTAAATTCTATGTTTCTATCATTCTCCAAATGTCCTCTAAGGTCCCTTCTTCTATGTTTGTGATTCTAAAATCCCATGACCTTGTCTTGCTCATTTATTCTTCTTTTTTTTTTTTTTTTTTTTTTTTTTTTTTTTGCTTTTTGGAGGGCAATTGGGGTTAAGTAACTTGCCCAAGGCCACATGGCTGGGTTTTTGTTTGTGTGTGCATTAAGTGTCTGAGGCCAGATCCAAACTCAGGTCCTTCTGACTCCAGGGCCGATGCTCTACTCACTGCACCACCTAGCCGCCCCGCTCATTTATTCTTTATGTTGCTTTGGACAAGTCCATTTCCTTTTCTGATCCCTAGTTATAAAATGACGGGAATCAGGTTTAGTGCTAGAAGAGTCTCTTAAGATTGTCTAGTTCAACCTCTGCCTTATGCACATGAGAAGACTTGGGCCCAGAGAAATGACTTGACTAAGGTCATACAGGCAGTGCATTGCAAAATCAGGATTCAAATTGAGATGCTCTGAATCCCCCCTTTCCCCCTGCCCACTACCTGACCTCTCAGGTACCTTCCATATCTCTTGACTTAGGGTCCTACATTTTTGAGAGCCCCTTTACTTTCATGAGAAGACAGGACAGAGCCATCTTTTCAGCCTGAGAAACTTGATGTTCCCTGAGAGTCTACTGAAAATAAAGTAGTTTCTTTTCTCTTTGGGGGCTGAGGTAAAACAGGTAGCACCCAGAGCTAGAAGACTGGGTCAGATATTCAGAACTCACTGTTCTATTAGAATTTCAGTTTTACAAAGACTTTTCCTCACCTAGCACATAATAAGTAGTGAATAACTATTTTGATTGAACAACCCCGTCTTGTCAAAAAATGATATCATTATCCTCACTTTATGGATGCAGAAAGTGAGACTCAGATAGGTGGGGTTTCTGGTCACAGAGCTAATAAGTAATGTACTCAGTCCTTGGCCTACTGACTCCAAGTTCAAAGTTCTTTTTGTTGTTTAGTCATGTCTGATACTTCATGACCCCATTTGGGATTTTCTTAGCAATGATATTAGAATGGGGGCAACTAGATGGCACAGTGAATGGAGCACCAGCCCTGGAGTCAGGAGGACCTGAGTTCAAGTCCAGCCTCAGATATTTGGTACTTAACTAGCTCTGTGACCTTGGGCAAGTCACTTAACCCCAAATGCCTTGCCTTCCCCTGTCAAAAAAAAAAAAAAGATACTGGAATGGTTTGTCATCTCCTTCTCCAGCTCATTTTATAGATGAGGAAACTGAGGCAAACAGGTTAAATGACTTGCCCAGGCTAAGTCTCTGAGGCCAGATTTGAACTCAGGAAGAGGAGTATCTATCCATTGTGCCACCTAGATACCCTCAAAGCTCTTTATGCCAAAATCCTTCCCAAACATATGACTCCACCCTGATAACTAGCATTTGAGAGCTAATAACAATGTTGTAAATCAGTCAGACCAGGGATTCTTAACCTGGAGTCTATAAACTTGATTTTTTTTAATATTTTGATCATTGAATTTCAATATGATTAACTTCCCATTTTAATCCTTTGTGGATTATTTTGTGCATTTAAAAGCCTTGTTCTGAGAAGGATTGCATGAGCTCCCCCAGATTGCCAAAGGAATCCAGGACCCTTAATCCTTGACCTAGAACAACTTCACCAGCCCATGTTCATGAAGCCAAGATTCAGAGGGTTGAGCAATCTGCCTGAAGTCACACAAATGGAGACTGAGCCAGGCCTAGGGTCCAGTTCTCTAGACATCCAACCCATGACTCCTGTGCTGCCCTACTTCTCCATCACTCCACTTTGTCTCTGCCCTTCTGGTATTGATCCTCAATGTGTTTTGAACCTTGAGCAAAATCAGTGATGGTGTGGCCATGCAAGGGTTTAATGGCTTCCCTTGCTACTCCAGAGATGCCCCCACATATTCCAGGGCAAAGAAATCCCAAGGGGAGAGAGAGAGGTCGCCACTGTGGGTTAATTGCTTCCCAAAAGAGTCTCAGGGGAAACCAGGTCTCTTTCTTGTACCATTCACATATGAGAGAAAAGACTGAAGAGGCAAAACCATAAATCTAAACCTGAGTTCTAAGGCATGAAAAACTGGGGAGTTTAAGGTTATATAAATTCCCATCTCTATTAAGTAGGGACCCAGGCTATGAGTATCTCCTCTTTAATCTACCCCCTATAAAAATACTACCTGCCCTCACTCAATATTCGGACTGATGCCTTGGCTCTGAGCAGGAATGAATGAATGTTTATGAGTGCTTACTATATAATAAGCATTATGTAAATACTGGGGATACAAACATAAAAGCGAAGACAGTGTATGACCTTAAGGAGCTTACATCTTAATATGGAATGCATCACAAGAAGGAAAATGGTATTTCCTGCTGCTGTCACAGATTGTAAGCCCCCAAAGGGGTCGTCTGTTGTCCAGGAAGGAGCACTTTGATCTAGAAAGTTCCATGAAGGGTGACTAAGATAAAAGGACACTATTGATGCACCCCCTCTGGAGATAACAGAGTAAATTTTATTGTGATTACAGAGTTGGAGGCTGTGGAAGACAGAGGTAAAAGAGGATGTGCCTGTGGCCAGGCTCTTCAGTCACAGGTACTTGAGGAAATAGCAGTATAATGCTTGGAAGAATGTTTAGGGGTCACTGGCCTGAGCTGGCTTAGACTGAGACTGAGGTTGGGACTTGGAAAGAGAGCCAAAGAAGCCAGGATGACCACAGACTGTAGAATGACCATGCATGGCCCTGGTCACCTACAATAAGTAGCCCAGAGTTCTCATGAACACAAACTAGAGAGGGGAAATGGAAAAAGTACAATGTCTTTCTACAATGCTGAAAACTGGATATTCACCCGGGCCCTAATCTGGGCTTCCTGAGTCCTTGCTACAGCTGCCAGGAAGAAAATCTGTCAACCCACAAGGGCTTCTTGTGATTTCAACATGTGGAAGGCAACTCTCATCTCTTCACCAAGAAGCTTCTGGAAAGTTTAATAGCTGTCACAGTTTTCCCATCTGTCACTTCCCTGCCTGAAATACTGACTGCAAAAATTCCTCGCTGTTCCATGGCTTTCAAGCTCTCAGGGGTGTTAGAAGCCCTCTAGTCCAATACCCTCCTTTTACAGTTAAAGAAACCGCGTTATCCAGATAGGTTAATGACTTGCCCAAAGTCATACAAGTAGTAAATGCATTGGGATAGGGTTTAAAATCACATTATTCCTCTAATTCCAGAGCTTGTGCTCTGTCCATGGTACCATTGTGACTCAAGTGGGAGAGTGACCCTGATAAAGCTGGCATGGGAGCCTTGGAGCAAGGAATCATACTACAATAGGTAGCATTTAGATGGGGCTGTGAAGTTTTCAGAGTGTTTTGTGTGTTTAGGCCACACACCAACCTTGTGAGAAATAGATGTTATTATTCTCATTTGATGTTTTATGCTTTGTGGCTTGTCCCAAACACCACCTCAGATTGCCCTGTATCTGAGACTGTAAGGGCACATGGAAGTGCCTTTACTATATAATAAAGTGTCTTTACTATATAATAACTTAGCCCATTCCTACTGGTTCTTATTTTACAGAGGATCCTTGAAGGATAGATTAAGAGATGGAATATCCTGGATTATTCAATATTCTGCCTCAATCCCCTTGTTTTATAACTTCAAGAAATTGAGGTTTAGAAAGAAGTAACTTGCCCAAAATCATACAAGTAAAGGGAGAAAAGTTGGGATTTGAATGCAGGACCTTCAAATCTCATATTCTTTCCACTGCACCATCTAGTTCTCATATTTCATCTTTCCCTCATCTTAGTCCAAGACTGGATGGATGGCAGTGTCAACACAGTAACCTAATCTTTGGGATTTGTGTGGTGCAATGGATAGAGTAAGGGCAGGTAGGTGGCATAGTGGCTAGAGTGCCGGGCCTGGATTAAGGAAGATTCATCTTTCCAAGGTCAAATCTTGCCTCAAACACTTACTAGATGTGTGACCCTGGGCAAATCACTTAACCCTATTTGTTTCAGTTTCCTCATCTGTAAAATGAGCTAGAGAAGGAAATGGCAAACCACTCTAGTATCTTTGCCAAGAAAACCCCAAAAGAGATCACAGCTGAAATGACTGAAAAATAACAACAAAAATCTAATCTATTCACATACTGATTCTTCTCATTTTTATCCCTCTCTGCACAGAAGACAGCAATTATTGAGAGAAATAACTATCTTGCAGTTTGTCTTGAGAATTCTCATCAATGAAATTAATTAGTATTATTCCAGAGGACCAGTGATAAAGCATGCTGCCAACCTCACTATAGAAAAGTGATAGACTAAATATGTAGAAAGATTCAAACTTTTTTTTTACATGAATGTGGAGGTTTTCTCTTCCTCATATTGGGGATGGTAGCATTCGAGTTGGAAAGTAGTGATTCCACTGTCAGGGATGATGACCATAGTTTATTGTAGTGTGTGATCCTGGACCAGTCACTTGAGCTCTCTCAGCCTCAGTTTCCTCATCTGTAAAATAAGTATAAAAATAACATCTGCCTCCTGGGGTTGCTGTGAGGATAGAATGTGATAATATTTGCAAAGTGCTTTGCCAACCTTAAGGTTTTATATCAACATTAACTAAAATTATTAAATAAGGACAGACCTATTACTAGACTCAAGATAATTTTGCATTTTTATGAGTTGCCACAATTAAAGGAGTCCTGGTAGGTCTTACCAATGTGGAAAGAAATCAAGTATTAGCCTAATGGTGACTGGATATCCACTGTCTGAATGGATCTCAGTGATCACTGGTGCCTAACACAGATCCTTAGTAAATACACCCCATTTGATTGATTGGTCTACTTAAATTTAGAAAGACTCATCATCAGGGTGGCCTAACAATGATAACTCTTGAAAGTACATACTAATTTATGGAGGTTTGAAATCTACACAAGTTGAGGGGGTGCTCACAATGATGAAATTGAAGCTTCTTAATGTATATTTTGTTAATAAAAATAAATAAGATTAAAACAATTTAAATGTATATAGTCTTTTAAGAATATATCATACATGCTATGCACCCAGCTATGCTATAGACATGCATATTTTACCTCATTTAGCTTCTGGGTCCATTGACTGCTCATTGGTATTTCCCTTCCCTTTGCAGAATATCATGACCTCAGCCCTGTGGCAACTTAGATAATAGTGCCAGTTTGGAAAATAACTTCTTCCCCAGGTTTATTATTTGCTTCATAGGAAGATCTTGCTTACCTCCTTGCTTACCGCCTTGATATACACTCACCTCTTCAATCTCTAAAGGCCATCATCAATGCCCAATTTTCAGGGGTCCCACAAAGCTAGAGTTTGCATCAGCTACTGACTCAAGGGTCCATTAATCCTCTAGGGTACCCAAGGGAAGTAATATTCACTTGAATTTGCCCAGTGTATGACTAGAAATGCATATGACTAATTCTATTACTCATACTGACACACTCTCAAACATGCACCCTAACACCCAGCTTCTACAGGAAAATACACCCCTTATAGATCTCTTACTTTTTTGCCCCCCAGAGGGTGCATCTTAGGTTCTGCATTCCTGTTTAGGTTTATAGATATTCCAACAATAGCATAATTCTTTGACTTATAGATCCATACACTTGGATAACAATTTATATGCTTATTTAGAATATCCCCAAAGAAATCACTGAAATAACGTATTAAAAATAAATTTCTCAATCAGTAAACAGTTATTAAGTGCCTACTATGTCAGGCACTGTGCTAAGCACTGGGGATACAAAAAGAGGTAAAAGACAACCCCTCCCCTCAAGGAACTAACAACCTAATGGGGGAAACAACATACAAACAGAGGGTGGGGGAAGGGATGGAGAGAGAGCTCAATATACAGGATAAACAGGAAATATAATTGGAAAAGAGAAGGCACTGATATTAAAAGGGGTAGAGAAAGCCTTCCTGTAGAAGGTAGGATTTTGGTTAGGACTTAAAGGAAGACAGGGAGGCCTGTAGTTAGTGTGGATGAAGAAGAGCATTTCAGGCATAGGGTACAACCAGAGAGAATGCAGGTAGCCAAGAGATGTAGTATCTTATTTGTGGACAGACAGGAGTCCAGTGTCACCAGATCAAGGAATAAAGTGTAAGAATACTGGAAAGGCATTTGGATCTGGAAGGTATATGGAAGAGCTTTGAATGCCAAGCAAAGCATTTTATATGTGTTGCTAGAGGCAATAGGAGGCCACTAGAGTCTATTGAGTGGGGCAGTGACATGACTGGACCTGCATTCTAGGAAATTTAGTGCCTAAATGGGGAATGGATTATAGTGGAAAGAGATCTGAAGAAAGCAGATCCACAATCAGGTGATTGCCATAATCACAGAGCAGGTGATGACAGCCTTCACTAGAGTGGTGCCAGTGCCAAAAGAAAGAAGGAGGCATATTCCAGGCAAAGGTGAAACTTACTGGCCTTGGCAACAACTTTGATAAAGGGTATGGAGGTGTGGGTAAGAAATAGTGAGGAATGCAGGATAACTGCTAGGTTGTGAGCCTGAGGGACTGGGATTGGGATGTTGTCCTCTACAGTAATAGGAAAGTAAAAGGAGGGAATAATGTAGAAGAAAAGATAGTGAACTTGGTTTTTGGATATATTGAGTTTGAGATGTCTATCACAACAATTATGAAAGTAAAGTGTAACAACATAAATATCTGATCTATGGGAGTAGCCCCAAACATCTCTAGTATAAGAAAACTAGAGTGGGGTTTTGCCACTACCTCAATTAATACAAATACACCTGGTATTGTTGATGTTTGTTCTTCATTTTCAAAGAGGGCCAATGACATCACATGGTAATCTCTTGACTCATGGGTGAATTGGATTTAAGCAAGGCAGAGTTGTCAGCCTCACACTCTCCCAGAGTCATCTAAGTCAAATGGCAAGGCAAAAGGATGACTGCCAATGGCCTGGGATACAGTGGATGACCTTGGTGTCATCAATGTCTGGTCAAGCTCTAAGTGCTCTACAATGTCTACTTAAGCTGTCTTGATAGCCATTGAAACAAATTCTTCCCATCCACCCATTCCACAGTCTTCACATGTTTGAGGCAGACACTCCCCTAACTCACCAGTGGGTTTGTGGTCCATTGGTTACCCTCAGCCTGGTTTAGCCCATCTATCAAGATGATTTACAAGGTTGTCTGCTGTGTATGCCACAGCTTCTCAGTGCTACAGGTGAGAAATGGGTTAGATGTGGACAACAAAGTTGGGTGAGAAGTCCTTAAAAGTATTCAGCAAGCCCTCACACCAGAGGTGCTAATCTTCCCTGAATATTCATGGACCCCACCTGCCTTGGATAGCTTGATGCATAAACTAAGTTCTGATCCAGCCCCTAATAAATTTCAGAGAAATCAAATATTTTGGGTCATTCAATGAGTAGCTGATGATACAGCACAGGAAATATCTTGTGACTATTTAAATAGAGCTTGTAATGCTTCCTAGGCTACATAAAACCAGCAAACAGTTTGGAACTAGTTCATTCAAGAAGGATACAGCTCTTCACTTCAGGAGATGATAATTCCAATTTGAGTCAAGCTTAAAAGCGAACTATTCTTGGGAAGAGGAAAGAGTAGTTTCTCTCTCTCTCTCTCTCTCTCTCTCTCTCTCTCTCTCTCTCTCTCTCTCCCTCTCTCCCTCCCCCCGCCTCTCTCTCTCTCCCTTCCTCCCTCCCTCCCTCCCTCCCTCCCTCTGTATGTATGTGCATTTGCATGTGTCTGTCTCTCTCTCTCTCCCTTTTCCCCATTGACTTGACTAACAGGAGACAAGACATCCAGCTGTGAAAAACATCAGACATATCATGGCCAAAAATGTCTCCCAGGAAGAAGCAATCAAATATCTAGAGATAGAATTGATTATGTTCTGACCCTGTGAACTTTGATAGGTCAAACCTGGAAATCAAATTGGTATCAGTAGCAAACCTAGTAGCAGAATTCCCCAAAGCTGCCATGGCTGATGGCAACATCTGTCTCAGTACATAGAGAATACCAAAAATAAACCATATATATTGACTACCCCTCTAAGCCCAAAAGAAAGATGCCAAAGTCAATTCCATGAAGTTTCAAAAGAAGGAAAAAAAACTTCAAGTAACCCGGAGATATTAATTTACCCTTGGTCATATGTGTTTTCTAAGTTTGAGCCCATTTCTCCCAAGGATATTCTGCAGGCAAGATGAGAATATACCCCCAATTAGGGAAATGCTTTTATAACTAATGTCCTTGCTATACCATGTTATAAATACTTTTTTCCTAAAAGCTGTTTGAAATCTAGCTTGCTATCTTAAAATCAATGGGAATACATACTGGTGGGGGCCCATGGGGGCCCATGAAAGACCCAGTCTTTCAGAATTCTGAGAGAATATATAGAAACTGAATGACCCAACAATATGATTTGGATTTAATGGAGTAGCCCCAGGGGGTAGAGGTTAAGAGGATAAATATACTTATAAAGTTAAGGTTTTCATTTTTCCCTGACTCCTTATTTCCAGGACTCAACTACAAAAGTTTTTAATTTGGCATCTGATAATCACTCTGCTTTTTTAAACTACAGGACTCCATTCTCCAAGTATTCCATTAATGAATTTATTTTTTATCCTTTTATATTTTTAATTATCCATTTGTCTCCCAACAGTGGTTTTACTATGATGCCTCTTTACATAAGTGTGATCCTGGGTCCTCAAAAGCTCAGTCAACAGAACAGAAACTCTGGCAAGCCCGGGCTATGAAAGTTTGATATATAGGGATAGTGGTGGATTATAGGTTGACTAGATCAGCCTAGAAAAGTCCAGAGAGGTTCCTCACCAGTTGCTACAATTCTAGGAAATTTATTAGGCTATAGAAAGGCTCTAATCTATGGTAGTGAAAGGACTCTCCACAGTGGAAAAAAATTGCAAATCCTTAAATTAAAATTATGAGGATGATTATTAATATAAGGATACCAGGGGTTTTTTTGTCCTAACAGTAGAAATGCAAAGCAAAGATCATGAACCTTGCTCTGAGTCCAATATTACTTAGTGTCTCCCTGATGTTAATCTAAGCTTCAAGGCAATTTGCATGGCCCAGGTGCTAGCTGCTGGGGATATTTCACTGTGCCTGATAAAAGAAGATAATCTAAGCATGACATTTCCTTCTCCCTCACGGAGTCTGCAGCCTAGAAGAGGGATAAAATTTAAACCCAGATAATTGTAGTATAATGCATTTCATAAAAAATGCACAAGAATAGTACAAAAATGTGCTATGAGACATCTAAGATTGGTTTATTTAAATTTTCTACTTCTTGTTCTGTTAATCTGAGAATTTCACACTCAGATTTTATAAGTATTCTTCTATTTGCTCTTAGTTATTCATTTTGTTGGCAAATAATTGTGAAGTGGAGAACTAAGGAGGGCATGGTTGTATTGCCTCCATTGGAGATCTTTCTAATATCCCCCCTCGATATATTTGAACCTTCAATTTTGAGCACAATCCATTATGACATGGCAATGAAAGTGTTTAACAGCTTCTTTTGCTTCTCCAGAGGTGTCCCCTCCATCTTTCAGAGACACAGAGATCCCAAGTGGAGAGACCAATCTACTGTGGGCTAATTACCTCCCAACAGAGTCTCAGGGGAGACTAGCTTTTGCTGCACTGTTCACCTCTGGGAGATGGGACTGAGGAGACAGGACCCTAAGACCCATTACCATTTATTTCTGCTAAGTGTTAATGCATGAAGAATTGAGGTTTTGTTTTAAAAGGTTATATAAATGTCCATCCCTGTTGAATAGGCTTTCCAGGTTATAGATGCCTCCTCCCTGATCAATCCCCTGGAAAGATATGAGCACTCCCCATCAGATATTTTCTCTGATGGCTTGGTTCTGAGCATGCAGATATAACTGAAGAGCTGGGAGCTACAGCACTCACACTTCTGAGGTAAGGAGATGCTATAGGGTCAAAGAATTGGAAAGCTGGAAAGGACATTTCAAATCATCTCATTGCCTAAGGTCACATAGCTTATTAGTAGCCAAACCAAAAATAAAACTCCCATCACTTAACAGTTCTGCACATCCAATGCTCTGTCTTCATTAGCATCTCCCTGAACTCTGATTTTTTAACTATCCAAATGTCTGGTCATTCCCCAGGCTTGGAAGAAGGAATGAGTCATGAGTTGGTAGTCAGAACTTCTGGCTTCTTCCCTGTCTTGGGCTATCATTCTAAACCATGGTCAGAATTCCATTCCACCCTATGCTTCAGTTTCTCCATACTTAAAATGGTATCTTCCCTGATCAACTCCAGGGTCACTGGGGTAATAACATCTCCCATTTTTTATGGTACAGAGGCCATCTAATCCAACTCTTTACTGTTCAAAAATTATTACCTTTAGAATAACAGAAGCAACTAATTATCTGACCTCTGTCTGCAAACCTGCAATAATAATGAATTCATCACCTGTAAAGGCATCTCATTCTCTTTCGGGGTAGCTCTACTTAGGAAGTCTAACCCTTCTCCCTAATGACTGCCGTTAATGTATTTGCAAATGACTAGCACAGGGGTAGAGAACCTGCAGCCTCAAGGTCACATGTGGCCCTCTTAAGTCCTCAAGTATGGCTTTTTGACTGAGTCCAAACTTCATAGAACAAATCCCAATGTCAAATGTGTTATTCTGAGCTCAGATGCACTCATTTTTCGTATGAGGAAACTGAGACCCAGGAGAGATACCCTAGCTAATAGGTAAGAGAGCCAGGACTCTAACCCTGCTTCTTTGCTTCTTGTCCAGTACTCTTTCTAGAGGGAATAGAAGTCCCATGAGAGCTCACCCTCTGCTTCTTACAGTTTCCACAAGTTTCCTAAAGTGAGGCAGCTGGGGAGACTGAGTGAGAATTAGGCTCCAGGTAAGGTAACAAAAACCTTCCTTTTCTTCTTGGGTCCTGCCTCTCCATTACTAGAGCATTCCTTCATACTTGCTATCATATCACATCATGCTTCTGTTATCATGGCTCTCTGGTAACTGCCTCTTAGTCTCCCAACCCTCAAGGCCATTCCTGTATCAAGGACATGATATATTCTGGAGGGAAAGGACCAGGTCAAGCACAAGGTAAGAAGGATGACCATGGTGATAAGTGGACAAGAGTCCTAGTTAAGTGAGAAGTCACTGTGGGAAAAACAGAGATATGCAGCCCAGAAAACAGAAGAGTCATGGAAATGTGAGAGAGGCCTTCAGCTCATATGGGGTTAGGATATGTGTTCTCTCAGGTACCTTCCAACTCAGAAATATCATTACTGCATCATGTCTTGACCTCTCTAACAATGTTTAAATTTCCTTCTGCATCATTTGAGAAGGTGAAAACTATCCCAGGTCTCCCTCCATAATCACTCCCACTTTCCTTACCCTCTTTTCTTCTTCTTTCCTTCTTCCAAACTTCATCCATCATTTCACAGGATGTCATTAACAAGTGGACAGGTGGTCACTGTTAATGGCCAAGGCCAGGGAAAACAGAACCAGAAAATAATAGGAGTTAAAGACAACAGAGATAGAGATATGCCGAGGTTCTTAATCTTTTGGGGTCATGCATCCTGTTAGCAGTCTGGGAAAGCCTCCAGATGCATTCTCAGAATTTTTTTAAATGCACTAGAATTGAAAAAATCCTAGTATATTGAAATGCCACCATCAAACATTTTTCTAAAAAGTTCACGGACGGCAGGTTAAGGACCCCTAGCTCAGAGAGCACTTAGACCAACCACCATTTTACAGAGAAGGAAATGGACACAGGGAAAGAAAATGACTCACCCAAGATAACACAGGTAACAAGTAACAAAACTATCAATCATCTAACACCAAATCCAGTGGGTTTTTCCCCTTGAACCAAATTGTATCTCATTCTTCTTCTATTTCCCATCATTATCACCAACTAAATCCTATATCATTCTTTAACGTTTGCAAAGCACTTTAATGATCTTTACTACAATTCTGTGATGGAGGTAGTTAATGTATTGTTAACCTACTTTTACAGATTAAGAAACAGGCTCAGAGATGCTGAATGATTGGCCTAGGATCACAGAACTAATGTTTTATAGGGAGGATTTGAGCCCCAGTCCTGTATTCAAATCTAACACTCTTTCCGCTATACCACACTCTCTCTCCCAATCTCAAGGTCTGATTAGAGAAGACCTCTTGCTGTGATGGGTAAGTTTGATTCTTTCTTTTATCCTTTTATCTCTCACCATACAGGGGACCTCAGTATCTCAATGACTTGGGTGAATCAATCATTATCAACAGAGTTTGTATTCCTAGCTTATCCTACACACCTGGAGATGCAGGTCTTGGTTTTCTTGGGGATATGTCTAGTCTACACCATGATCCTCACAGGAAACTTCCTTATTGTGGCTGCCATTCAGAAAGAAACTCGCCTCCACACACCTATGTACTATCTACTAGGCAGCCTCTCTATTGTGGAGATCTGGTACACTGCCACAGTGGTCCCCCACATCCTGGTAAATACCATGAAGAGGCATAAGGCCATCACATTGCTGGGTTGTGCCACCCAGATGCTATTCTTCATTGGGCTTGGTAGTACTGACTGCTTCCTATTGGCTGTTATGGCCTATGACCGCTATGTGGCAATCTGCTATCCCCTACAGTATCCCTTGATCATGACTCAGAAGTTTTGTGTCAACCTGGTGGTGGCCTCTATGGCCATAGGCTTCATCCTAAGCCTGCAACTGGTGGCCTTCATCTTCCACTTGCCATTTTGCCATTCCAGAGGCATTGAGCACTTCTTCTGTGATGTGCCCCCTGTGATGCGCCTGACCTGCACCCACAGCCGCCTCCATGAGCTCTCAGTGCTGGTGGCAGGCACACTAGCCATTGCCCTCCCCTTTCTCCTCATTGCTATATCCTATGCCCTCATTACTATTGCCATATTGGGCATCCATTCAACATCAGGCCGCCAGCGGGCCTTCTCTACCTGTTCTTCCCACCTCATGGTGGTCCTACTACAGTATGGCTGTTGTATGTTCATGTACCTTCGGCCAAATTCCAGCTACTCACCCAAGAAGGACCAGTTTCTTTCACTGGTATACACACTAGGTACTCCTCTTCTCAACCCCCTGATCTATACCCTAAGGAACAGTGAGGTAAAGGGGGCCCTGAGAAAAGTACTCACAAGAAACATCTTCTCCAAGAAAAGCTGTCCCTAAGGTACTATGGTAAACTAAGGTGCTAACTCTGGGTCTCTAATTATGAGAGCCCATATACCTGGCATTGGGCAGAGATTGGGGACAGTGAGGTGTGTGGTTAGTCAATGAGAGAAGAGGAGTCTCCCTAGTATGGTGCTAAAAAGACTCAAGATTCAAACATACATACGCCATCAAAAGACAAAGAGATGGACTTGGATCTGGTCATTCGAGTGGATTCCTGGCTGCATGGTCTTGAGAATGTCATTGCATTGCTTTGATCTAGTTCCTTTATCTGAAATGTTGGGAAATGAAGACTTTCCCTGTCTATCTCATAGATTAGTTGGGAGAAATAAATGAGCTACGCATACAAAAGCACTTAATGAACACTAATACACTGTGCTATCCATACAGAAGGTATTATTATGACGCCCCCACTAATGTAGCAATTCATTCATTACTTCATTAATTCAACAAGTTTATTGAGCACCTACTATGACTCAGGTACTAGGGATACAGAGATATAGATATATATCATACATATATATGTATCTATTAAGATGCAAATTACTACAATTGGGAGGGGCAAAAACAACTGGGGAGTTCACAAAAGGCATCTGATAAGAGGTGGAACTTCAGTTAAGACTAGGAGGAAATGAACTCTTCCAAGAGGCAAGGGCAAAAATAGAGTGTATTTCACACCCAGAGGCCATCCTGAGCAAGGTCATGGAGGCAAGAGATGAAATATCCTGACTGGGAGCCAGCAAGGAAGGCTGCTTAATGTGGGGCATAGAATGCATGAATATGAGTTCAGTTTTGTGAGGTCCTAGCCCAGTTTCACTTAGATGGAAATGTTGAGTCTGGGATGGGGTAGTTGGAGAGAAGAGGTATGTTCAGTATAATTACCTTGAATGCTACCCACAAACCATCAGCCCTGCAGTTTGCCCCCTTATCCAAGTTCCTTTTTGAGGAGTGAATGACTCATTATTCAAAACACTAGGTTAGGTCAAGGCAAGAAAATCATTTATTATACATACCTAGTTGGATGTTCAGTCTTTCTTAAGGTCAGGGGGTTAAATTCCATGATGACTAAGGATTTGGCATTATCCTATGAGCTGATTTGCCCACATCCAGATGTAGCTAACTCAATTATGCACTTTATGGCTTTTCTTGTAAATCATATCCTCAGGTTTTTAATGACACATTTTACTCTACAGAACTGTGCATGCTGTTGATAACTGAGATCATGAGCCTCACTATAGCTGGTAACAGAACAGTTTTATTATTACCAATTTTATCCTTTGAGTTCATGTTGATTTGGCTTCCCTCCTCTACCTCTTATAGGGAATTGGGTTGTAAGGTAATGCAGACTGAGAGGATCCCATGTAACTGAACTTGATCATGGGAGTAGACGAAATACATTCAGGATTCTACTCAACCTCTCAGATGCCACACAGGACTGTTCATACCTCCTTTTCCTCTTATATATGCATGTATAATCCCAACCAGCCCTTTTCTTGTCACACTCCCAAAAGCTCCCTGACACAATTCAAAGACAGTTCTCCTTTCACATACATGGGCCTGGAGGTTATTATCATACATTTTGTGATCAGCCTTCCTCCTTCTGGATTCTACTGTTTATCTTTTAAAAGTTGTTATTAATATGCATTCACTATTTTTCCTCTTTATTTTCTATTCCATCTGAATTCACAGAACAAGTCACCAATCCTTAAAATGTTTACAAGCCCTGCCAAGTAAGGGTTGGGGAGAGAATGGGAAAAACAACTCTTACAGTTTTCCTAAAGCTACTAAGTACTTTATCAAACCTCTTGTCCTTGGACTTGAGCTGGATCTTGCCAAGTTGTCTCTCACTTATATAAATTCCTTGACCACTTTAGTAAGCATGATTTTTACTTCACTGATATTTTTCTTATATCTCTTAATATGGTATAGATCTTCACAACCTTCTTAAAGGCCATGTTAACAGAGGACAAGTTTTGACAAAATGCAAGATGGAAAGGTCCCAAGTATGGGTCAATAGTTGACTGTACCCACCATTCTAGGACCATTCTTATCAGAGATGGAAAACTCCATTCTCAGGTAGGCCACAGGGTGATGAGATATCAGAGGAATTTTCAAGTGACCATCTTTTATAAACAAGGAAATGTCTCCTTCACCTGCTCTAGGGCAACCATCCTCTAACTTAATTAACCATTTTGACTCTCTTTAGCGTCGACATGATGAAACTGAACAAAAGGAGTAATGAAATTTGTATTAACCTAACAAGAGATTACTCCCTTAAGCTATCTATAGCTATATGGGAAAATGTAGAGAACTTTCAGGAGTCCCCTGGCTCTGCTAATGAAATGCTCCCCTCCCCTATATTATTACCTGAAGGGTTACAGGGCAGATAAGCAGGAAGATGTATAAACTTTTTTGGATGTAGAGAACTTTTGGGGTCCCTTGACCCTACTAAAGGAATATTCCCCTGTCCTATACAGTTACCTGCAAGGTTACAGGGCAGATAAGCAAGAGGGCATGTAATCTTTCTTTTGTTTATGCCTCAAGATATGGTCCTAGGATATTACCCTAATAAATAACTAACCTTAAGCAAGGGTAAATAGTAAACAAAATTAAGGGAGGGTCCTTGTATGTTGTCTGCATTTTGGGGGTGTCTACATTCTTTTAGTCATGTAGACCTTCTGTTGGGGGTGGGCATATAAACTCTGTGATCCCCTTGCATCTTTGGCTCTGTATGAAATAGTCCTGTAATAAACAAACTATTGATTACACCCCCATCATTATTCTCACCACTCAATAGCCCACCAACTGTGCTGGCCTCAGTAGGAAATGCTCTAACTCACTACTGATCAGAGACATGCAAATTAAAACAATTCTGAGGTACTACCCCATACTTATTAGATTTGCTAATAGAACGGAAAAGTAAAATGACAAATGGTGGAGTGCATATGGGAAAAATGAGACATGAATGTTGGTGGAGTTGTGAACTGATCTAACCATTCTGCAGAGCAATTTGTAACTATGCCCAAAGGGTTATAAAATCATGTGTACCCTTTGACCTAGCAATAACACTACTAGGTCTATATCCTAAAAGAGATTTTTAAAAACAAAAATGAAAAGGACATATATGTACAAAAATAAAAAAATATTGGAAATTGAGGGGATGTTCATCAATTGGGGAATGGCTGAACAAATTGTGATGTGTGATTTTGATGGAATGCTATTGTACTATAAGAAATGATGAGCAGGATGCTCTCAGAAAAACCTGCAAAGACTTACATGAGCTGTTGCAAAGTGAAATGTACTGTGTACAAAGTAACAGCAATATTGTATGATGATCAGTTGTGAATGACTTACCTATTCTCAGCAGTACGATGATCCAAGACAGCTCTGAAGGAGTTATGCTGAAAAATGGTGTCCATCCCCAGAGAAAGAACTGATGGTGTATGAATAAAGACTGAAGCATACTTTTTAAGATTTGTTTAGTTTTCTTGGGGTTTTTGTGGGGTCTATCTTTTCTTTCACAACATGAATATTATGGAAATTTTTGCATGACTACACATGTATAACCTATACTGAATTGCTTGCCTTCTCAATAAGGCAGGGTAGGTAGGGAGAAAAAGAGAGAATTTGGAACTTTAAATTTTAAAAATAAATGTTAAAAATTATTTTGTGTGTAACTGGGGGGAAATGGAATACTAAAAAAATGAGAGAAATTACAATTTTGCCCCTAGTCAATGACTAAAACATCACCCAGTACTTCCAAGCAATGCAATGTGGGACTTGATTTTTTGTTTTTTATTTTTTTTAATCAACTGCTTTATTAACTTCTAGTTTACATCATTCATTTCTGCAAGATTTTGAGTTACAAATTTTCTCCCCATTTCCCCCTACCCAGCACCCCAAAATATCCCCTCCTCCAATCTGCTCTCTCCCATATCTTCTCTCATACCCCTTCCAACTTTCCAGTAGGGCATGGTAGATCTCTATGCCTTAGTGTCTGTATGTCTTATTTCCCAGTTACATGTAAAATAATATTAATAATAGTATAAATACATATTTTAAACTTTGATTTTAAAACTTTGAATTCCAGATTCATTCCCTTCTTCCCTTGTCACCCACCCTTACTGGGAAGATAAGCAATTCAGCATAGGTTGTATATGTGTAGCTATGCAAAATATTTCCATAGTGGATATATTGCAAAGGACTGACTATATATCCATCCCTCCTGTCCCACCTCCCACTTGTTCTATTCTTTACTTTGATCCTATCCCTTTTCAGAAGTGGGTGCTTCCAACTTCACACCCCCCCAACCTGCCCTCCCTTCTGTCATCTCCCCTCTCATCCCCTTCTCCCCTACTCTCCTGTAGGGTGAGATACCCTATTCAGGGTGCATGTCATTCCCTCCCTAAGCCAAATTCAATGAGAATAAGGTTGACCCATTCCCTTTTGCCTTTCTGTTCTTCCCCACCATTGTAACCATTTTCCTTTGCCTCTTCTATATGAGATAGTTTACCCCATTCTGTCTCTCCCCATCTCCTCTCATTATATTCCTCTCTCACTTCTTAATTTCACCTTTTAAGTATTACCCCTTCCTATTAAATTGGTCCTGTGCCCTCTATCTATGTATACCTGTACACATATATACACACATTCACATATGTATTCATACGCCCATATACCCTCCTTTATAGACATATATATATATGTATGTATGTATGTATACACACACACTTCTATTCCCTTCAACTATTCTCATACTTAGAAAACTTTCACAAGTTACAATTATTGTTTTTCCTTGTAGGAATGTAAATAGTTCAACTTTGATAAGTTCCTTCTGATTTCTTTTCCCTGTTTACCTTCTCATGCTTCTCTTGCTTCTTGTATCTGAATGTCAGATTTTCTATTCAACCCTGTCTTTTACATCAAGAATGCTTGAAAGTCCTCTATTCCACTGAATGACCATATTTTCCCCTGAAACATGATACTCAGTTTTGCTGGGTAGGTGATTCTTGGTTTTAATCGCAGCTCCTTTGACCTCCAGAATATCATATTCCAAGCCCTTCAATCCCTCAGTGTAGAAGCTGCCAGATCCTGCACTATCCTGATTGTGTTTCAGCAGTATTCAAATTGTTTCTTCCTGGCTGCTTGTAATATTTTCTCCTTGATCTGGGAATTCCAGAATTTGGCTATAATATTCCTAGGAGTTTTCTTTTTGGGATCTTTTACAGGAGATGATTGGAGGGGTTCTTTCAACCTCTATTTTGCCCTCTAGTTCTAAAACATAGAGGTAATTTTCCTTGAGAATTTCTTGAAGGATGATTTCTAGGTTCTGTTTTTGATCATAGCTTTCAGGTATTCCAATAATTTTTAAATTATCTCTCCTGGATCTATTTTCCAGGTAAGTGGTTTTCACAATGAGATATTTCATATTGCCTTATATTTTTTTCATTTGTTTGGATCTGTTTAATAGTATCCTGATTTCTCATAAAGTCACTAGCTTTCATTTGCTCCAATCTAATTTTGAAGGAATGATTGTCTTCAGTGAGCTTTTGAGATTCTTTTGCCATCTGGCAAATACAGCTTTTTAAGGCATTTTTCTCCTCATTTTAAGCCTTTTTAAGCCTCTTCTGCCATTTGAGTTAGTCTATTTTTAAAGATGTTATTTTCTTCAGTTGGGTTGTTGACTCTCATTTCATAATTTTCTTGCATCATTCTCATTTCTCTTCCCAATTTTTCCTCCACTTCTCTTATTTGATTTTCAAAATCCTTCTTAAGGTTCGCTATGGCCTGTAACCAGCTCATATTTTTCTTGGAAGCTTTTGGTGCAGGAGTTCTGACTTCATTGTTTTCCCCCTGTTCCATGCTTTGATGCTTTTTGTCCCCAAAATAAGGGTGTAAAGCTGGGTTGCTCTGTTTACTTTGCTTCCCTTGTTTGCTTATGTTGCCACTCAATTACTTAACTTTTGGGCTTTTTGCCACAGTAGGACTCTGCTACCAGATGGGGGAGCTTCATACCAAATGCTGGGGTTTTCTCAGCTGCTGAAGGTATTAGTTGGGTGCCTTCTCTGGAGCCTCCACACACTCTGGCAAGCTATTCGTACACCCCAGGACCTCCACCCTAGACAGCAATCCAGATCCAAGCAGGTTAAAGCAAGAGCAATTACTCCTCAGACTGGTGTCTTGGTCCCCCTACAAACTGCAGACCAGAAGCTGAAGCTGCCACATGGTGGCTGCTGTATGGCCATGGCTCCTCAGCAACTTCTTGCCCTGGGGGCAGAGGCCAACCACACTCCCAACTACCGGATCCCAAAGTCCACACTGCACTGACCTCTCACTGTGTCCTCAGCATCTATGTGTTGATAATTCTGGAAACCGCCACAGCTGATGGTGATCTGAAGTCCTTCCAGTCAGTGGCTGGTCAGGCCCTCCCTGAGGCTAAAACCTCTAGATCAACCAATGCTGGGGTTGGCTCCCAGAGTACTGCGCTGGCTGATCCCTGCTGGCCTGCCGGGCTGTGCTCAGTGGGAGCTTAGCTTCTCTGTGTCATTTTGTGGGTTCTGTAGCTCCAAAGTTTCTTCAGAGACACCTTTTACATGAATTGGAGGAGGTGAGAGCTGGAGCCCTGAGGAAGTCCTGTTTCTACTCCACCATCTTGACTCTGCCCCCCAATGTGGAGTTCATTTTAAACAGAGACCACCATCAGTGACTGCAGAAGCAAATTCTCATTGATAATACTATTGGATAAAGGATACAGCACCAGTTTCACCTTGGGATTTTATTGGCCCTCTAGATTCTCACTAAAACTTTCCAGAGGATGAAGAGACACGGAAATATAGTAAGAATTGGTCAGGATCTCTGATCACACACATACACACTTTTCCACCACACAAAGTCTTAATTGCTGTACAATGAACTAGAATGAAGGTACATTCCCAAGGCAGTGGTCATACTAATAATTTAATTAGGTCAGATCATGAAAATAAGGTTAGATGGGAGTCCCAAATAGCAATCATAAAAATAGAAGAGGGTGGAACATTCAGAGACATGTAGATACAAGTCAAGTCATTCTGATGATTGATGACCTGAAGTCCAGGTTACAGCATGAAGCATTTTAGAGGATAAAAGCAAGACAAAAAGGAAGTGATTTCTCTGACCTAGGGATACCCTCATTGTTCCTAGTTTGTTACTATAAATAAGTACCTAGGATGAGTCTTTGTGAGGGACTGAAAAAGTTCTATGGGTCTGATTTTCCACCATATTATTTGTTAATGTTCTTGTATACTTTGGTGATCTTGGTAAAGCTTAGCACCATTGCAATCTAAATGTGTCATTTAAGCCAAAGCCTGAACTTTTAACCCTTTGGGAGCAGATAGTTTGTCATAATGGATAGAATGCTGAAATTGCAGTCAGCAAGACATCTTTTCAAATCATGTCTCTAACCCTTACTAGGACACTGACCCTGGGCAAATCACTTAACATCTATTCATCTCAGTTTCCTTAGGTATAAAATGGGGTGGGGGCAGCTAGATGTTCTTTAAAGTACCTCCTAACTCTAGATTTATATTCCTATGACCCTATGAATTCAGATTCATTAATGCATTCACTCCTTCCACATCTCTGAGGGGCAATGTTCCTTCTACTTAGAGTCTGTCAAATCTTAGGGAAGCCCTATTGTGCAGCAGTAGACATGGGACTAGAGCTAAGAAAGCTGAATATCTAGTGAATATTTATTTAGTGCTTAAAGCTTTACAAAATGTTTCACATAATTATATCATATAATCATCACATATAATCATCCCAGGAGGTAGGTAACACAATTATGATTCATTTCATTTCAAAAATAGGAGACAAGCTCAAAGAAGTAGTTATTTGCTGAAAATTACTAAGTTACTAAATGGTGATACCAAGCATCAAACCCACGTATTTGGGCTCCAACACTATGTGGTTCCCAGTATACATATTAAAAAAAAACTTCATAGGAAAAGGAAGGAAGGAGAGAGGGAAGGGAAAAGGAGAAGAGAGGGGGAGAAGAGGAGAGGAGGGAAGAGCAAGGGAGGAAAGAGAAAAAAGAAAGAGCACTTAATTTAGAGTCAATAGAGATGACTGAATCGCAAACTTGTCTATCTCAGTTTTCTCATCTACAAAGTAGGTAATATTAAGTAAACTAATTTAAATCGCTACATAAATGGAAATCTTTTTTTCTGGACAAGAAAAAAAAATCTAGTGCCAGGAGGTTTGTAGCCTAGGAGATTTGTTTCTGGACACACTTGCATATGAAAAATTGGAACAAAGGGCTTACAATAGAGGGTGATACTTTGAGACTTGTGTCCTCCCTACCCATTGATTTCCATGGAAGACTTAGAGGTTTGGGAGACAACCCAAGAAAGCCATAGTACTTTAGATCTTCATGGTCATTTGGGGTTTATTAGAAGATGGAACCTGAATTGGTTGGAAAGGGATGCAAACTGGCAACCAGGAACTCATGGGAATTTCAAGAGCTTTCCAATGCTGTTAAAAAAGGTCTTGGGGTGGAAATAGTGATTGTGCAAATTGGGAGAAGTGAGTAAAAAAATACATTAATCATATCCAGGGAAAATTCTGCTTACATCTTGGCCACTTGGGTGGATATGGTGGTTCCTCACCTTAACTAAAGAACTTAACTAAAGAACTGACAACCTTATAAAGAGAGACTTTTTAGTTGCTATAACAAGTAGGAACCCCAGTGTCCAACAGATGCTATGAAGATGTGAAGCCCCAATTCTAGGAGTAAAGAGAGTCTCCAAAATGACAAGACAAATGGAGATGCCATTCCTAGAGAGGACAGGCCCTGTGTGAACAGTATAAATATATCACCAGGACCTATCGAGGCCCCCCCCCCCCCCACAGCATTGTGACCATGGGTTGTCCCTTCAAATGTGTGTCCCAACAACACACAGTCTCTATGTATATGTTCACAAATGGATGGTCTTTAGGGATAGATATATGGATATATTTAGGGATGAATGTGCCCCAAGTTTAGGGAGCACTATTAAATTTCTTTTCCTATTACTATACTGTTTCACTAAATAAACGTTTTTGGGTTGAACTAGTCATATCCTCTGGCTAACTAGTAAAATAACAGGTATCCCTAGAGGTTTACGGTCTATAGTTTTGAGTGTATGAACACACAGAAGATCTCTGAAATCTGGAATGATTTTCCTGGTATCCACATGTATGAGAAAAGTATATTCTAAGTGCAATGTGCTCAGTTGATCAATAAACAGTTTTATTGCATATCTACTGCACACCCAGCTCAGGGTCAAATACTAAATGGCTACAGAAGAAATAAGATTTGGTGCCTACTCTTGTGAAGTTGACATTCTAGTCCTAGTATATATGTAACTATTTGAGAATATTTAAGTACCATAGTCAATGCTAATAAAAGGTATGGAAGTGATCAGTGGAAATTTAGGTGGCTAGGGAATATAGGAGATGGTATAGTGGGTAGAGCACAGGACCTGAAGTCAGGAAGATGTAAATTCAAATGTGGTCTCAGACATTTACTAACTGAGTGACCTTGGGAAATTCACTTAATCCCTATTTTCCTCAGTTCTTCATCTGTAAAATGAGGACACACTGGAGAATGAAATGGCAAACCATTCTAGTACCTTTGCCAAGAAAACTCATACAACAAAAGTCCCTGCAGGGATCAGTCAGACATGACTGAATGACAAAAAACAGTAATGCAAAGCTTCATAATTGGAGGCAACCTGTGAGTTGGCCTCAAAGGACTGGTGGGATTTGGATTGGCATAAAAGTAAAGGCATGAAAATACTCTCCCATTCTAGGAGAGAAAATTTATGGCTCATATGAAAGACAGCCAAGTATGAAGAGCTTAAATGAGATACTAGACCTTTTGTGACATGAAAATAGCTTGGAGAAAGCTAGAAAGTGCTGTGAATCCCTCCTCCCCTATGATGAGGAAAATGGAAGGACTGCTTTTGGTTTCATCTCTTGAAATGAAGCTTGCCCATCATCTGATCTCTTGTGTTCTTATCAGGCTGGAGCAGGATGATATAGCACTTAGGGAAGAATAAACAGCCCATCAGGTTGGCCCCAGATGCTAAAATGGCAAAGATCTCCACAGCTACAGTGTCCTTGCCCCGAGCACTCAAGTGAGCTGGGACGAAGGAGGTCCAAACACAGGAAAAGACCAACATGCTGAGGGTGATATACTTGGCTTCATTGAAGGTATCAGGCAGTCGACGGGCTAGGAAGGCCACCACCAGACTGACCAGAGCTAGGAAACCCAAGTAGCTCAGCATAGTATAGAAAGCTCTGAGGACCCTGAACCACATAGCATGGTGACTTTGGGTCCTGCCTCTGTAGACTTCATGGGCACTGGAGGCCAGCCTATGACCCAGAACATACACAAAGCAACCTGGAACAATGAACAACCAAAGAGGATGGAATTGGGGAAGCTTGTTCCTGCCCACTTTCTGAGTCTGATATCTGGTCTGGTGGCCCTGAAGGCAGACACAACAATGATAGTCCTGGCCAGAGTAGTGGACACACAGACTGTGAAGATAATCCCAAAGGATGCCTGGCGCAGGGCACAGGTCAGGGGTATTGGGTAGCCAATGAACATGAATGGGCAGAGGAAGCATAATGCCAAGGAGCAAAGGAGGATGTAACTTAGCCTTTGGTTGTTGGCTCTGACTATGGGAGTGTGGTGATGCCATATGAAGATGCCAAGGATGGTCAGGGCAAGGAGAAAGAGAAAGGTTGTACAGATGGCTAATGCCATGCCCAGGGGCTCCTTGTAGGAGAGGAAGTCAAGAATCTTAGGGATGCACTGATCCTTTTCTTTGTTTGGCCATTGGTCTTCTGGGCACTTCAGGCAACTGGCACTGTCTGAAAGAGATTTGGGGTGATGAGTCAGATAAAGGAAGTGAGAGGAGAGGGACTTTTCACACTGGGAGAACTTTTCCTTAGTCAAGTAAAGCTTCACTTCCTCTTAACACTATATTGTATGAAAGCAATATACATTCTTATCAGATTTTGTTGGCTGCCATATGACACTGCTGACTCTCATCATGCTCATAATCCACCACAAATTTTAAGTATTTTTAGGAAATTTCATTTAATTTTTTCTAGTGTCCAGGTTGAAAGTGCAAAAGCTATTTATTGGCCTAATCCCAATAGTGATTGGCATGGAAACTTTAACCTGCTGCATTTTTCTAACCTAGGCTAGTTTTTCTCTTCTTCAGTAAACTGAAGGTCTTCTACTTGTAGAGATCCGCCATATTGGTGCTGACCTTGGTCTGCATGCATTGGTCCTATTGCAGCTCTGAATTCCTGAACTCAAGCCATCCATTAATTTTGACCTCCCAAGCAGCAGAGATCAGAGGGATTCCCAACTATCCCCATCTTCCTTCATTATCAAAACTTACTTCTGTTAAGACAACTTTGGTTCCTATTAGCTTCTTAGTTCCCACATGACACTGTGCCCATAGTCACGTTGCCTGACAAATAGAAAGCACTTAATAATGGTTCACTAAAACTTCGAGGTCTTTTAAATATGAACTGCCTTCTAACATTATCTTTCCTATCCTATACTTGTTCAGTTGGTCTTTTGCCCCAAGTTCTATACTTAAAATGGCTAGGTGGCACAGTGGATAGAGAGCTGGACCTGGAGTCATGAAGACCTGAATTCAAACCTGACCTCAGATCCTTTCTAGCTATGTGACCCTGGGCAAGTCACAAATCTCTCTTTGCCTCAGTCTCCTCATCTATAAAATGAGGATGAGAATAACACCCACTTAGTCCAGTGTCTGGCACATAGTAAGTGCTACATAAATGTTATTATTAGCTATCATTATTTTAAATCACTTTCCCTTGTTAACTTTTCATGGTGTGTGGCATATAGTAGGCACTTAATATATGCTTTCTGACTTGACAGCTCTAACCCACCTTTCCAGCCTATTGAGATCTTTTTGGATGCTGATCACATCATGCCACATTGCAGCTATGGTTCCCAGCTTTCTGTTATACTAATTCAAAGTAGAATCTGGATTTGAATTCAAGTCTTCCAATTGTTCTCTGGCTCATTTTAAACTAGACTAGATTTTTTTACTCTTGTTGGAAGGAAACCTTCAAGAAATGGCTGAATAATGACTTTTCAGCTATACTGTAAAAAAAAATTTTTAAGAATGAATCAGACTAGAAATCCACTGAGACCCTTCCAACTGTGAAATTCTGAGAACTAATATCTTCATGTCCTCCATATTCTTCTATCAGAAGTTACTAGCATTGCTCTTTTACATTTCTCCAATCTGACTCTTCTGACTTCCAACCCACTTATTTCTCCAACTAGTTGCATAATGTTTTTACTCCTAACCTAGCTCCAGCACCTGCTTGGGGTCAAAATAGTCCCACCATTCTCCTGTCTTGCTTACCTGGGACATAGGCTATTTCTCCTTTGGGGCAGTGAAGGCACTGGTAGCAGCAACTTGGTTGACCTTGGATGACTGACTTCCGAGTTCCCACAGGACATGTTTTACTGCAGACTGAAAGAGGGGTCTACTTATAGACAGACAGAAAAAAGAGATTGAGGAAGGTTTAGAGGAGACCTAACAGCATCTGTAAAATCAGTCACTAGCCAGAGCTTTTATGCTTAGAAAGCTGGTCCTCAAATCTGTACTTTTCTGAGTTCTCACTAATGGAAGAAATTTCAGCTGCCCATAGTTGGCCATAGTTATTTCTTTCTTGGTTGGTGCTAATATTGAAGGAGAGCAAAAGAAAGGAAATAGTTTTCAGTTCTCACCTTCCCAGGACCCTCAGCCCAAATGATGGTGCTGCTGTTTATCACCAGCTCTTTCCCTGGAGGTTCTCTGAAGTCTAAGTGTCCAACCTTGGAAGTCTGCGAAGTGTGGTCAGGAGCAAGGTTTATGCTTATGACATCATAAATTGCTGGGATCTCCCCATCCTGGGTAAAGAAGACCTCTTCCTGGGCTTGAGTAGTGAAGTGGACAGCCCTTAGATACTGTAAAAACTGATGCAAACACACGAGTATGGCAATGAGGAGGTGGAGTCAAAAAGAGGGCCCAAGGACACTTATGCTGCCTTCACAATATAATTAGTCACATATCCAAGACTAATATTCAGGTTTCCGGAAATAATCCCTAAACCACTCAGGGACTTATACCAGAGAGACACTGACTAATCATCTGATAGTATCATAGGAAAATACATGGATAGTTTTGATCTCCTTGGAGAGCAAACACTCAAGAACTATTTCTTCTTGGTTGCCTTTATCAGCCTAATTTTGATTGGTTATTTGGGTGATGAAATAGCTATAAATAATAAGATTAAAGAAGCTGGCTCAGGGAAGACAGAAAAACCCAGAAGATTGAGCCTCTTGCCAGCCTGAGAAGTTCTTTGTTCATCGCACCCTCATTGCTTACCTTTATAATTGAACTTTCTCCTGAAGTCTCTGGGGGACAGCTCCCTTCCATGTCTGATTCTCTGATTGGCTGAAAAGCTTGAGTGTGGGAGGGGAGGTACATCTCTGCCCATTCCTAGGATTATTCTAGCTTTGCCTTTTATGGCAGCAGCAATTGGTTCTTTGCCAGGTCTTTTTATTCCTATATTTCTCCCGCCTTTGTCTTTGTCCTTCATTCATAGCATCATAGACCATAGAACACAGAGCCAGGAACTGAGAGACAATCTAGACCAACCTGCTCGTTTTATAGATAAGTAAACTGAAGGCCAAAGAGATCCAAGGGACTTACCGAAGGGATCCTTAGCCCTCCTAACCTCCTTTACCACTCTCTTCCTGCTCATAGCCTCCTTTGCTCTGTTTAGTGCCCACAAGCACTCATGCCATCATAGAGAAAGCAGGACATAAGGACATGCATTCCCTGTCCCTGTCTCACCTGCCATGGCCTGGCATCTCCTGTGCTGGCACAACTGCTACCAGTAGATGGTCCCTCCCCAGGAGCAGGCCCTCAGGTTCTGATAGGCCACCAGGAAGGCTTTGGCTGCTAGGTAGGCTTGGTATGTAGCAGTCAAATCATCCAGGTTCAGTACAGACAGATGGGTTGGTGTCAGCTGCTCCAGCCCTGTGCAGTTAGGGGAAACACGTTCTGCTTGAGGACTCTCAGGCTTCAGCCCAGGCCAGGTGCAGCCCAACAGCTCCTGCCAGAACAGCTTTATTGGGTGGTTGTGCAGGTACATGGCTGGGTGCAGAGTGGACAGGAAGTGCTCAAGGCCAGCATTGGCCCTGAGTGTATCCCCAGAGACAAGCTCCCATTTAGCATCTCTCTGGCTTCTCTGCTCAACACTGGGGCATCTGGTGAAAAAGAAGTGGACATGAGCCAGATCCTGTTGGCTATGCTCTTCTTTTGAAGGGCCTTGGCAAGGAGAATAAAGTGAATGTGGTAGCAGTCACAGATGACCACCTTTGCAGTGGAGCCTTGGATGGCATCAGCTGCATCATCCACAGTGACTTTGTGGTAATCAATCCTCTTTGAGAAGCTCACACAGCCTCCATTCTTTCCAACCTCCTTCTGGAATTCCTGGTCCAGCCACTCAAAGGCACCAGTATCTGAGCCCACCAGCCCCACCCAGGTCCAGTTGAAGTAGAGAAGGATCTTGGCCATGGCCTGAGGTAGGTGGGCTCTGCTGGGGACTGTGCGGAGGAAGGAGGGGAACCGGTGCTGGTCAGAAAACTGGGGATGCTGAGATCCATGACTTATCTGGGGGAAGAAAAAAGGCCAAATGTTCTTGGCCAGAAAAGCCCAGCACTCGGCTTAATATTTCTTGAGGTTTCCCAGCAGGTTCCTGGGGATTAAACTTTGCTTGATTTTCAACATCATTCACAAAGACCTGATCTTTCATCCATAAACTGGAGATAGAAGGAACTAGGTGGCAGAGAGAATAGAGTTCTGAACTTGGAGTAAGGAAGCCTTGTATTCAAATCCTATCTCAATCATATAGTTGCATGATTATAGGGCAAGTTACTTAACTTTTCTCATCCTCAGTTTCCTCATCTATAAAATAAGGATAATAATAGCACCTGCCTGGTAGGATTGTTGCAACTTAAATGAGGTAATGTGTATTATATGCTTTTCAAAGCTCAAAGTACTATACAAATGCTTCCAATTAATAAGGAAGTAATAGTAGTAGTATAGGTACCACCTAAGTCCTAGAGTTCTTGTGAAAAGTGCAGTTTATAAACCTAAAAGTTCTAAGATAAAAATAAAAATGGAAGCTATTATTATTTAAGCAATTCTCCAATGGATGCCCTATCATGTTACTTCTACCCCCATTTGGGGACTATCACTAAGAATTCACAAGTTTGTAAATCTATCTACCTTCCTAAAGCTATGGCACACAAGCCCAGACCAGTAAACTCACCTTAATAGTTAGCCAGTAGACACAATTAGGTCAAAGCAAAGGCATTTGCTAAGCTGATGCCAGCTTGACAAAAAATCTGGGTCACAATCTCCCAAATACACATACCACCAGTGGGAAGGGTGGTCACACACTTAAAGTACAATGGCAGTGGGAAACACATGTGCAGAAGACTTGTGGCTAAGGCAAACTCCTTTCTTCCACAATGTGGGGTCCCAGTGTTCTTCCTCTTCTCATTATGTACTCATACTGTTTCTTCCTGTGCTTAATATAGTTACCACATAGACCACTCATCTGGGCTCTTTAATCTGCTCCTCTCTATGGCTCAACTCATCATTTCCAAGGAAGAGTTCCCTTTTAAATCCATGCTCAGTCAATAAACATTTAATAACCATCTACCACATGCCAAGCATTGTGCTAAGTGCTGGGGATAAACAAAAAGTTATTGTCAATTCCCTTCCCTGCTGGCAGAGATCACACTCCATGGGGCTGTGTCCAATTCTTCCTACCCCCAACTCTCTCTGTCTCTGAATCTCACTGTGCTCCCTGCTGGATGCAGTATCTCCTGCAGGGTAAATAACTATTGCAAGAGACCATGATTAATGAAGGGAGGAGGGGGAAGAGCAAGTTCTCTCTCCTTTCCCTCTGGTGCAGGCACAAGAGTCACTCCACAAAACTGCTGCCTGCCGTGAATGTCTCAATTTCTCTCTAGGCTACCAGCATTAAATTTTTCAAGAAGCATGACCCATCTTTTGTCAGCCAATGTCTGGTTCACCTTCGAATTCCAGCAGGGACATTTTTTCACATTTTTGTAAATGAATAGCATGGTATAGACATGTCTTTGAATTTATTTTAACACAACAGCAACTCATTAGTCTGTTATCTGACTATTACCTTCTATAATTACATCAACTGGACTGGGTCTAATATGGATGTGTGAGAAAAAATAATACCATGGCTAGATGACAGTAATTAACAACAACAGTAACAACAGGTAAACTTTCTATAGAATTTTAAGGATTGCAAAGCACTTTGGGTACCTGTTATTTCACTTGATCCTCACAAGCCTGTGATTTAGGAGCTATTGTTATCCCCTCAGACAGATGAAGTGGCTTGCTCACAGCCATACCTCTAATCCACATCTGAAGTAGGAGTCAAACCAGATCTTCCTTCCTCACCCCAAGTCTAGAGTTCTATATACTCCAGAACCACTCACAATAACATATGTTAACACTGGGAGACAAGGGTGCAAAGAGCTGCTTTTTCCCTTTCAGAGAAGGATGCATCAATGGTGAGCTCACCATCCCTTGGAAAGATTACACTGTGACCTAAAATCATAGGCATCTTTTTGGTCAGTTTGATGAAGGTGGTTTCATCTCTGAGAAAGAAGGTCATAGGCCAAGTCATACTTAGAAGAAAGTCCCAGGTAGAAGATTGTTGGTAGGGGAAAATAATCATTGACACTAGCATTGATACAAGGCAAGGCCGCTCTTATTCTATGGCAGAATGGGCAGTAGTATGATTTGATGGGCAGTTATACACCCTAATCTCTCCCCTCCTGGTTTATTACTAGAACTTTAAGTGTTATAATCAATGCTTTATCCCTTTATGCTGAGCATGTGCATGAGGTGGGGGAATGGGCCTTTATTAATCTAGGGATATTTATACTAATTCAGTGGAAAACACATTGGATTGTGAGTCAGGAAACCAAGGTTTGGGACCTGGCTTCACCATTTTCATTCTATATTTAGTTAAGCAAGTTACTTGAGCTCCCTAATTTCTTGATAAAATAAAATTCAGTTCACAAAGCATTTTGTTATGTATGTGCTAGGCACTGGGGATCAACAAACAAAAATTATATAGACCTTGTCCATAAGAAACTTACCTTCTACTTTGGCCAAACACCATGTACACAGATGAGTAAATGGGGAAAGTGAACAAAGTAAATAAAAAGTGATTTTTGGAGGGGAGAACACTAAAGACTGTGGGAGGTCAGCCAAGGCTTCCTGAGACATGCAGAGCTGGAGCCAGACATTAAAGAGAAACTGTCATTAAGTGACTTGCCCAAGGTCACACAGGTCCCAAGTATCTGTGTACTTTTACTACAGTTTTCTCCCTGATTCATGAACTGAATCTTCATCTTCTTTTGCTGGTCTTCTTGGTGTCCAACTCTCCATGACCCCATTTGGGGTTTTCTTGGCAAAGATACTGGAGTGGTTTGCCATTTCCTTCTCCAGTTCATTTTATAGATGAGGAAACTGAGGGGAAAGTGACTTGCCCAGGGTCACGTAGCTAATAAGGATCTGGATTTGAACTCAGGAAGACGAATCTTCCTAACTCAAAGGCCAGTGCCCTATCCATTGTACCACCTAGCTGCCCTAATATATGTAACAGTTTCATTTGTATTTGTCTTCTTTGTATTTCTTCTGTATCTATTCATATATGCATTCATCTCACTTTTAAAATGCTATGCTCACCCCCACCCCCGAGCTGGGCCTCAGTTTCCTCCTCTTTAAAATGAGAGGCTTAAACTACATCAGTGTTATGGGTCCCTTTGGCAGTACATGGATGCCCTCTGGACTCCTTTTCAGAATAATGGTTCTAGGCATGGCTAGGTGGTACAGTCAATAGAGCACCGACCCTGGAGTCAGGAGGACCTGAGTTCAAATCCGACCTCAGACACATAACACTTACTAGCCATATGATCTTGGGCAAGTCACTTAACCCCAATTGCCCTGCCCTTCCCCCTGCAAAAAATAATAATGGTTCTAAATGCATAAAACAAATAGGATTTCAAAGGAAACCAAAGATTAGTGAAATTAAAGATAGATTTTTCTTCCTATACAAGTTCCTAGATAACACCCCCACCCCTTCCCTCAGGTTAAGAATATCTGATCTGGGTGATTTCTAAGTTCCCTTTAAGAGTTTTGCATAGTGGACAGAATGTAAGCCTCTGGACCAGGAAACTTTTGGCTCAGATCCCCCTTCACACACTCACTGTGTGACCCAAGAGAAATCAGTTTATCTCTGACCCTCACTTTTGTCATCAGGAAAAAGGATCCAGGCTTGAAGGAAGTAAGGTAGACAATGCTTTAGCAACTTAAGTGTGAGGTTCTACTATTGCTGGTGCAATGTGTCTTTAGACAAATTATTCAGATGGAGATATGAGGGCAACATTTCCTAAATTAACTGCTGACACAAAGATGAATATGTAACTTGACAGAGACTCGGCATCATTAACCAGACACACCATGAGAGTGGGTCAAATCCAATAAGATACAATTCAGATGGCATAAAGATAAGGGCTTTTGCAATTCAAAAAAAAAAAAAAAGGCCCTGTGTGAGAATAGGATGCAGACTCAACTAGGAAGTGGTTCAAGAGAAAATGACCTTGAAGCTTGAGCTGACTCTAGGACCAAGCCGAGCAGACAATGTGACACAGAAAGGGGGGGAGGGGAGGAGGGGAGCGATGTTTGGCTGCCTCAATAAAAAGGGAGGGGCTCCTGTCTAGCTGTGCTCTTTGTGCTCTGCCCTGGTCAGGCCCCATCCGGTGCAGCACTCTTGACCCCCCGGAACCCAACGACAGAAGCCAGAGGGGAAGCAGATATAGACTCAGCAGATGAAATGGAAAATGCCTAACAATTAGCCCCAACAGAAAATGGACTGGGCTGACTCAGAAAGCACTGATTTTCCTCTCTCTGAAGTAGTTTTGGTAAAAACTGGTTAGGCACCTGTAAGGGCTGCCTTGTATTTGGTTTTGTTGTTCAGTCCTGTCCAATTCTTTGTCACCTCATCTGGGGTTTTCTTGGCAAAGCTGCTAGAGTGGTTTGCTATTTCCTTCTCCAGTGGTTTAGGCAAACAGAGGTTAAGTGACTGGCCCAGGGTCACACAGCTAGTATGTGTCTGAGACCAGATTTGAACTCAATCTTTCTAACTCTGGGCTCAGCATTCTATCTACTGAACCATCTAGCTGCCTCTTGTTTTTTATAGGAATTATCATTTGGGAAGAGGTTGAAATCAATATCCACTCAATTTCCTTTCAACTCCAAGGTACTTAATGAATGTTAACTGAATTGAATTAAATTTCAGAATTTTTGGCATCTCACTTCAGGAGAGTCACTGAGCCTGCTCAGAAAGATGGGGGCATGCCTTCTAAGGGAACCCACAAAATTTGGCTTAGAGAAATGAAAGCAAGGTGGAAGGCCAGAAGGTGGTGGCTAGGTTTGGGGTGGGTTTTGCCTTGTTTTGTTTGGGGAGTGCTAGGGAAAAATTAACCGCCTTCAGATGTGTGAATAGAAACAAGCTAAAAGACCATTTGGAGTTCTGCTTGGCCCCACAAAGACAGCACCATACCTGATGGGTGGAAGCTACAGAGAGGCAGATTGTAGCACAACATGAGAAAGATATCTCTAATAACTGGAACTGTCTAAAAATAGAGCTGGCTGCTGTGAAAGGTAGTGATTTCCTCAACACAGGAAGTGTTCAAGTAAAGAATGAAAGATTATCACTAGTGTTGAAGAGACTGCTGATTATGGTGGGTGAACAGAAAATAGAGCAGATAGCTCATTGAGACCCACCAACTCTTATTACATTATGACTCAATGATTCTAGGCTGCCACCCTTGGATTAAGTAATCTCTAACAAAGAGTAGGGGGCAGTTTCTATTTCTGAGACACTGTGAAACTTACTTGTACATAAGACCGAGCCACTCACAATTCAATTTATATTCACACCAATATGATCACATCCCTCCTTGATTCATTCTCTCTATCTCTCTGTCTCCGTCTCTCTGTCTCTCCAAATCTCTCTCTGTCTCTACACACACACACACACACACACACACACACACACACACACACACACACACATAATAATAATAATAATAATAATAAAATAATAATAATAAATTAGCCAGGGCCAGGCTCTGGCCATTCAGACTGGTACAATCTTGAAGGACATCTCTTGGTAAAAGGGAGTATAGAAGGACTGTGGCTCAGCCCCAGGGGCATGCCCCCTGGGCCTATCATTTAGAGCATGCTTGCCCCTATCTTTTAGTCCTTTCTGAGGACTAAGGGCAAGACTTACTGTTGGCATGGTGGCTGCTCTGGAGACTGGTGAAAGGTTACCTTCTGCCGAACAAGCTGGGCATACAAAGGGGTGACAGCTCCAATGAGGACGTCCCCCTCAACAGAAAGCCATTCAGTGGTACTAGGGGCAGGTAACTGGCATGAAGGTTGGACAGCATTGAATGAGGAAGGGAATGAGATCAGGGGAAGGAGCAGCAGCAAGCATTGCATGGTGATGGGTTCTTCCCATATATGTTTGGTGATCTTCAGTCCTCAGAGGATGCCTGCCAGCATCTAGAGTTCATCTCTTCTCTGAAGCCCCAGAAATCAAGGATCATGGCTATTAGGAGACTGAGGAATAAGTCCTGCACAGGACTCTGGCACTATGCCCAATTTGCTCTCTCCCTAGAACTGTCTCTCACTGGCTGCAGTTTCTGAGTCTTCCCTCTTAAATCTTCCTCAGGCAAGGCCTGTGCCAGTTCTGGTCACAATCTGGCAGTCCTCAGTCCCTTCTCCCCCTGTTTCATCATGGCTGAACTGGAGCTCCCTACAGCACCAGATGCCATACCCTGAACAGAATTCACCCTGCTATACCCCTGGTAGGCCCCTCCATTTAAGACAGGGCCTAACCTCCCTCACAAAAGGAGTCTTTCCTAAAGCCAGCTCTTAGATCTGTGTTTATGAAGGATTCAGCCTGGGCCCCCTGATGACTCCCCAGCCTCCAGGGTGTGAGCATCACCTGTACTCTGCAAAGCCCAAATTGGGCTGCATGGCAGGTGTACCGAACTGGCCTTGAGGTTCTCCTGTGGCTAGCATTGTGCTCCCAAGAGGGCTCACTGTCCCCTGGATAAGGAGGGAAAACAACCATACCCAACCCATCCCTCCAGAGCCACTGGGCAAATGTATGTCTCAGACTGCCTGGCACAATGGATCACCTCCAATAACAGGAACAATCAACAAGGGGACTGAAGCACCGAATTCATTCTACTGTGTAATTCAGGAGTTCAGGATGGACTAAAGAATCAGTATGGCCATACCAATGAGAACAGACCCCATTTCTCTGATGATCCATAAAGTGCTTCCTAAATAACTTTCCTTTCTCATAACAACCCTGTAAGGCAGGGATGGCTATCTTTATTTTACTTGTGATGAAATTGAGAATTCAGGAAAGGAAATGACGTCCACATCACACCAATCACATAGCTACTATAGAAGGGTTTTCAATGACTTCTCCTGGGTCATTCATTTGGACACAGAGGTGGGCTTTATGCCACCAAACCACCTGAATATTTCTCTTTAAGTTGTTTCTGTTTACAGAGAACTTCATATTCTAAACCCAACCCCATGAGAAAGATGCAGAGCACAGATTTTCTCCCGATGACAGATAAAAATACTGAGGCCTATGTAAAGTGACTCTCTTACTTAAGGGCACACTCCTTGGACACTTGGCAGTAGCCCTCTGTCTGGTCACTCAAACTCAAATACTGTGTGGGCAAACACTGTGTGGGCAAATTTCAGGTCCAGAAAGGTCCTCTATCATGTACTCAAATGTCTACATCCTTAAGCCAGGTGACAAAGGTGCAGTGTGGTTCAGAAGGCAGGTCACTGAACTGGAAATCAGAGTGCCTAGTTTTAAACCCTACCTCTGCATTTGTTATCTCTGTGACATTGGGCAAGTCTCTAAATCTCAAATTTATTCTCTGTAAAATGGGAATGTTAGACTTGGATAATCCCTAAAGCCTCATCTAGATTTTATATCCTATAATTCAGAGGAAATAATAGGCTTTAAAAACTGGACCCAATAGAGAAACAGATCCTAGTGATTAAAACTTCTACTCAATTGGACAGAACAGACAGCAGATCATGTCTGAGAGCAGGCTTTGTTAGAGGGAAAGGAGAGAGGTGAAGGGATTTTCTTGCCAGGAAAGTGAAGGCACAAGAGTTATGCCATGGTTGGGGAAATTGGAGAGAGAACAGAAAAGGTATGTGAATGTGCTATGAAAAACTTTAATAGCAATTTCCCAATTCTGCGCAAATCATAAGATTAGGGATTTAGAGCTAGAAAGAAACTCATAGACCATCCAGCCCAGTCCAACAACACCTTTATTTTATATATAAGAAGAGTAAGGAACAAAGAAAGAGAATAAGTAACTTATCCAAGACCACACAGCTAGTCAGTTCTCAGAAAGGTTTGGAACCCAGGTCTTCTTGAATCCAAATCTAGAACATTATCCATTAAGGAATGTTGCAGAAACCCAAAATAACTGATTCTTGGCATTTATGGTGGGGAGGGATGAAGTTTTTGAGAGAGAGGTAGGAAGGTGGTGGAAACAAACTTGGCTGAGTGACAAGGTTACTGGGACTGAGTTTGTCCTGTGTGACATTTGGAAGATGCCCTATGATGTTAAGGGAAGAGGAATAATCTATGGCCCATAGAACAGAATGAAACTCATGGGCCCAAAAAGAGGTGGGGCCTATGACCTTGGCCTCTGACATAGAACTCTAACTCCCTAGTCAATTAACTTAGAAATGTGTAGGTGTAAAAACGGTGAGTTTAAACACAGGAAAAAAGATAAACTCAATTTTTCAATGCCCAGGTTGCTGTCAGTCAAGACGACAGCATGTCATAATGGAAAGGACAAATAATTTTGAGTCAGAAGACCATGTCCCTGGATGGTGAAAAATTGCAGTCTAGACATTTTGTAGGTCTAAATCCACCACTCTGACACCCACTCATTGCCAAGCTAATTAACCAGACGGTAGAGGTCACCCTCCTCAATCACCACTTCATGCTTAAATTCAGTTATACTCCAAACCCTTGGCTGATCTACTGCTGGGAGTGCTACAGACATTTGGTTTCTCTCTCCCTCCCAAACTACAAACCCCTGCAGAGAAGCCAGCCTCCAGAGTAAAACACCTGACCCTAAGGCAGGAAGCAGACGCTTGAAGGGGTAGAAGAGCAGAGTACTGGGGTGGAGTACTGTGTCTGAGACCAAGGTCATGCCCCTCCCCCATTTGGCCCTGCCACTATTTGGAAATATTAGCCTTGGTTAAGCCCCTTCCCTTGACTGAGCATCAGATTTAGGCACAATTATCTCTAAGAAACATACCAGTTCCAATTTCGATCATTCCAGGAAGTATCCTATGAAAAAATGAAGGTAGAAATCCATAGTCTTAGTACTTATACTCTTTTCCCTTACTTCCATCAGTCACAGAATATTGTCCTTAGTCATTTGGTCAGAAAATAAGCATTTATTAAAGTGCTTAATATGGGCTAGGCACTGTGATAAAGCACTGGGATAGAAAAAAACAAAAATAGGGTTTTCTCTCAAAGGCTCAATGTCTGATGGGGAATACAACAAGCAGCCGTACGCCCATCCCACACTCAGTCACCCAAATATGTAAGAAATTCCTGCTATCACTCTTCCAACTGGGGTATCTGAAGATGGCTAAATATAAGAACCTTCTCTCTTTGTTAGACTTGTTTTCCCCATCCTCCAATCTGACCTTTGTCAGATGCCTGTTCACAGAGATTTTCAGGCTTCTGGGACAGAAAACAAACTTGTCTGTCCCGTAGGGAATGGGCTTGGTTCAATAATATCTGACTCCTTCTTGTCAGTTTTGTGTCCCAGAACTGACCATGGAAGAGGGGGCCAGAGTTAGCAGAAGACAAGGAAACAAAATGCCCTTTGTTTCTGGGCAAAAAAATAGTAAAACTGGGATGAACTAACCTTGCATCAAGTAGATGTGTCGCCCAGAAATACAGATTTCTCCCAGTTATCCCTAATGTGGCATGGTAGGAAATGATTGTAAAGGTCACCCTCCTCAAACACCACTTCATGCTTAAGTTCATTTTGCTTCCAAGTCCATGACTGAACTACTGGTGGAAATGCTACAGAGAGTTGGTTCTCTCTCCCTCCCAGACTTCATACCCTTGCAGAGAAGTGAGCCTCCAGAGTGAACCATCTGACTCTAAGGCAGGCATCAGAAGCTTGCAGGGGTAGAAGAGCAGAGTACTGGTAAGACAAAGGAAGTGTCAAAGGAAGAAAACATCAGAAACAGTGTGAACAATACAGAAGAGGGTGATGGATGTCTTCAGAGGGATCACAGCATTTAAACATAGAGGCCAGCTGCTGCAAGGCCCTCATTCTACAATGAAGCCCAGAGAGTAATGACAGGCCCATGGTCACACAGGCCCAAGGTAATATGTGGCAGAAGCAGATTTGAAGCCAAGATCTCTAACTCCAATCCAATGTACTTTCCTAGAGTGATAACTAGGGTTGTTTGAGTAGGACTCTATCCATGGTGCTGAACCTGGAGGGTGCTGACAATATTTCTAATCCCCAGCACATAATAAGCATAACTAGGAATAACTGATAATTAGGGCACCTGATGATGGGCTAAGGCCAACAGCACCCACACCTGCTGCCCACCCAAGGGTGCACTTTCCATGTGGTTTATGTTGTGTTCCCCAGGTACAAAACTGCCTAGTATCAGTACACTCTTTCCATTATAACAGTGCCTTTCCAAATGGAGATAAATAAGCTCCAACTTAGAAGGATGCTATGAAGATAATAATAACCAAATTTGTCATTTTTTGCTACTCTAATACCTATGGACTTTGAGATTTATAAACCACAATAATTCACAGAACTAGGCCATTCAAATATTATCCCTAATAAGAATTAGCAATATTTTGCACATGGAGCACCAATCTGCTGCCTGCTGTTTTGGTAATTTGTGCTTTCCATGTGCCTTTCCTATGCATTGACCATTTCTCATTTTGCAGTATAGTTATTTGTGTATTTAAAATCAATGAAAAATAGAAGTATAAAGGATCTGATGGATCCCCGTGACCCAACATCAATCCTGCAGAACTGGGAACTAAGGCCAAGGGAAGAGCAGTAACATTTCCCAAGTCAAACAAGTTAGGTCTCAAGCCTCCTAGTTCAGTGGTAATTCAGATTACTACACCATGTTTACTTGCTTTAATTTCTTCCCTACTAAACAATAATTCTTGCGAGGTTAGGGAACTTGTCTTATATTTGCAAATGGGACTAGATTAGATGATCAAAAAGGTCCTTTATAGTTGTAGACGCTATGATCCCTCCCAGATCCGAATAGAGTGTCAGTCATAAAAGATTATTATAAATATCCACTATTATTATTCCCATTAGTTGGAGGAGAAAACAGTCAAGATGAATAATGAGTCACCCAAAACTAAATCTCCTGGGAGACCTGGATTCTGTTGATGACTTTTCTGAAGGCAGCTTTCACCTCCTTGTTCCTCAGGCTGTAGATGAAAGGGTTCAGCATGGGAATGACCACAGTATAGAACACAGACACCACCTTGTCCTCTTCCAGGGATTTATCTGAGTTGCTGCGCATGTACATGAATGTGAGGGTCCCAAAGAAGAGCATCACAGCTGTGAGGTGAGAGGCACAGGTGGAGAAGGTCTTGACTCTGCCTCCAACTGACTTGACATGCAGGATGGCCCTGATGATGAACAAATAGGAAACCAGGATCACTAGAGCATTGACCAAAATCACAAAGTTGCCAAAGAAGAGAATCAGAATTTGGCTGACGGTGGTATCACTACATGAGAGCTCCAGCAGAGGTGGCAGATCACAGAAGAAGAAGTTGATCTCGTTGGGCCCACAGAAGGAAAGCGTGAATGTGCAGGCTGTGCGGAGGATGGCTCCTGATAAACCGCCACTATAGGCCCCTGTCACTAAGCCCCAACGGGTGCCCGGTGTCATGGCTGATGAGTACAGGAGAGGATTGCTAATGGCAACATAACGATCATAGGCCATCACAGCTAGCAGGAAACACTCGGTGCCAGCACAGACTGTGAAAAAGAAGAACTGAGTAACACAGGAGTCATAGGAGACACTTGTCCTGCCAACAACCAAGGTGACCAAGATCTGAGGAATAATGACTGAAGAGTAGCAGGCATCCAACAGGGAGAGGTGGCTCAGGAAGAAGTACATGGGGCTGTGAAGACGGGCATCCAAACGAATCAGGAGGACCATGCCCATGTTGCCCAGCAGGGTGATGACATAGAAGCTGAGAAACACCAGGAAGAGAATAACTCCCAAACTGGGATGGTCAGTGAAGCCAATGAGAATGAACTCTGTCACAGTGGTATGGTTCTGCTCAGCCATTGACTCCACTATTGCCTGATTGGATGAGGGAGAGAATGGCAGTAAAGAGCCTGGACCTGGACACCATAACAATCAATCACTCTATAAAGGAAACTCGATGAAGAGTAAAGGGACACTTTAAGGAAAGGGTAATAATCTCATCTCACCCTAGGCATGGTCAATGAGTACCTATGATAAGCTAAAATCTTGGCACAGGGTGTGGGAAGGCAGGAGTGATTGCTGGCAAGGGTAAAGAGAGAAGGGTTCTTAATCAGGAAATGAGCAAGCCAAAATGAAATGAGATTGTAACAACTAACACTTATAGCACACTTACCATATGCCAGACACTATGCTTACTACTGCCCAATTATTATTTCATTGGATCTTCACAATAGCCCTAAGAGGTAAGTGCTATTATTACCCTCATTTTACAGAAGAGGATTCTAGCATAGACAGGTTCAGTGACTTCCCCAGAATCAGCTAGTGTCTGAAGCTGGATTTGAACTCAGGTCTTCCTGACTGCAGGCCTGGTTCTCTAGGCCTCCTCTTCCCATCCCCTAGTTAATATTTAGTGTTCAAAAATCTAAAGGGCTGAGAGAGTCAGGAAAACTGATTCCAGTAGCAGGACATTTAGGCTGAAAAGTCAGAAAGGAATCAAGAGGTCAAATATGGAGCATGTTAAAGGAGTTGGCCATTTATTTGATAGGATGGTATAAAGGAACATGAATTTGGAGGGAGAGAGGATCTATTTTCCCCTAGAAGATAATCCTAAGAGCAACAAATAGAAAGTAAATAGAGTAAGGTTTCAATTCCTTTTAAGAAAAATGTTCTAAGAATTATGATCCCCATGAACTGCCTTGAGAGATAGAGCCCCATCACTGGTTGTCTCTAACTGAAATGCTGAAAGACAAGCTAAGAGAAGATGCCTATGCAAATAAGAATTGAATCAGATGACATTTAAGATCTATACCAAGTGAGATTCTACATGATTTTAAAAGGATGCAGACACTAAGAACTTCCTCACATACGTACAAAAAGATGAGTTGTGTTCATTATTCTGTCTGCTTACTTGGGAGGTGTGTCCCTTGAGAGTAATGATTTCATTTTACCTTTCTTTGTTTCCCCAGCATTTCACATATTTCCTGGCACATAGTAGGTGCTCAAATATTTATTAACTCACTGACTGTTGAATTCAGTATCTTGTTCTACCTTCAAATTCCTCCCCCCCCCCCACCTTGATCTCACTCTTCTCCCATGTCAATAACATTCTTCTGTCCTTCAATTCCTGCCTCAAGGTTAAATTAGCCTCTGTGAAAAAGAGGACATTTTCCCAGCTCCACAGCAACAATGAGGAGTAACTAAGCTCTGTTACATTCTTGTTCAAACATACAGACATGCACACATATACATGTGCACACACATGCAATGCACCCCTGCACATATGCATGCGCACACACACACACATGCACACATACAGAATAACAGAAGTATCCCCTCAAATCATTGGTCAAAAGCTTAAGCACCCTCTGGGACAGTACCAAACTGCATCTCATCCCCTCTAACTCCAAATCCCCTGCCATTTTTTCCAGCCCTCATCACTATCTACAATGCATCCTATGGCATTACATCAACAGCCCAAGGCAGCAAGTTGTATTCCTCTTTCCTCTGCTGGTTTGATGTGAACTTAAGCAAAGCACACAATTTAGATTTCAGTTTATTTCTCACCAATGATAAAGATTAGCCATTCCTACTCCACTTCTAATCGGGTTTGACAGATTTAAGTTAAGATGAAAAGTTGGGAAATACTTTTGTTATTCTAATAATAGGAGAGGCTGCTCATTGGGGGAAACTATTGATTTTTTAAACACTTTAATTTCCTATCATGGAATAAGGAGAGAGCATGGGATCTGGTAGATTATATCAAGTTATCAGAGGTTTGCGTTGAATCCTGGCAAGGACCAACCCAGATTAACAGAGAGGTCCATCAGCACTGGGTTGACCAATAGGTGAGGCATTTATGCAGCCATAATAACTCACAAAAATTATCTGTTATGGTGGGGAGCAGGTGTGACTTGGTTCCATGGTGTATAACCCAGATTGGTGAAATTATAAAACTGCACTGGAATATTTAAAATTATTTCCTTCAGAAATATGTTGTTACTTTCTATTGTGGAAACTCTAACTACCATACAATCAAACAATCAACCAACCAGCATTTGTTAAATGACTACCAGTTGTCAGGCAATGTGCTAGGTGCTGGGGAAACAGTCCCTATTCACAATGAACTTGCATTCTAATGATGAGACACTTCTGTGAAAATGAGTTCTCATGTGCACATCCATAATGTCTACAAAAATAGAAAGTCATCTCAGTTATCGGCTCTCCCCCATATTTTATGATCCCTCTGGCATCAATGCAGGATTTCCAGTACCTGTGTTAGTAACCAGCACTTGCCCAAGGTCCTGCCAGGTGGAACAGTCCGCTTTAAGACACCTCATATAGTTTCTCAAATCTTCTCAATAACATAGTGGTGCAAGGAGAACAGTCACATAGAGAATCAGAAGTTGAGAGTAAAAGTCACAAGACATGTTAATTATTCATTCTCCCTTTTCCACTTAATTACTGAAATCCAGACTCTGAAGAGGTTTCCCACAAATGTGCAGGCTACAATGGCCAGAGATGGCTGCCAGACTAGATGGATCTTAATTCAGTTGATGTCTCACTAGGGTGACTCATCAATAACTTTGGCTGAATTGTTTAGCTGAACAATGAATTGTATTGATATTTCCTCTCTGAATTAGAGAGATATATGAAATCCACCAAAGTTCAAGTGAAAGAGTGGTAGTAACAGCTTGTCTTACTATGTAGACCAGGTGCTGAAATTGCCTCTCATGATGGCTGTTGGTAAGTGCCTTGAAGCCCATGGCTTTATTACTATATCCCAAAGAAATATTACAGCTAGACTCCCAATCTTAAGGAGAAAGGCAGCAGAACCTCACATCCAAGGTACAACTCATCAAGGAATTCATTATCTCCTCCTTTCCACAAGAGAGGGAGGAATCTACATCTGGGAAATCAAGAGGCTCAGGGGAGCTGGTGGCAGCATATTCCTGCTGTAACTGCTATGAGGTGCTCTGGGGCCCCTGAGAAAGGGAGAGCTGTCCCTGCCCTACTAGACAGGAGGCTGCACCACTGAATCCACCAACAGGATCAGAACAGCGTGTTCTGGATGAATGGCACTGAGCAGAGAGGCTAAAGTTCATCGCCCCTAGAAGAAATGTATCACCTTCATTTCACAGATAAGGAAACATGCCCAGAATAACTTGAACATGATCATTCAGTGTTCTTTCATTAAAACACACTGTCTCAGTAAGTGCTTTCTGAAGAGCACAGAAGGCAATTCCTTCTCTACCATCCTTCTCTAGCACCATATTTAAGAACCCATGTTGGCAAGGTACCATTCTTCATATCCAGCCAACTGTCTCAAGCTTTAGTTTAATTCATTTCCTCTTGTTCCAAACTTACTTAATCTATCCAGGCTTTCCAAATGTAACAGCTTCAGGTACCAAGCCCAGGTTCAGATTCGTTGCTCTAGTAATTGTCTAAGAAGTCCTGAATTGAAGAGTTTAAAACAGGAAGGAGCCCTAGAAGTCACTAAATCTAAGCTTCTCATCTTAAAAGATGGGGAAACTGAATATCAGAGAGGTAAAGTCATTTGTCCATGTTCAAACAAATAGTAAGGGACAGACTTAGTATTCAGAACTATGTCTTCCAACTCTAAGACCACCATTCTTCCTAATGTACCACAATGCCTCCCAATCAGAGATTGAGTGGGCAGGATAAATCATCAGGTGTCATCTAGCTTATTTTTCTTATTTTAAAGATAAAGAAGTTGATAAAGAAAGAAGATAAATGATATAACTGAGGTCAAACAAGTAGTATATAGTAAAACCCAGATTTGAACCCAAATCCGCTGACACTGAATTCAATGTTCCTTCCATTGTTGAGGGCAGAACCAAGATGGTGGAGTAAAGGCAGGGACTTACCTGAGCCTTCTCAAATTCCCCTCAACAACCTTAAAATAATGCCTCAAAACAAATTCTTGTGCTGCCAATCCACTGTGCCAATATGCCTGTTTATGTGTTATAATTTTTAAACCCATCTTTGTATATTTATGGTAAAATTGGGGCCCTCTGGGGCCTCAGAAATTATTTCTCCCAAAGTCACTCTTTGTCTTGTTTCTTGGAAAAACCATGTAGATGCTGATAAAATGGAATTCTCAGTCCAGGTTAGGATTCCTTATTGATCTCAGTTTGAACTAAACATTACCCACCAAGGAACCAAACTTTAGGACTTTCCTTCAGAAGTAACTTTCCTCAATTCTACAATTTCAATTCAGAATGCTTCCTCAGGAAGATAAAACGGGGTAGGAGAAAGTACAACATATTGAATCGGAGTCAGAGTCATAATTTTAGAACTTGAAGAGAATATAAAGGCCATAATATCCAAGCCCTTCATTTTATAGATAAGAAAAACTGAGGGTTAGAGAAGCTAAGTAATTTTCCCAATCCTACAACTAGTAAGTGTCACAGGTCGGATTCAAAACTAGGTCCTCCTAACTGAAAGTCTAACACTCTATCCAAGGCCTGAGCTAAAGTTCTTTATTTACCATTTATTATACATGGGTCCTTGGACATCTTACTTAAGTCCTTGGAGCACAGTTTCCTCATCTGTCAAATGGTATAGTAGCCCTTGTACTGTCTGCCTCACAGGATCTTTTTAAGGAAAGTATTTTTTTAAACTTTAAATCACTGTGTAAATGTAAGTTACAGAGCTAATTTTCTAATGGGGTATCTTGTAATAATGAGTCATCTATGGTGAAGAAATGGAGAAAGTAGATAGCTTTCCCATATCCCCTGAAGACAATGTCTTAAAAACTTGACTAATTTTCTTTATTTTTATATACTAGCTACTGTCTTATATGCCCCCCTTAACACTTTATTTAGCCTCCCATCAGGGTTGTTGTGAGAATCAAATGAGATAATATCTATAAAGTGCTTAGCCCTATACCTGGCACATAGTAGGTGCTTAATAAATACTGTTCTACTATTAAAAAACTACTTGAATTATTAACAACTTTAGCAAAGTGGCAGGATGCAAAATAAATACAAATAAATCATTGGCATTTCTATATATTACCGACAAAGTCCAGCAGCAAGAGAGAGAAATTCTATTTAAATAACTGTAAAGAATAAAAAATACTTAGGAATCTACCTGCCAAGGCAAACCCAAGAACACAATATAAACACAAATATAAAATACTTTTTCACACAAATAAAGCCAAATCTAAACAACTGGGGAAATATTAATTGCTTTTAAGGACGCTGAGCCAATGTATTAAAATGACAATTCTACCTATATGAATCTATTTATTCAGTGCCATACCAATCAAGCTATCAAAAAAATTTATATAGCTAAAAATATTAAAAATTAATCTGGAAGAACAAAAGTTCAAGCATATCAATGGAATCAGCAAAAAAGGCAAAAGAAGGTGATCCAGTCATATCAGATCTCAAACTGTATTATAAGGCAGTAATCATCAAAAACAATCTGGTACTGGCTACAAAATGGAGTGGTAGATCATTGGAATAGATTCAGTACAAATCACATTAAAAGACCATGATAATCTAACATATGATGAACTCAAAGTTCCAAGCTTCTGGAACAAAAATTGATTATCTGTCAAAAACTGCTGAGAAAACTGAAAACATAATGACAGAAACTAGGTATATATCAACATTTAATATTTTATACCAAGAAAAGGTCAAAATAGGTAAATAATTTACACATAAAAGGTGATACCACAAGCAAATTCAGAGAACACTGAATAATTTATCTATCAGATTTAGGTATAATGGAAGAATATAGAACCAAAGAAAATGTAAAGAGCATTACAAAAAGTAAAGGAAATAATTTTGATTACATAAAATGCAAAAGCTTTTTGTATGAACAAAACCAATGTAACCAAAATTATAAGGAAAACAGAAAACTGGGAGAAATTTGCAACAAGTATGTCTGATAAAGGTTTCTGTTCTCAAATATATAGAGACCTGAATCAAATTTATAAAAATACAAGTCATTCACCAACTGATAAGTGGTCAAAGGATATCAAACAAGTAGCTTTCAGATGAAGAATTCAAAGCTATCTATAGTCATATAAAATGCTATAAATCATTATTGATTATAGACATTGAAATTAAAACATTTCTGAGGTACCACTACATACCTATCTGATTGACTCATACGACAAAAAACAAAATGATAAATGTTGGAGAAGATGTGGGGAAACTGGGACACTAATGCGCTATTGGTAGAGTTGTGAACTGATCTAGCCATTCTGGAGATCAATTTGGAACTATGCCCAGAGGACTATAAATTGTGAATACCCTTTGATCCAGCAATACCACTACTAGGTCTACATCCCAAAGATGTATAAAAGAAAAGACCTATTTGTACAAAAGTATTTATAACTTCTCTTTTTTGTGGTGACTAAGGAATGGAAATTGAAGGAATGCTCATCAATTGGGGAATTGCTAAACAAGTTGTGGTATATTATTGTAATGAAATATTATTGTGCTTTAAGAAATGACAAACAGGGTGATTCAGAAAAAACCAAAAAGCCTTATATGGACTGATGCATAGTGAAATGAACAAAACATCATAAGCAGTAACAGCAATATCACTTGATGAAGAACTGTGAAATTCTTAGTTATTTTCAGTAATACAATGATCTAAGACAATCCCAAAGGCCTAATGATGACACATACTATCCACTTCCAGAGAAAGAATTGATATTTTTTAATACAGACTGAAGCATGCTATTTTTTACTTTATTTTTTCTTTTGTCCAAGTCTTCTTATATAAAATGGCTAATATGTAAATATTTTGTGTAATTCAATTTGTACAATCTGTATCTATTTGCTTACCATCTCACAAAGGGAGGGGAGCAGGTATGGGAAGAGACATAGAATTTTGAACTTAAACTTTACATAAAAATGTAAAAATTTGAGAAATAAATGTTTGAATTTGAATAAATTTGTATGGAAATGCCATAATTCTGATATAATTCAGTTCTTGGAATATCATACATTTCATGTTGGGAGAAACATTAGAGCCAATTGAGTCCAACTGATTCATTTTACATAAAAGGAAACTAAGGGACAAAAAGGCTAAGTGTCTTGGCTGGGGTCAAGTAGCCAGTGGATATCTGAAGCAAGATTTTAAGCTCAGGCCTTCCCAGTTCCCAATTTAGCACTCCATGTCTTCACCATGCAGCTTCTCAATGGAATTCATCTTGCTAAGTACAACAAAATCATCTACTTTCCAAAAAAACTGCAACTTTTTTGAAAAACAAAACTAAAGAACAGTCAACAGATGCTTATTTGATATCTTTAGCAACTAAATTTAAAACAAACTGCTTCTAATTTTTATTATATAATTTTAATGAAATTTTATTACTCAATTAATAAAAGCAAAATTATTCTAAAGAAGAAATCTACTAGATCCACCAAAATTAGTCTAAGCAAAAGCAATGGAAATCCATTATTTAGAGGAAATGTGGAAACACCAAGGAAAATAACCAGATGCTGAAACTGACTATTTATCATTGGGGTTGATAAGTTCTATTATTGACAGAGTAAAGAACAATGTGCTTGGTTTTATGGATGTGTTAGCTATAGAAAACATGAAACCTAATAAACTGAGGTGAAATATGGAAAGTACACATGCAAAAATATATTGGAAAATACATTTTTCTAAAGAAAATTAAATGTTTTGAGTAGGAAAAAACATATTTTTCAAAAAAATCATGCATGCAACATCACAATAATTGCTTGCATTATATGAGGTTCTTTATAAAATTGGAAAGTATAAAATGACTCTTTCAATGAAACATTCATACCACCAGCAACTATTGATAAAGTCAAAATGATAGTTGATAAATTGCTTACAAAGTAACTTTTAATTTTTCAATTTATAATTGAGTGAAAAGTGTTACCTGTACGTTGACATACTTTTTCAAAAAAATAACTGAGAAATGGGTATCTTCTCACTTTTGTGCTGCAAGTGGATAAAGGAATATAGTTAAAGATGTTCATTTTATAAAGTATGTCCAATATGTTGAGGAAATCTACATCATGAGAAAAATAATTCTGCACATGTATTGATAGAATGACACATTCAAAGAAATTTTCAAAAATATTGGAAATTTTCATGAAAATTATGTAATTTGGGAGAATTACATTAAACTCTATACTGATAGTGCTCAATAGCTATCAAAATTAAATGCAGTTCTACAAGCTCTAGCTTCATGCATTGCCTCTCCTGCAATTTAAACACATTGCCTCCTTCATAATTAACATGAAGTGCTGATCATGATGCACCAGTAAGAGCAATATAAACTTTTTTCAGGTTGTTACAAGAGAATTGGAGAGGTCATTAAAAATAAATGTTTCTTACAAAACTGTGTGATAATAAGGGCAGAAAATAAGTCATTTCTATATTATTATGAACTATTTTGGCTTTTTCATGGCAAAATACTTCAGAGACTGTTTGAGCTAAAATAATAAATGGACTTTTTTTAGTGACAATAATAAAGATGAAACAAATTCATCTTATAACAAAAATTTTCTTCTGAAACTTGTTTGGTGGGTGGATGTTTCTTTAGTTGAGTAGGCTAAATGAATTAATGCAAAGTCCTCAAATTTATACTCTGATCCAGAGAGATAAAGTAACTACATTGAAGAAAAAGTTAGAACTATAGATAGCAAATTTTTAAAGTAACACTCAATTCCAAGTACACCTATCTTATGAATGAAATTAAAGAAAAGTAATCACCTTATTATGAATCAATTGGCCAGTTTATAGAAGCAATTCTCATATTGCTTGTAAAATGCACCTATTTCTAAAAGAATATAGGATGACTGTATGGTAAGAGCTATGAATAGAAAACCCAAGTGTGATACTGGTACCCATGGAATCTTAAAAGTCCTGAAGGAAGGCTTGTACCCCATTGTAGAGGTGATACTTTATATATGGTTTTATGAAAACATAGATGAAAACACCACAAGATGAGATAGTATGGAGAGGCTGCAATCTGCCCCCAGCACTTCCAAAGGGCACCATGAATTCACTGAAGGATCACAGAGAGACCTGGGTCTCTCTCTACCTAGACTCCAAGGGTGTATCCATCTCCACCACAGCTAAGCCTGGTTTGGGAAAAAACCACATTTTACTATATATCTGTGGGATGAATAAGGAGTTCACAGTGTGAGGTGGGAGTGGAAATGGAGCAGAGGCATATTTGGATCCACAGAAAGAAAGATTTCCTAACAATAGGGGCATTTCCAAAGTGGAATCAACTGTCTCAGATGACAGTTCACTCCTCTTTACTGTGGGTCTTCCAGGAAAGGATGAATGACCATTTCAAGAAAAGGTTGCAGAAGAGATCATTCACCAAGTACAGCTCTGAAGACTCTTCCATCTCTGAGATTGTCTTTTGCTTTGGAGCAAGGCACAACAACTCTGGGCTTCTCCAGTTTCTGCACCTATAAAATGTGGGAATTTGACAAGATAGTGAATTAAAATTGCTTTGGACCCAAAAGAACAGAACTGGGATCAAAGGATACATATTTTAAAAGAGCATATTTAAATGTGATTGAAGAACAAACCTGGTAATGCATAAGATAGGATTGCAAAGGAAACAAAATGTTAGTGAAATTAAAGATGGATTTTTTTTCCTATACAAACTCATAAACAACATCCCACTCCATTCTCTGGTTAAGATTAGCAGAACTGGGTGATTTCTAAATTTCCTTTAAGATTTTTGCATGGTGGGTAGAATGTCAGACTTGGGACCAGGAAGCTTTTGATTCAGATCCCACTTCACACACTTACAATGAAAGAAAAGCCAAGTCATCTCTCTGAACCACAGTTTTGTCACCTGTAGGAAGGAAAATGAGGTATATAAATGCATTAGCAAATGAAATATAAGATACTATTGCTGTTTTTGCAATGTGTCTTTAGCCAGATGACTTGGATGGAAATCATAGGATATTCATTAGCTGCTGACAGAGGGGTATGTGACTTGACAAAGACAGAGTTATTAACCAGACAAAGAATGGGAAAAGTCCAACAAAATATCATGCAGCTGGCATAAAGGTAAGGTTTTTGCATTAGCTTTTTTAATCTTTATAATAATAGGATTGGGGATACAACTAGAAAGTGGTTCAAGTGAAAATATTTTTGAAGTGTGAATTGACTCCAAGAACAATGTAAGCAGACAATATGACACAACAACAGCTGAAAGAGAGACCAGGAAGAAAATGTACAGGAATGTCATAGCCAAGTTTCAAAATTCCCAGGTTAGGGAGAAACTATTGTAAACAATAAGAAAAAAATTAAATAAATAAGGAAATTAAATAAGGAAAAAAAGTCAAGATTTCACAAGACCTAGCAGCCTCTACACTGAAAGACCATAGACCTTGGAACATTATATTTTGATAAGCAAAGGAGCTAGGGTTGCATCCAAGAATAACTTACTCAGGAAAATTGAGTATAATCCTGAATGACAAAAATATGGACATTTGACAAATTGAAAAACTCAGACATTTGTAACAAAAATAAAACATAATTTAATGGAAAATTTTATATAAAATTTTATATATTATTTATATAAATTTATATAATAATATATGTATATTTGTTTATAATATATTATATAATATGTTATATTATATATCATATAATGATATGTTAATAACAATATAATAATATATTTATATTCATATATAAATATCGTATATTTATATATTAAATCTTATATAAAAGATCCAGAAAGAATAGAAGAAAAACATAAAAGACAAATTGTTGTTAAGGTCAATCTGCTTAGTTAAGTTGCATGAAAATGTTAGCAGTATTCTTAGAACTGTCATCATTACTAAGGTAGTTTGAAAGAAACATTGGGGCTCAATTTTATGTTGTGGGATGATTCTAAAAAACAAAATTGGGTAGAAAAGAGTAAAAAGGAGTAATTATCTCAAAAAATAAGGTATGAAAAGAACTAATACAAGAGATTCAGGGTGGCATAAAGGACTCGTAATGTTGGAACCTTATTCTCATCTGAGCTGAAGAAGAAACAAGGTGTACATCTGAAGAAGTTTAGAAGTCTTCTGAACTCCTCAAGAAGTGAGAAATTGAGGGGGGCAAAGTGGGGGAGGAACTTTTAAAAGGGTGTGTAGATTAAGATTAAGAGAGGGGAGAAAATAAAGGAGGGGCTTTTAGAGGAGTAGTTAAAATAAGCAAAAGGGGGTAAGGAGAGAAGAAAGGGTTACAAGGATAGGGTAAAAAGAAACTGAGAAGGAAGATAGTAAGTAAAAATAAGATGGAGGGGAAATTCACAAATAGTAATCTTGGTTTGGAATGTGAATGGGGTGAAATAACCAATAAAACAGAAATAGATAGCAGAATGGATTAAAAATCAGAATGCAACAGTATGTTGTTTACAAGAAATACATTTAAGAATGAGGGGCACACAGAAAAACTGAAGGGTTGGTATAGAATGTATTGTTATTCATCTGATATAAAAAAAAAACAAGGCAAGCAATTATGATCTCAAAGTTATAGCTAAAGTAGATTTCATTAAAAGAGATAAACAGGGCGACCATGTTTTGACCATGAAACAATATGAATATTGTACCTATATGCACCAAATACTATAGCATCTAAATTTTTAAAAGAAAAGTTAAATGAATTACAGGTGGAGATAGTATTATTATAAGAGTAGAGGACCTTAATCTTCCCCTCTTAGAAATAGATAACCAAAAAATAAATAAGAAAGAAGTTAAGGAAATGCATAGAATTTTAGATAAGCTAAATATGATAGATATTTGGGGAGAACTGAAAGGAAACAGAAAGAAATACACACTTTTCTCAGTGGTTCATAGTACATTCACAAAGACTGTCCACATATTAGTGCATATTTTGTAGTTAAGAGCAGAAATATTATTTAAAGTATCCTATTCAGATCATAATGTAACAAAAATTATATTTAACAAGGGACCAAGGAAACATAGATTAAAAACTAACTGGAGATTAAATAACATAATTTTAAGGAATGACTGGGTTAAAGAACAAATCATAGAAACAATTAATAATTTCATTAAAGAGAATGACAGCAATGACATATCATATCAAAAACTATGGGATGCAAGAAAAGCTGTGATTAGAGGAAAGTTCATATCTCTAAATGCTTACATCAATAAAGCAGAGGAAAAACAGACTGATGAATTGGGTATGTATATTGACAAACTAGAAAAGAACAAATTAAAAATCCCCAATTGAATACAAAATTGGAATTCCTAAAAATCAAAGATGAGATTAATAAAATTGAGAGTAAAGAACCCATTGAATTAACAAATAAAATGAGGACTTGGTTTTATGAAATAAAATAAATTTAATTAATTAATTAAACAAATAAAATAGAAAACCAATTAGCTAGTTTGATTTTTAAAAGAAAGTAAACCAAATCATCAGTGACAAAAATGAAAAGGGTAAATATACCAGTAATACATATGAAATTAAAGTATTTTATAAAGAGCTATTTTGCAGAATCATATGCCAATAAATTTATCAACTTAATTGAAATGGAAAAATATTTACAAAAATACAAATTGCCCAGGTTAGCAGAAGAGGAAATAAAATATGTAATTAAACCTATTTTTGAAAGAGAAGTTGAACAGGTCATAAATGAGCACCCTAAGAAAAGACCACCAGGACCAGATGGATTTACAAGTGAATTCCATTAAACATTTAAAGATCAACTAATTCCAATATTAAATTAATTATTCTGAATAATAGGCAAAGAAGGGATCCTACCAAACTCCCCTTATGAAACAAGTATTGTATTGATACATAAACAAAGAGTAAAAAGAAAATTTAAAAATTATAGCTGAATTTCATTAATAAATATGGATGCAAAAACGCTAAATATAATACTAACTAAAAGACTGCAACCCTAGGTTAAAAAGATTGTATATTATGATCAAGTGGCATTTACACTATGAATGCAGAAATGGTTAAACATAAAGAAAACATTAACATAATTGGTTGCATCAATAATAAAAGGTATTTGTAAATCTTATAGTAATAGATGCAGAAAAAGCTTTTGAAAAATGTAACACTCATTTCTATTTAAAAAAACACTTGGAAATATTGGGATAAATGGATTTTCCTTAAACTGAAAAAAAGCATTTATCTACAACCATCAGCAAGTATTATTATAATAGGGATAAACTAAAAGTCTTCCAGGTAAGATCAGGTGTGAAACAAGGATACCCACTGTCACCAATATTATTCAGTATTTTATTGGAAATCCTATCAATAGCAACAAGAGAAGAAAAAGAAATATAAGGAATCAGAACAGGGAATAAGGTAATAAAATTATCATTTTTGCAGATGGTATGATGATATACTCAGAAAATCCCAAAGATTCGACTTTAAAATTTAGTTAAAACAATAATTTTGGCAAAGTAGGAAGCTATACAGTAAATCCACATAAATCATTAGCATTCCTACATATCACAAACAAAACTATGCAAGAAGAGATAGTAATAGATACCTCATTTAAAATAATTGTAGACAGTGTAAAATATCTGGGAGCACACCTACCAAAACTACCCCAGGAACTATATAAGCAAAATTATGTTTTAAAAAAAACTTTCTACAAATAAAGTCAGATTTAAATAATTAGAGGAATATTAATTGTTCATGGTTTGGCAGGACCAATATAACAAAAATGACAAATTTACATAATCTAACATATATTCAACACCCAGAAAATCATTTTATTGAATTAGAAAAAAAATAACAAAATTCACTTGGAAGAACAAAAAGTCAAGACTATCAAAGAAAATAATTTTTAAAATGTAAAGGAAGGAGGCCTAGCAGTACTAGATCTTAAACTATATTATACTGAAATAATTCTCAAAATTATCCGTCACTGGCTAAGAAAAAGAAAGGTAGAACAATGGAACAGAGTACACATACAATTACAGCAGCAAATAAATATAGTAACCTTGTATTTACAAGTGTAAAGACTTAAGATTTGGGGATAAGAATTCATTATTTGGTTTAAAAAAATAATTGGGAAAACTGGAAAGCAATAAGGCAAAGACAGGGCATAGACCAATATCTTATACCATTTACCAAGATCAAAATGGATACATGAAATAGGTATAAAGGGAAATAGTACAAGAAAATTAGAACATGGAACCTATTACTTAGTACACTTATTCATAGGCAAAAAATTATAACTAAACAAGAGAAAAGTTAGTTGTAAAATAGATAATTTTGATTATATGAAATGAAAAAGGATATGTACAAATAAAACAAAGGTCACCCAAATCAGAAGGAAAGCAGAAAATTTGGGGAAATACTAATAGACAATTTCTCAAATAAAGGTCATGCATCAAAAATACATATAAAAGTTTGTCAAATCTATAAGAATACAAGTCATTCCCCAATTGATGAAAGGTGAAAGGATATAAACAGGCAATTTTGCGATACACTAATAAAAACAATTTATAGTCCAGTGAAAACATGCTCTAAATCATATTGATTAAAGAAATGCGAATTAAAACAGCCTTGAGATATCATTTTACACCTACAAGATTAGCTAAAATGATGGAAGGGGAAGGAAAAAATGTTGGAGGGGACATAGAAAAATTAGGACACTTGAACTGTCAGTAGAATTGTGAACTGACCAACCATTTTGGAGAGCAATCTGGTACTATGGCCAAAGAGTTATGACACTGTCTATAATTTTTGACCCAGCAGTACCGCTTCTTGGTCTGTTTCCAAAGATAATTAGGGGAAGAGGAGAAGAACCCGCGTGCTGTAAAATGTTTGCATCAGCTCTCTTCGAGGCGTCAGAGAACTGGAAATTGCAGGGATGCCCATCAATTGGAGAATGGCTAAACAAGGTGTTTTAGAGGATTGTGATGGAATACTACTGTGCTGAGAAAGGGTGAGCTCAATTACCTTAGAGAAAAACATGGAAAAATTTGCACAAAATGATGAAGAATGAAATTAGCAGAACCAAGAGAACATTGTATATAATAACAGCAATATTGTTTTAAGAATGACTTTGAGTGAATAAGTTATTCTGACTCTTATAGATGCCCAAATTAACTATAAAGGATATATGAAGAAAGATGCTATCTGCATACAGAAAAAGAACTGACAGTTTTGTTTCTTCTTTACCGTTTTTCATCCCATCTAGTAAAATACACCTTGACTAATGTCTAATATGAAAGTATTTTCAGATCCTATACTAGACTATATGCCATCATGGAGAGTCGGGGGAGGGAGGGAAAGGAAATTTGAAATTCAAGTAACTATGGAATTGAATCTTGCAAACTAAAAATAAACAAATAAAATAAAAAAAGAAAAAGAACTGATGGATAGGAATATGTATAGAATAATTTTACATATATACCTATTTGTGTATAATGTTAGCCATATCTAGGGTAAGGTGAGAGTAGGGTAGAAAAAAGTAGAAAAAAAAGGAAATTTATATGATAATTTTATTGTATATTTGAAAAAATAGCAAGTTGTGTAGAGTATATTTGTAGTTTCATGTATAATCAACATTTATTAAACATTGTTATGGAAATATTTGTTGAATTCCATACGTGTTAATATAATAAAAATAAAAGTAAAAAAAAGAAGAAAACAAAAATTCCAGTGAAACAGTCCCTGCCCCCATGGAGCTTACATTCTAATGGAAGAGGCTATGTATATAGAGAAGTCTATACAAAATACACAAAAGGCATTTTGAGGAGACAGAGTGCTGGGACCTGGGGTGGGGAAGAAGAAAAGAAAAACCTCATATAAGAGACAGCACTTATTCTGAATTTGCAAGGGAATTTAAGAAGCAAAGGGGAGAAAGGAGTACTTTCTAGGTTGGGGGGAAGAGTCCATTCAAAGGCATGGAAAGTGAGATTTTCCTGAAACACAGTATTCTACTCACCATCCCCAGAATAAATCTTGGTCTTGCTGTTGCCTCTTAGAAGGCCCTTTCCATGGTGGGCATGGTGAGATATACCTATAATTGCTGCTGTTGGGGAGGCTGAGATTGGTGGATTGCTTGAGCTTGGGAGTTCTGAGACTAGAATGAGCCAATTGGGGGTCCAAACTAAATCCAACACTATTATGTGAGCCCCAAAGAGCAGGGAGTTACTAGGCTATTTAAACAGGGGAGAACCAGTCCAAGTCAGAGGCTCACCATATCTGTACAGAAATAAATTCAAGCCTGTTAGTGACACTTTCAACCTCAGTAAGATAAGGGAAAACATTTTAAAGGGGTGTACTATGCTGTCCTGATTCTTCTATCCCTCCATTTCCAAATTCTTCTCTTGCTTCAGGGCCCAGCTCCAAACCTAACTCCTCTGATCACCCAGCTGGTAGCATCCTTCTTCCTTGAGCTCCCACAACCCTCTCTGTCCATACCATTCCTTGGACACTTGGCATATGCTGCTTCAGTTCACTGTCTGGTTTCCCAAACTCAAATGCAAACTCTGTGTGGAGAGATTTGAGGTATGACAAAGGTCCTGCTCTATCATGTGCCCAATTGATGCAAAACCCTAAATCCCTATGCCAAGTGATGAATGAGCAGTGTGGTTCATGGGGCAGGGAACTGAACTGGGAATCAGAATACCTAGGTTTTAACCCTATCTCTGCCATATAATATCTCTGTGACCCTGGGCAAATCACCTGACCTCAGGTCTCTCCTCTGTAAAATGGGTAGGGTAGACTTGGAAAACCCCTAAGGTACCATCAAGATTTTATATTCTATAATCCAAAGAGAAAAAATAGACTTTAAAAACTTGATCCAATAGAGAAACAGACCCTGTTGTTGAAAACTTCTACTTAATTAAACATGAGAGACAGCAGATCATGTCATGAGAGCAGTCTTTGTTAGAGGGAAAGGAGAGAGTCAAGATTTTTTATTTCTGGCCAAGGAAAGTGAAGACCCAAAAGGCATGCCATGGTTGGGGAAATTGGACAAAGGTTGGAAAAGAGATGTGAACAAGCCATGAAAAGGTACAATATCAATTTCTTGATTCTGCCTAAATCATAAGATTAGGGATTAAGAGCTGGAAGGAAACTCATAAACCACCCAGCCCAGTCCAACAATACCTTTATTTTATAGATAAGAAGAGTAAGGAACAAAGAGAGAGAATAAGTGATTTTCCCAGGAACACACAGCTAGTCAATTCTCAGACAGGTTTGGAAGCCAGGTCTTCCTTAATCCAAATCTAGAACATTATCCATGAAGGAATATAGCAGAGGCACAAAATGGGTGGTTCTTGGCATTTATGGTGGGGAGGGATGAAGTTTTGTGAGAGAGAGGGAGTAAGGTGCTGGAAACAAACTTGTCTGGGTGACAAGTTTGCTGGGACTGAGTTTGTCCTGTGTGACATTTGGAAGATGCTCCCATGATATTAGGGGAAGAAGAGTAATCTATGGTCCATGGAACAGAATGAAACTCATGGGCCCAAAAAGAGGTGGGGCCCATGGCCTTGGTCTCAGACACTCTAGAACTCTAACTCCCTGGTCAATTAACTTAGGAATGTGTAGGTGTAAAAATGGTGGCTTTAGGCACAGGAAAAAAGATAAACTCAATTTTTCAATGCCCAGGTTGCTGGCAGTCAAGATGACAGCATGACATAATGGAAAGGACAAATAATTTTGAGTCAGAAGACCATGTACCTGAGTGGTGAGGAATTGCAGTCTAGCCAATTTCTTGTGTCTAAATCAACCATTCTCTCACCCACTCATTGCTAAGCTAATTAACAAGAAAGCCTCTGAGACTAAGACCTTGCCCCTCCCCTGTTTGGTCCTGCCACTGCTTGGTAATATTAGCATTGGTTAAGCCCCATCCCTTGGCTGAACATCAGATTTAGGCACAATTATCTCTAAGGTCCCTACCAATTCCACATTCTAGTATACCAGGAAGTATCCTCATAAGAATGAAGGCTAGAAAGTCATCATTAATCATTATATTGCTTTCCCTTATTTAACATCAGTCACAAAAAATAGTCCTTAGTCATTGGGTCAGAAAAAAAGTATTTCTTTAGTGCCTAGTGTGAGCTAGGCACTGTGATAAGCACTGGGATAGAAAAAGACAAAAACAGGGTTTTCTCTCAAAGGCTCAATGTCTAATGGGGAATACAACAAGCAGCCGTACTCCCATCCCACTATCAGTCACCCAACTATGTGAGAAATTCCTCCTGCTATCACTCTTCCAACAGGGATATCTGAAGATGGCTAGATATAAGAACCTTCTCTCTGTTAGACTTGTTTTCCCCATCCTCCAATCTGACAAAGATGCCTGTTCACAGGCTCTCAGGCTTCTGGGACAGAAAACAGACTTCCCTGTCCTGTGAGGAAGGAGCTTGGTTCAATAATACATGGCTTCTTCTTGTCAGTTTTGTGTCCCAGAAGTGACCATGGAAGAGGGGGCCAGAGGTAGTAAGAGACAAGGAAATAAAATGGCCTTTGTTTCTGGGCAAAAAATGGTACAGGGACAACTGGGATGGATCAACCTTCCATTGAATGGGTGTGTCTCCCAGGAAGACAGTCCTCTTCCAATTATCCCTAATAATGTGGCATGTGAGGAAGTGACTGCAGAGGTCACCCTCCTCAAACACCACTTCATGCTCAAATTCAACTTGCTTCCAAGCTCTCGACTGAGTTATTGCTGGAGGAGCTACAGACTTACTTTCTCTTTTGCTCTTAGACTACACACCCCTGCAGAGAAGTCAGCTTCCAGAGTGAACCACCTGGACCTGAGGCAGGCAGCAGAATCTTGCAGGGGTAGAAGAACATAGTATTGGTAAGACAAAAGAAGTGTCAAAGGAAGAAAATATCAGAAACAGTGTGATTGATACAGAAGAAGGTGATATATGTCTTTGGAGGATTCACAGCACTTAGACGTAGAGGCCAGCTGCTCCAAAGTCCTCATTTTACAATGAGACCTCCAAGGCAATAAGTGGCAGAGCCTGGATTTGAAGCCAAGTCCTTTAAGTCCAAATCCAATGCACTTCCCAAGAGTTATAATTATGGTGGTATGGTGGAATCTCTGTCCAGTGTGCTGAACCTGGAGAGGGCTGACAGTCTTTCTAATCATTAGCACATAATAAAAATAATTAGGAACACCTGAAAATTATGGCACCTGATTATGAGCTACAGTCAACTTCTCCTCCACCTGCTGAACACCTAAGGGTGCACTTACTATGAGATTTGTGCTGTGTTCCTCAGGTGTGAAAATGCCTAGTACCAGCACACTGTTTCCACTATACCACAGTGCCTTTCAGAGTGAAGAAAAGCCCTACCTGGGAAGAATGATATGAAGATAATCATAATGAAATTTGTCACTGTTTTTCACTGTTCTAACTCATATTCATATACTTTAGGGCTTATAAAGAACAAAAAGTGGGACATTCAAATATTATCCCCAATAACAATTAACAATCTTTTGTATGTGGGGAGTCAACCTGCTGCCTGCTGTCCAGGTGAATTGTGCCTTTCATGTGTGCCTCTCATATGCAATTATTACTGCTCTTGCAGCATAGTTATTTGGATACTTAAAGTCACTGAATAATACAGCTGGAAGGGACTTGATGGATCCCCCTGCCCAACTCTCAATTTTGTAGAGGTGACAACTCTACAAAAGAAGAGCAAGAGAAGAGCAGTGACATTTCCCAAGTCACAAAGCAAGTTAGTGGCACAGTTGGGTCTCCTGCCTCCTAGATCAGTAGCCATTCCGATTACATTCACATTTACCTGTCTTCATTTCTTCCCTACTAAACTATAATCTTGTTGAGGGAATTGGTTTTACATATGCAAATGGAACATATGCAAATTATCTCTAAGAGCCTTTCCAGTTCTAAACTCTATAATCCCTCCTCCTATATCATAACAGAGCATCTGTAAAAAAGGAATTTCAGAAATGTCAGTTACTCTTATTTCTGGTCAGTTAGGTGGCACAGTGGATAGAGTGCTGGCCTTAGAGGGACCCAAGTTCAAAACCAGCTTGAAACCCTTACTGGCTGTGTGATTCAGGGAAAATCACTATTTCCTCTTTGCCTCTCTTTTACTCATCTATACAATGAGTTGGAGAAGGAAAAGGCAAAGCACTCCTATACGTTTGCCAAGAAAAATGCAAATGGAGACCAAAGAGAGTTGGACACAACTTAAATAACTTAATAATAACAAAAAATATTATTTGAAGGAGAAAACAGTCAAGACAAATAATGTCACCCAGAACTACATCACCTGGGAGACCTGGATTCTGTTGATGACTTTTCTGAAGGCAGCTTTCACCTCCTTGTTCCTCAGGCTGTAGATGAAAGGGTTAAGCATGGGAATGACCACAGTATAGAACACAGACACCACCTTGTCCTCTTCCAGGGATTTATCTGAGTTGCTGCGCATGTACATGAATGTGAGGGTCCCAAAGAAGAGCATCACAGCTGTGAGGTGAGAGGCACAGGTGGAGAAGGTCTTAACTCTGCCTCCAACTGACTTGACATGCAGGATGGCCCTGATGATGAACAAATAGGAAACCAGGATCACTAGAGCATTGACCAAAATCACAAAGTTGCCAAAGAAGAGAATCAGAATTTGGCTGACGGTGGTATCACTACATGAGAGCTCCAGCAGAGGTGGCAGATCACAGAAGAAGAAGTTGATCTCGTTGGGCCCACAGAAGGAAAGCGTGAATGTGCAGGCTGTGCGGAGGATGGCTCCTGATAAACCGCCACTATAGGCCCCTGTCACTAAGCCCCAACGGGTGCCCGGTGTCATGGCTGATGAGTACAGGAGAGGATTGCTAATGGCAACATAACGATCATAGGCCATCACAGCTAGCAGGAAACACTCGGTGCCAGCACAGACTGTGAAAAAGAAGAACTGAGTAACACAGGAGTCATAGGAGACACTTGTCCTGCCAACAACCAAGGTGACCAAGATCTGAGGAATAATGACTGAAGAGTAGCAGGCATCCAACAGGGAGAGGTGGCTCAGGAAGAAGTACATGGGGCTGTGAAGACGGGCATCCAAACGAATCAGGAGGACCATGCCCATGTTGCCCAGCAGGGTGATGACATAGAAGCTGAGAAACACCAGGAAGAGAATAACTCCCAAACTGGGATGGTCAGTGAAGCCAATGAGAATGAACTCTGTCACAGTGGTATGGTTCTGCTCAGCCATTGACTCCACTATTGCCTGATTGGATGAGGGAGAGAATGGCAGTAAAGAGCCTGGACCTGGACACCATAACAATCAATCACTCTATAAAGGAAACTCGATGAAGAGTAAAGGGACACTTTAAGGAAAGGGTAATAATCTCATCTCACCCTAGGCATGGTCAATGAGTACCTATGATAAGCTAAAATCTTGGCACAGGGTGTGGGAAGGCAAGAGTGATTGCTGGCAAGGGTAAAGAGAGAAGGGTTCTTATTTTTTTTTTTTTTTGCTTTTGCTTTTTGGAGGACAAATGGGTTTAAGTAACTTGCTCCAGGTCACATGGCTAGGTTTTTGTTTTGTGTGTGCAATAAGTGCCTGAAGTCAGATCCGAACTCAGGCTTTTCTGACTACAGGGCCGACACTCTACTCACTGCACCACCTAGCCACCCAAAGAGAAGGGTTCTTAATCAGGAAATGAGCAAGCCAAAATGAAATGAGATTGTAACAACTAACACTTATAGCACACTTACCATGTGCCAGACACTGTGCTTACTACTGCCCAATTATTATTTCATTGGATCTTCACAATAGCCCTAAGAGGTAAGTGCTATTATTACCCTCATTTTACAGAAGAGGATTCTAGCATAGACAGGTTCAGTGACTTCCCCAGAATCAAACAGCTAGTGTCTGAAGCTGGATTTGAACTCAGGTCTTCCTGACCGTAGGCCTGGTTCTCTAGGTCTCCTCTCCCCCTCCCCCAGTTAATATTTAGTGTTCAAAAATCTAAAGGGCTGAGAAAGTCAGGAAAGCTCCTTCTAGTAACAGGACATTTAGGCTGAAAAGTCAGAAAGGAATCAAGAGGTCAAATATGGAGCATGTTAAAAGACTTGACCATTTGTTTCATAGGGTGGTATAAAGGAACATGAATTTGGAGAGAGGGGGTATCTATTTTCCTCTAGAAGACAATCCTAAGAGCAATGAATAGAAAGTAACTAGAGTAAGGTTTCAATTCCTTTTAGGAAAAAAGGTTCCAAGAATTATGACCTTCCTGAACTGCCCAAAAAAAGAGCCCCATCACTGGTTGTCTCTAATTCAAATGCTGGAAGACAAGCTAAGAGGAGATGCCAGTTCATATAAGAATTGAATCAGATGACATTTGAGATCCTCTCCAACTCTGAGATTCTACATGACTCTAAAAGGATGCAGACACTGAGGGTTTCATTACTAGAGAGACATGGAATTTGGAAGACCAATTTACTCCATTATTTTACCTGCTTATTTATTTAAGCCTCTTGAAAGCAATGATTTTATTTTGCCTTCTCTTGTTTGCAAAGCAATTTGGATAGGTTCTGGCGCATAGTAGGTACTTAAATATTTATTAACTGGCTGCTGAATCATTTCAGTACATTGTTCTACCTTCAGATTCCTCCCCCTTGATCTGATTCTTCTCTGATTTGAATGGGTTCCATTTGCCCTTGCACTTCCTACCTCAAGGTTAAAATTATTTTTACAACAAATATTGGGACAATTTCCCAGGTCCTCACAAAAATTAAGAGTAATTGATCTTTGTTACATCCTAGTTCAAATATATATTCGCTTACAGACACACACACACACACACACACACACACACACACACACACACACACAGAAATTAAGGTACACCCTCAGGTCATTGGACAGAAGCTTAAGCACCCCGTGGAAGTTCCAAGCTCCATTTTATCCCCTGCAACCCCAAATCCCCTGCCATTTTTTACACTCCTCATCACTATCTACTATGCATCCTATGATGTTATATCAACAGCCCTGAAGGCAGAAAGTTGTACTCCTCCTTTCTCTATTGGTTTGATGTGAGCTTAGGCAAAGCACACAATTTGGGTTTCAGTTTACTCCTGAACAAATTAGGAACAATAATAAGATTGGCCCTCAAACCTTCTAATTCAGGTTTGACTGTTTATGTCAAGGTCAAAACCTTGGAAAATAATTTTAAGTGATTCTAATAATAAGAGAGTCAGCTAACTGTGGGAAGTTGATTAATTTTTTTAAATATTCTAATCTCTCACCATGGAAGGACAAGGGAGCACAGGCTCTGATAGATTCTATCAAGTTGTCAGGGCTTTGCTTGGCATCTTGGCAGTAGATTGATTTCCAAGGACCAAAATAGACAAAAAGGTTCATCAGCAGTAGGCTGACCAATAGATGAGGAGTTTCTGCAGCCATAATAACTTGCAAAAACTATCTCCTATGGTGGGGAGCAAATGTGACTTAGTTCCATGGGGGATAACCCAGACTAATAGAATTCTAAATCTGCACTAAAACATTTAAAATAATTTTCTTCAGAAATATGCTGCTACTTTCTATTGCAGAAACTTTAGGTACCATATGATCAAACAATCAACCAACTAGGCTTTGTTAAGGGACTAATAGGTGTCAGACACTGTGCTAGGTGCTGGGGAAACAGTCCCTCTCACAAGGAACTTTCATTCTAGGGATGAGGCACTTCTATGAAAATGAGTTCTCATGTGCACATGCATAAGGTCTATAAAAACACATAAAGTCACCTCAGTTACTGAGTCTTCCCCATATTTTATGATCCTTCTGGCATCAATGCAGGATTTACAGTACCTGTGTTAAGAAACTGCACTTTTTCAAATGCCTGCGAGATAGAAGGATCTCTTTGTGAGGAACTACATATATTTCCTCAGACTTTCTCAATAGCACAATGGTCCAAGGAGATCAGTGACACAGGATTAGAAATCACGAGAGATGTAATTATTCATTCTCCTTTTTCCACTTAATTACTGAAATCCAGATTTGGAAGAGATTTCCCACAAGTTTGCAGGCTAAGATAGCCAGAGCTGGATATTAGTTTGAATGGACATTATTTCAGCTGGTATCTCGGTGGGCTGACTCATCAACAACTTTGGCTCAATTGTTTAGTCAAAAAACTAATTAAATTTATTTTTCTCTCACTATGGTCCATGTGAAAATCAGAATCGAAGTAAAAACTTCTCTTGCTATATAGACCAAAGGGGTGTGGAAATTACCTCTCATGAGGGCTCTTAGTAAGTTCCTTGGGGATCATAGCTTTGTTACTAAATCCCACAGAAATATGACAGCTAGACTCCCAATCTTAAGGAGAAAGCAGCAGAACCTCACATTCAAGGCACAACTCATCAAGGAATTCATTATCTCCTCCTCTCCACAAGAAAGGGAGGAATCTACATCTGGGAAATCAGGAGGCTCAGGGGAGCTGCTGGCAGCATATTGCTGCTGTTACTGCTCTGAGGTGCTCTGGGGCCCAAGGGGAAGGGAGAGCTGTCCCTGCCCTACTAGACAGGAGGCTGCACCACTTAATCCACCAACACGATCAGAACAGCATGTCCTGGATGAATAGCACCTGACCAGGGAGGCTAAGGCACATCTCCCCTATAAGAAATGTATTACCCCCATTTCACATATAGGGAAAGATGCTCAGAATAACTTGCCCATGATCATTCAGTTTTCTTTCATTAAATCATGCTGCCTCAGTAAGTGCTCATTGAAGTCACAAAGCACACATAAGGCCATCCCACAACCATCCTTCTCTGGTACCATATTGAAGAACCCATGTTGCCCAGGTACCATTCTTGATATCCAGCCAACTCTCTCAAGCTTTAATTTAATTCATTTCCTCTTCTTCCAAACTTATTTAATCTATCCAGGCTTGTACATGTAACAGCTTCAGGTAATGGACCCAGAATTGGACTTGTTCCTCTAGTAACAGTTTGAAAAGTATGAATTGAAGAATCATAGATTTAAAACAGGAAGGAGCCCTAGAGGTCACTGGATCTAAGCTCCTCAGTTTAAAAGGTGAGCAAACTGAAGATAGCAGAGGTAAAATTGCATGTCCATGTTCCCACAAATAGTAAGGACCAGACCGAGTATTCAAAACTATGTCTTTCAACTCCAAATCTACCATTCTTTCTACCTTCCCACAATGTCTCTCAAGTTAGATTAAGAACTGGTGAAGTTGATCATTAGAGGTCATCTAAGGTAACTGCTTTATTTTTTAAATGAGGAAACTGAGTCACAAAGAGGTTAAGGTATTTATCCAAAGATTACATAGGTAGTAAGAAGCAAAACTCAGATTTGAACCCAAGTCCTCTGACACTAAACTCAATGCTCTTTCCATTGTTGTAGGCAGAGTCAAGATGGTAGAGGAATGGCAGGATTCACCAGAGCTGACCTAAGCTCTCCAAAATTCCCTTCTGAACTTTAAAATAATGCCTCAGAACAAATTCTAGGAGTGTAGATCCACTGTTAATATAATATATATAATATAAATACTGTTACTTATGCATTATAATTTTTTAAATATTTGAAATCCATCTTTGCAAATTTGTGTAAAATTGCAATCCCTAGGGCCCTTAAAAATAATTTCTCCCAATCATTCTTTGTCTTGTCTCTGGGAAGAATTGTATAGATGTGGTTAAAATCATATGTTCCAGACCATCAATTACCTTCTATGATGCTGAGGACACAGTCTCTGAATAGGGATGGTAAAAGTGAAACCATATTCATTGAGTCTCCTATAGCTACTATGGAGCTTGAGCTATGAATAGGAATAGTTCTTTTCTTTGGGACTCAGGACACTTAATGTAAATGTACTGTTCTGCCCTCAGCCAGGAAATGTGTTAGCTTAAAAAAGGAATAATTTGACTTTCTTGTGAGAAATTGTCCATTCAGAATGAAAAGTTCATAGATTTAAAATAGAAAGTAACCTTAGAGCTCATCTAATCCCAAGGCACTCATTTCACAGATGAAGAAATTGAGTGAGGGATTAAGTGACTTGAGAAAGGTCACATAAGCAATAAGTGAAAGAATTGAAATTAGAAGTAAGGTCCAGGGTGAAATAGCATAGCAGAAACTAAGTATAGACAAATATCTCACACTATATACCAAGATAAGATCAAAATGGGAACATGATTTACATTTAATGGTGATATCATAGGGCAGCTAGGTAGTGCAGCAAATAGAACACCAGCCCTGATGTCAGGAGGACCTGAGTTCAAATCCAGCCTCAGACTCCTGACATTTAACTAGCTGTGTGACCTAGGGCAAGTCATTTAATCTCAATTACCTTGCCTTCCCCTTCAAAAAAAAATTTAAGTGATACCATAAGCAAATTAGGAGAGCAGGGAATAGTTTATCTGTCAGTACTATGGATAAGTCATGTATTTAGAATCAAAGAATTACAAAATGTAAAACAGATCATTTGGATTATACAAAATTTATGTTTTTGTGTAAACAAAGCCAATTCAACCAAAATTAAAAGAAACAATGCATCTGTTCATGGGGGAATGGGGGCTAGGAATTGCAACAATTATCTCTGAAAAGGGCCTTTTTTAAATTAAATTCTTTATTTTTAGTTTTCAACATTCACTTCCATAAGTTTTAAATTTCCCCCCTCCCTACCTCTGCCTCTCTAAGATGGCTTGCAATCTGACATGGGCTCTACATAT
>WOXC01004705.1:0-132922 GCA_011680675.1 Gymnobelideus leadbeateri | reverse complement strand
ACATGGTCAAGATGTATGTATGCTTGAGAAAAAATTACCTTGGCAACAGAATAAAGAATTGATCATAGTAAGGAGGGTCTTGAGACAGAGCAAATAATTAGAAAGCTATTGTAGCAGTCCAAGTGAGAGGTGATGAGGGCCTGAACCAGAATTGAGACTATATGAATGGAGAGAAGGGGATGTATATAGGAAAAATTTTGAGAAAGTAGAAATGACAATAATTGGCAATGGTTTTGATGCACATGGTGAGTTAGCATGAGGACTAAAGGACAAAACAGAGGCTATGGGTCTGGGTGAGTGGAAGATGGTGGTGTCCTCAACAGATATAAATAGGTTCAAAAGGCATGGCTCTTCTAATCACCTTGTAAGCATATGTCCAGATTGGTTTCCAAAATGGTTGTACCAATTCACATTTCCATCATCAATATAGTAGTCTGTAGGAAGATAATTCTTAACCAAATTGAGATGAGAGAGGATCATAAAAGAGAAAATAGGTAATTTATTTTTTCCTTAATAGTATTTAATTTTTCCCATTTAAATGTAAAGATAGTTTTCAACATTCACGTTTATAAGATTTTGAGTCCCATTTTTTTCCTCTCTCCCTCCCTTCTCCTCTTCCCAAGAGAGCATGCAAGCTGATATAGGCTATACATGTATAATCATATTAAACATATTTCCACACTAGTCATGTTGTGAAAGTAGAATCAGAACAAAAGGGAAAAACCATGAGAAAGAAAAAAGAGAGAGGGCGGAGTCAAGATGGAAGAGTAGAAACAGCACTTCCTTGGAGCTCCTGCCCACACCACTTCAAAATTATGTAAAAGGGGGACTCTGAATGACCTCTGGAGCTCCAGAACTCACAAAATGACACAGAGAAGCTAACCTCCCGCTGAGGACAGCCCGGCAGCCTGGCAGGGACCAGCCAGCACGGCACTCTGGGAGCCAAGCCCAGGACTGAGTGGGTTAGGGGTTTTAGCCTCAGGGCGGCCAGACCAGCAGCCGGCTGGAGGGACCCCAGAACACCAGCAGCTGTGCCTTTTCCAGAATTATCAACACATAGATGCCTAGGACAAAGTGAGTGGTCAGTGCCTTATGGACTTTGGGACTGGTTGGCAGAATGCAGTCAGCTTCTTCCCCTGGGGGTGAGAAGCCACTGAGGAGCCGGCACAGCTTGTGCCACTTTGCCACGCTGCAGCTTCAGCTCTTGGCCTGTGAACTGTAGGGGTATCCGGCAATCAGTCTGGGGGGTAATCACTCTTGCTTTACCCTTCTTGGATCTGGATTGTGGTCTGGGGTGGAGGTCTTGGGCTGTGTGACCAGCTTACCAGAACTTGGGGAGGCTTCAGAGAGGCCACCCAACTAATACCTAAGGCATTAGTGCCGTGCTGGCTGGTTGGGACTGAAGCTCCCCTGGCTGGTGGCAAAGTCCTACTGTTGTGACAAGCCCCAAAGTCAAGTAATTGAGTGGCAACATGCCTAGCCAAAGGAAACAAAATAAACAGAAAAATTCAACATTAGACTCCTATTTGGGGGGCAAAGAGAATCAAAGAATGGAACAGGAAGAGAACTGGGAGGTCAGGACTCCTGCACCAAAAGCCTCAAATGAAAATATGAGCTGGTTACAGGCCATAGAGGACCTTAAGAAGCAGATAAGAAAAGTGGGGGAAAAATTGGGAAGAGAAATGAGAAAGATGCAAGAAAAGTATGAAATGAGAGTCAACAGCCTAACTGAGGAAAGTAACTCCTTAAAAAATAGACTAACACCAGGCGGCTAGGTGGTGCTTTAAAAAAATAGACTAACTCAAATGGCAAAAGAAGCTCAAAAAGGCAATGAGGAGAAGAATGCCTTAAAAAGCCGAATTTGCCAGATGGAAAAAGAATCTCAAAACCTCACTGAGGAGAATCATTCCTTCAGAATTAGACTGGAACAAATGGAAGCTAGTGACTTTATGAGAAATCAAGATGCTGTTAAGCAGATCCAAACAAATGAAAGAATAGAAGGCACTGTGAAATAACTCATGGGAAAAACCACTGACCTGGAAAATAGATCCAGGAGAGACAATCTAAAAATTATTGGACTACCTGAAAACCATGATCAAAGAAAGAATCTAGAAATCATCCTTCAAGAAATTATCCAGGAAAATTGCCCTGATGTTTTAGAACCAGAGGGCAAAATAGAGGTTGAAAGAATCCACAGGTCACTTCCTGAAAACGATCCCAAAAAGACAACTCCTAGGAATATTGTAGCCAGGTTCCAGAATTCCCAGATCAAGGAGAGAGTATTACAAGCAGCCAGGAAGAAACAATTTCAATATTGTGGAAACAAAATCAGGATAGTGCAAGATCTGGCAGCTTCTACCCTGAGGGCTTGAAGGGCATGGAATATGATATTCCACAGGGCAAAGGACCTGGGATTAAAACCAAGAATCACCTACCCAGCAAAATTGAGTATCATATTTCAGGGGAAATTTTGGTCATTCAGTGGAAAAGAGGACTTTCAAGCATTCTTGAGGAAAAAACCAGAGCTGAACAGAAATTTTTATATATATTTATATATTTGAAACATTTAATGTTAAGACCTCGAATTTCAGATCCATTTCCTTCCTCCCTTGTCACCCATTCCTTCTGGGGAGATAAGTAATTCAGTATATGTTGTACATGTCTAGCTATGCAAAACATTATCATAGTAGATATATTGTACAAGGCTGCTTATAATTCCCTCCCACTCATCCCACCCCCACCTGGTCCATTCCCTACATGATCCTGTCCCTCTTCTATAGTGGGTACTTCCAACCTCCCCTCCCCCCAAGGATGCCCTCCCATCCATCATCCCTCCTCTCATCCCCCTTCCCCCTATTCTGATGCAGGTTGAGATATCCCATTTAGTATGTATGTCATTCTCTCCCTGAACCAAATTCAATGAGAATGTGGTTTTGCCTTTTTTGCCTTCCTATTCTCCCCCTCCCTTGCAACCACTTCCCCTTGCTTCTTCTACATGAGATAGTTTACCCTACCCTGTCTCTCCCCATCTCCTCTTGCCACTTTCCTCTCTCACCTCATAATTTCGTCCCTTGAGTATTCTCCCTTCCCAACAAATTCAACCTATGCCCTCTATCCATATATAACTGTAAGCATATACACAAACATTCACATATGTATTCATATGACCACACCCCCTTCTTCCATTATTTTCATAGTGAGAAAAATATCATCAGTCACAGTTATTGCTTTTCCATATAGGAATGTAAATAGTTCAACTTTGATAAGTTCCTTTTGATTTCTTTTCCCTGATTACCTTCTCAGGGATCTCTTGCTTCTTGTGTCTGGATGTCAAATTTTCTACTCAATTCTGGTTTTTTCCTCAAGAATGCTTGAAAGTCCTCTATTCCACTGAATGACCATATTTTCCCCTGAAACAAAATACTCAGTTTTGCTGGGTAGGTGACCCTTGGGTTCATTCCCAGTTCTTTTGCCCTCTGGAATATCGTATTCCATGCCCTTCTGTCCCTCAGTGTAGAAGCCGCCAAGTCCTGGGCTATTCTGATTGTGTTTCCACAATATTGAAATTGTTTCTTCCTGGCTGCTTGTAGTATTTTTTCCTTGATCTGGGGATTCTGGAACCTGGCTATAGTATTCCTGGGCGTTTTCTTTTTGGGATCTTTTTCAGGAGGTGATTGGTGGATTCTTTCAACCTCTATTTTGCCCTCTGGATCTAAAACATCAGGGCAATTTTCCTTGAGAATTTCTTTTCTTTTTTTTTTTTAAACAAATGCTTTATTAACTTCTGTTTTACATCATTCATTTCCGCCAGATTTTGAGTTACAATCATTTTCCCCCCATTATTCCCCTACCCAACCTCCCAGAATAGTAATCCCACAAGATATCACTTCCTCCAATCTGCTCTCTCCCATACCTTCTCCCATACCCCCATCGACTTTTCCATTAGAGGAAGGTGAGTCTTTGCGTCCCAATGCCTGCACATCTTATCTCCCTATTACAAGCAAAAGAGTATTAATAATAGTATTTATATATATCTGAAACATTTAATGTTAAGACCTCAAATTTCAGATCCATTTCCTTCCTCCCTTGTCACCCATTCCCTCTTGGGAGATAAGTAATTCAGTATATGTTGTACATGTCTAGCTATGCAAAACATTATCATAGTAGATATATTGTACAAGGCTGCTTATAATTCCCTCCCACTCATCCCACCCCCCACCTGGTCCATTCCCTACATGATCCTGTCCCTCTTCTATAGTGGGTACTTCCAACCTCCCCTCACCCCAAGGATGCCCTCCCATCCATCATCCCTCCTCCCATCCCCCTTCCCCCTATCCTGCTGCAGGTTGAGATATCCCATTTAGTATGTATGTCATTTTCTCCCTGAACCAAATTCAATGTGAATGTGGTTTTGCCTTTTTAGCCTTCCTTATTCTCCCCCTCTTTTGCAACCACTTCCCCTTGCTTCTTCTGCATGGGATAGTTTACACTACCCTGTCTCTCCCCATCTCCTTTTGCCACTTTCCTCTCTCACCTCATAATTTCATCCCTTGAGTATTCTCCCTTCCCAACAAATTCAACTTATGCCCTCTATCCATATATAACTGTAACCATATACACACACATTCACATATGTATTCATATGACCACACCCCCTTCTTCCATTATTTTCATAGTGAGAAAGATATCATCAGTCACAGTTATTGCTTTTCCATATAGGAATGTAAATAGTTCAACTTTGATAAGTTCCTTTTGATTTCTTTTCCCTGATTACCTTCTCAGGCATCTCTTGCTTCTTGTGTCTGGATGTCAAATTTTCTATTCAATTCTGGTTTTTTCCTCAAGAATGCTTGAAAGTCCTCTATTCCACTGAATGACCATATTTTCCCCTGAAACAAAATACTCAGTTTTGCTGGGTAGGTGACCCTTGGGTTCATTCCCAGTTCTTTTGCCCTCTGGAATATCATATTCCATGCCCTTCGATCCCTCAGTGTAGAAGCCACCAGGTCCTGGGCTATTCTGATTGTGTTTCCACAATATTGAAATTGTTTCTTCCTGGCTGCTTGGAGCATTTTCTCCTTGATCTGGGGATTCTGGAACCTGGCTATAATATTCCTGGGAGTTTTCTTTTTGGGATCTTTTTCAGGAGGTGATCTGTGGATTCTTTCAACCTCTATTTTGCCCTCTGGATCTAAAACATCAGGGCAGTTTTCCTTGAGAATTTCTTGAAGGGTGATTTCTTGGTTCTTTCCTTGATCATGGCTTTCAGGTAGTCCAATAATTTTTAAATTGTCTCTCCTGGATCTATTTTCCAGGTCAGTGGTTTTTCCCATGAGATATTTCACATTGCCTTCTAATCTTTCATTTGTTTGGACCTGCTTAACAGCATCTTGATTTCTCATAAAGTCATTAGCTTCCATTTTCTCCAGTCTAACTCTGAAGGAATGAATCTCCTCAGTGAACTTTTGAGATTCTTTTTCCATCTGGCAAATTCGACTTTTTAAGGCATTCTTCTCCTCATTGCCCTTTTGGCCCTCCTTTGCCATTTCAGTTAGTCTATTTTTTAAGGTGTTGTTTTCCTCAGTCAGGCTGTTGACCCTCATTTCATACTTTTCCTGCATCCTTCTCATTTCTCTTTCCAATTTTTCCTCCACTTCTCTTATTTGATTTTTAAAGTCCTTCTTAAGTTCCTCTATGGTCTGCAACCCGCTCATGTTTTCCCCTGGGGCTTTTGGAGCAGGACTTCTGACCTCACAGTCCTTTTCCTGCTCTATGCCCCCAAAATAGGAGTCTAGGGTTGCATTTTTCTGTTTCCTTTGCCTTGGTATGTTGCCACTTAAGTACTTGACTTTTGGGCTTGTTGCCACACTATGGCTTTAAGGCCAGATAGAGGAATTTTCATCCTGAACGTGTGGGGGGCAACTTCCGTTTCTGGCAAGCTGTAAACCCACCCACGACTTCCACCCTAGATCACAATCCAGATCCAGGGAGGTTAAAGCAAGAGCGATTACCCCCCAAGACTGATCGCTGCATCTCCCTACAAATTTGCAGGCTGGGAGCGGGATCTGCCTCTGAAAACTACAAAATGGCGTGTCTCTTCAGTGGCTTCTGGCCCCCAGGGGAGGGAGCCGACGCATTCCCTAATACCAGTCCCAAAGTCCATAGGACACTAACCTCTTACTTTGTCCTAGGCAAGTCTATGTTGATAATGCTGGAATCTCCACAGCTCCTGGTGTTCTGGGGTTCCTCCAGCTGGCTGCTGGCCTTGCTGCCCTGGGGCTAAAACCTCGGCTCATGCGGACCTGGGCTTGACTCGGCTCGGCTCCTGCGCTCTGTGCGCTGCCAGGTCCCAGACCGCTGCTCTGGTCCTTCCTGCAGGGCTGCTGGGCTCTCCTCAGCGGGAGTTTAGCTTCTCTGTGTCATTCTGTGGGTGCTGGGGCTCCAGAAGTTGTTCAGAGTCCCCTTTTCCATCGTTTGGGGGGAATCTGGGGGCAGAGTGGCTTGGATGAGCTGTTTCTACTCTGCCATCTTGGCTCCACCCCCCTTGAATAGAAAATTTGACATTCAGACGCAAGAGGCAAGAGATTCTTGAGAAGGTAAACAGGGAAAAGAAATCACTATGAAATTATCAACGTTGAACTATTTACATTCCTACAGGGAAAAATGATAACTGTAACTGATGAAACTTATCTCAGTAAGAAAATAGTTGAAGAAGGGTATATGGGCATATGAATACATATGTGAATGTGTGTGTATATGTTTTCAGGTATACATAGAAACAGGGCACAGGTCAAATTTAATAGGAAGGGATGATACTTAAAAGGTGAGGTTAAGAGGTGAGAGAGGAATGTGGTGAGGGGGAATATGGAGAGACAATGGGGTGAACTGTCTCATGTAGAGGAGGTGGGGGAAGGTGGTTGCAGGGGAGGGGAGGAACAGGAAGGCAAAAAGGCAAAACCTTATTCTCATTGAATTTGGACCAGGACGTGAATGGCATGCATACTAAATAGGGTGTCCCACCCTACAGGAGTGTGTGTGGGGGGAACGGGATGGGGGGAAGTTGTGGAGAGGAGGGTGGGCTGCTGGGGAGGGAATTTGGAAGCACCCACTTTTGAAAAGGGACAGGATCAAGGTGGGGAGTGGACCAGTTGGGAGGTGGAATGGGAGGGTGGGAAATATAGTTAGTCTTTTACAATATATCTACTGCTATGGCAATGTTTTGCATAGCTACACATGTACAGCATATACTGAGTTGCTTATCCTCCTTTAAAATCAAATTTAAGAAATATATAAATACTATGATTAATACTATTTTGAATATAATTGGGAGATAAGATGTGCATATATTGGGGCATGGGGATTCACCTTGCCCTACTGGAAAAGTCGAAGGGGGTATGGGAGAAGAGATGGGAGAGAGCACATTGGATGAGGAGATATCTTGTAGGACTGTTATTCTGGGGTGGTGGGTAGGGGAAAAAATTGTAACTTAATATCTGACGGAAAATGAATGATGTAAACCAGAAATCAATAAAGCATTTGAAAAAAAAGAAAAAAGAGAGAAAATAGAGTTCTTAGATCTGCATTCAGACTCAGTTCTTTCTCTGGATACAGATAGCATATTTCATCTTGAATCTTGTCTTGGATCTTGTCTTAGATCCCTGTATTACTGCGAAGAGCTAATTTTCTCATTACATAATGTTGCTGTTGCTGTTACTGTGTAAAATATTCTCCTGGTTCTGTTCACTTCATTCAACATAAATTAATGTAAACTTTTCCAGGTTTTTTTGATGTTCACCTGCTTATCACTTCCTATAGTTTATGGTTTATACATTTATAACTAGATATTTATATACCACAACTTGTTCAATCATTCCCCAGTTGATGGGCATCCCCTCAATTTCCAATTCTTTGCCACCATAAAAAGAGCTGCTATAAATATTTTTGTACATGTAAGTCCTATTCCCTTTTTTATGTTATCTTTGGGATATAGGCATAGTAGTAGTATTGATGAATCAAAGGATATGCACAATTTTATAGCCCTATGGGCAGAGTTCCAAATTGCTCTCCAGAATGGTTGGTTGGATCAATTCACAACTTCATCAACAATGCATCAGTGTTCCAATTTTCCCACATCTTCTCCAGCATTTATCATTTTTCTGTTTTGTCATATTAGTCAATCTGATAGGTGTGATGTAGTACTCGGAGTTGTTTTGATTTGCATTTTTCTAATCAATGGTGATTTAGAGCATTTTTTCATATGGCTATAGATAGCTTTAATTTCTTTCTCCAAAAACTATCTGTTCATATCTTTTGACCACTTATCAGTTGGATAATGACTTGCATTCTTATAAAATTTGACTTAGTTCTCTATATATTTAAGAAATGAGGCCTTTCTCAGAGACAATGGCTGTAAAAATTGTTTCCCAGCTGTTTCTCTTCTAATCTTGGTTGCATTGGCTTTGTTTTTGCAAAACTTTTAATATTTAATGTAATCAAAATTATCTACATTGCCTTTCATAACGTTATCTATCTCCTTTTTGGTCATAAAATCCTTCCATTCTCCATAGATCTGACAGTTAAACTATTCCTTGCTCTCCTAATTTGCTTATAGCATCACCCTTTATGTCTAAATTATGTACCCCCAAAACAGATTATTTCAGCTAAATAAAATGTAAGTTTTTCATGAAAAAAAGATCAGTGCATCTAGGGTAATAAGAGAAAGTGTCAATTGGGAAGAAAAATCTTTGTATTATGTATCTCTGATTATATATATATATATATATATATATATATATATATATATACACACACACACACATATATATATATATATAAAACTAGGAAGCAAGTGAAAATGACTTGCCATAAGCACTTTCTCAAATGGAGGTTTTTCTGGGAGTTTTCACAAAGTTCAGTTCTTGAACCAGGGCTAGCTTTCTCTTAAGTTCAGAGCCAGCTCTCTTCTTTGCTGTCATGCATCACAATTTTAAAAATCTTTTTTATTAATTAATTTGTTTTTAGTTTTCAACATTCATTTCCACAAGATTTTGAGTTCAAGATTTTCTCCCCATCTCTTCTCTCCCCTCCACCCCAAGATGGTGTGCATTGTTATTACCCCTTTCCCCAGTCTGCCCTCCCTTCTATCACCTTATCTTATCCCCTTACCCATTACTTTCTTGTAGGATGAGATAGATCTCTATATCCCATTCCCTGTATATCCTATTTCCCAGTTGCATGTAAAAACAATTTTTAACATTCATTTTTAAAACTCTGAGTTCTGCATTCTCTCTTCTCCTTCCTCACCAATCCTCATTGAAAAGGCAAGCAATTCAATATAGGTTATATGTAGTTATGGAAATCACTTCCATGCAGTGAAATAGTAACTATATTTCTCTTCATGATACCCCACCCCCTATTTATTCTATTTATGACCCTCTTCCTCCTCAAAAGTGTTTCCTTCTGACTACCCCCTCCCCAAATATGCCCTCTCTTATATCATCCCACTCCCCGTATGCCCTCCCCCCTGCTACTTTCCTGTAGGGTAAGATACCCAAATGAGTGTATTTGTTATGCTCTCCTTAAGCCAAATATGATGAGAGTAAGATTCACTCACTGCCTCTCGTCTCCCCCTCTTCCCCTCCATCGTAAAAGCTTTTTCTTGCCTCTTTTATGTGAGAATTTATCCCATTCTAACTCTACCTTTCTTCTTCTCCCAATATATTCCTCTCTCACCTCTTAATTTATTTTTTAGATATAATACCCCTTTATTTCATTGAACGTTCATTTCTTCTGCTGAAGCATTATACTCAGGTTTGCTGGGTAGGTAATTCTTGGTTTTAATATATTTCCTTTGACCTTAAGAATATCATATTCCAAGCCCTCTTCTCTCTCTCTCTCTCTCTCTCTCTCTCTCTCTCTCTCTCTCTCTCTCTCTCTCTCTCTCTCTCTTTACCTTTTGGAGGGGGTAGGGCAAGGCAGTTGGCATTAAGTGACTTGCCCAAGGTCACATAGCTAGTAAGTCTTACTTATCTGAGGCTGAATTTGAACTCAGGTACTCCTAATTCCAGGGCCAGTATTCTATTCACTGTGCCACCTAGCTGCCCCCCTTTTCTCTTAATGTAGAAGTTTCTAGATCTTATGTTATCCTGATTGTGTTTCCACAATAGTTGAATTATTTCTGGCTACTTGAAGTATCTTCTCCTTGACCTGGGAGCTCTGGAATTTGGCTACAATATTCTTAGGGAAGAGATCATTTTAGGATCTCTTTCAAGAGATGATCAGTGCCTTTTTTCAATTTCTATTTTACCCTCTGGTTCTAGAATATCAGGGCAGTTTTCCTTAATAATTTCTTGAAAGATGATATTTAAGCTTCTTTTTGGTCATAGCTTTCAGGTAGTCCAATAATTTTAAAATTATCTCTCCTGGATCTATTTTCCATGTTGGTGGTTTTTCCAATGAGATATTTCACATAGTCTTCTATTTTTTTCATTCTTTTGGTTCTGTTTTATAATTTCTTGATTTCTCATAGAGTCATTAGCTTCCATTTACTTCATTCTAATTTGGAAGGAATTATTTTCTTCAGTGAGCTTTTTGACCTCCTTTTCCATTTGGCCAGTTCTGCTTTTTAAAGCATTCTTATCCTCATTTACTCTTTGGACCTCTTTTGCCATTTGAATTGTCTACTTATTAAGGTATTATTTTATTCAGTATTTTTGAGGTCTCCTTTAGCAAGGTGTTGAATTGTTTTTCATTATTTCCTTCCATCACTCTTATTTCTCTTTCCAATTTTTCCTCTACTTCTCTCACTTTAGCTCTTCTATGGCATGAGACCAATTCACATTTTTTGGAAGCTTTTGATGAAGGAGCTTTGATTTCATTGTCTTCTTTTGGTTGTATTTTTTGATCTTCTTTGTTACCAAAGTAAGATTCTATAGTCTGAGTTTTTTAAACTCTGTTTTCTCATTTTCCCAGCCTTGACTTTCTAATTCTTTGTCAAGGTAGGACTCTATTTCCAATGAGGGTGGTTGTACTGTTCCAGACTTCAGGAGTTTTGTGCAACTGTTTTCAGAGCTACTTCTAGGGCCCTGTAAATTTTCAGCTCTTTCAAGGTGGTATGATCAAAGGAGAGGTGTTTAGATCTTACCCAAACCCCTTCAAATACCTGTAAAAATGACTCTAAACAAGTTCTAGAGTAACAGAACCCAAAAAATTACAAAGTGAAAGAAATTTCTAGCCCAAGACAACCTGAAAGGTTGACAGGAAAGGTCTGTTGCCCTACACTAGGAGAGGAGTGCATTCCAGTGCAAAATATGCCAGTGCAGACCAGACCCCAGTAAACCTGGAGCAGACCTCAGGGGTCTTAATCAGTGGTAGCTGTGGTGGTGTCCAGAGTTTTCAGCCCATAAATGACAAAGATAACTTAGGTTAGTAGGAAAGGTCTGTTAAAACTGGGAGAGAGAGGAATCCAGGTCAGTCCTGGGGTGGGGTGCAGTGGAGGTAGAATGGGAGTGACTGATCCTGAAGCTCTTGGCCCACAGATGGTTCAGGCAGCAACAATGATATTCCAGAGGTCAAAGGATCTAGTGTTAAAATCAAGAATTACATACCCAGCAAAACTCAATATATTCCATCAGGGGAAAAAATGGATATTCAATAAAAGAGAGGACTTTCAATCATTCTTGGTGAAAAGAGTAGTGCCAAATAGAAAATTTGACTTTCAAATATAAGATTCAAGAGAAGCATGAAAAGGTAAACAGGAAAGGGAAATCATATGGGTCTAAAAGTTGAGGTCATGTTTACATTCCTATATGGAAAGATTATATTTGTAACTCATGAGACCTTTCTTAGTATTAAGGTAATTGAAGGGAAATACACACACACACACACACACACACACACACACACACACTCAGAGGGCACAGAGTGAGTTGAATATGAAGGGATGCTATCAAAAAAAATAAAATTAAGGGGTGAGAGAGAAGAATGTACTTGGAGAAGGAGAAAGGGAGGGGTAGAATGTGACAAATTATCTCACACAAAAGAGGCAAGAAAAAGCTTTTACAGTGGAGGGGAAGAGGGGGAAGGTAAGAGGGAGTAAGTGAACCTTACTCTCATTGGATTTGACTTAAGGAGGGAATAACATAACACTCAATTGGATATGAAAATCTATCTTACCCTACAAGAAAGTAGGGGGGAAGGGAATAAAAGAGTGGAGGGTGATAGAAGGGAAGACAGATTGGGGGAGGGGGTAATCGGAAGGCAACACTTTTGAAGAGGGTCAGAGTCAAGGGAGAGAATAGATAAATGTGGAGGTGGGATGGGATGGAGGGAAATGTTAATCTTTCACAACATGATTATTATGGAAGCATTTTGCATGACTGCGTATTTACAACCTATATCTAATTGCTCAATGAGGGTGGGTGGGGAGGGAGGAAGAGAGAAAATTTGAAACTTAAAATTTTTAAAATGAATGCTAAAAATTGCTTTTACATGCATCTGGGAAATAAGATATATAGGCAAGGGGGTATAGGGATCTATCTTGCCCTATAGGAAAAAGAAGGGAAAGGAGAAAAGGGGGAGGTGATAGAGGGGAGGGAAGATTGGGGGAAGGGGTAATCAGAATGCATACAGTCATGGGGTGAGGGGAGAGCAGAGATGGGGAGAAAATTTGGAACTCAAAATCTTGTGGAAGTGAATGTTGAAAAATAAAAATAAATTAATTAATAATAAGATTTCAAAAATATGTTCAGAGGAAAGGATAGGTAGAATCCCATGGCTTACAACCTATAAAGTCCAAACAAGAAGAATGTGAAACTTTTAAGAATTAAACTCTGAAAAAACAAACAATTCTAGTGAGATAGAAATAGAAATCCTGTCTAAAAGATCACCATGAATGTTCAGGTGACTCCAACTAATTTAGATTTAATTTTTCCTTGAATTTATGGAATAAAACAAGTATTTCCATAACATAGTACAATAAAAAAAAAGATGATTGCACATAAAAAAGAGAAAGAAAGAAAGGCCTGGATTGAACTGAATATGATGCTGTGATTCTGAAAGAAATGAAACCATTGGGAGAGATAGAAAGGAATAATTATCTCATACAAATGAGTCATAAAAGGAAAAACTGATGCAGAAGAAGCTAGTAGGGGGGAGGGTGGGTAGTGATGGAACCTTATTCTCATCAGCAATGGGATAAAGAATGATATATACATGTCTAGAAGGATATAAAAATCTTATAAATTCAGAAAGAAATAAGGGGGCAAGGGGATGGGGTGGGGTGAGAGAATGAGGGAGGAAATTTTACAGATGGGTAGGTTAAGGAATAGGAGGGAAAGGTAGAGGTAAAAGCAGAGGAGTGAGGAAAGCTACAGTAAATAGGATATGAAGGATAGTGAGGAATAATAGGAAGAATGAAAACATATGAAAAGTAGTTGTAGCTTAGAATGAGAATGGTACTAATTTGCCCATAAAACAGAAATGGATAGCAGATTAAAAATTTAAATTCAACCGTGTTTTCAGCAAACATAAAAATGAGAGATACACACAAAGATAAAATAAAGAGTAGGAGTAGAATTTTACATATAGAAAAAAGCAAAGAGAGTAATCATTATCTCAGACAAAGAGTTAAAATAGATTAAGTGAAAAATAAAGAAATTATACCACATGTTAATATTATTCAATGTTCTTTTGGATTATTTAAAATTTCCCAACAATATAAAATACCTGAGCATATACTTGCCAAAACAGACACAGAAATTATATGAATATAAACAGAAAGCACTTTTTTATACAAATAAACTCAGATCTAAGTAATTGAAATGACATTTATTATTCATGGGTGGGTAAAGTAAAAACTATATATATATATAATTAATATATTAATTAATAATCATATATAATTAATAATTAATATATAAATATTTAATATATATTAACACATTTGATTTTAAAATGTTGAATTACAGATTCTTTCTCTTCTTCCCTTATCACCCACCCTTATTGGGAAGATAAGCAATTCAATATAGGTTGTACATGTGTAGCTATGCAAAACATTTCCATAGTGGATATACTGTGAAAGATTAACTATATTTCCCTCCATCCTATCCCACCCCCACTTGTTCTATTCTCTACTTTGACACACAAAAGTGTGCTTCCAACTTCTAACTTCCAACTTCCAACTTCCCTCCCCCCACAAACTGCTCTCCCCTCCAACATCCCCCCTCTTATCCCCTTCCCCCCTACTCTCCTGTATGTTGAGATACCCTATTTAGTGTGTATGTCATTCCCTCCCTAAGCCAAATTCAAAGAGAGTAAGGTTGACTCATTCCCTTTTCCCTTCCTGTTCTTTCCCTTCATTGTAAAAGTTTTCTTTTGCCTCTTCTGTGTGAGATAATTTACCCCATTCTGTCTCATCCCATGTCCTCTCATTATATTCTGCTCTCACCTCTCAATTACACCTTTTAATTATCACCCCTTCCTATTTAATTGGTCCTGTGCCCTCTGTCTATGTATACCTGTACACACACACACACACACACACACACACACACACACACACACACACACACCTATATATATGCACTCACATGTCTATTCATATGCCCATATACCCTCCTATATAGACGTATATATGTATGTATACATATATATGTATATGTACATATACATATATATATATATATATATATATATATATATATATATATATATATATATTCCCTTCAACTATTCTCGTACTGAGAAAAGTTTCATAAGTTACAATCATCGTTTTTCCACATATGAATGTAAATAGTTCAATTTTGACAAGTTCCTTATGATTTCTTTTCCCTGTTTACCTTCTCATGCTTCTTGTATCTGAATGTCAAATTTTCTATTCAACTCTGTTTTTTCATCAAGAATGCTTGAAAGTCCTCTATTTTATTGAATGACCATATTTTCTCCTGAAACATGATACTCAGTATTGCTGGGTAGGTGATTCTTGGTTTTAATCCCAGCTTGTTTGACCTCCAGAATATTATATTCCAAGCCCTTCAATCCCTCAGTGTAGGGTAGAAGGTGCCAGGTCCTGTGTTATCCTGATTGTTTTTCCAAGATATTAAAATTGTTTCTTCTTGGCTGCTTATAATATTTTCTCCTTGATCTGGGAATTCTGGAACCTGGCTATAATATTCCTAAGAGTTTTCTTTTTGGGATCTTTTTCAGGAGGTGATCAGTAGATTCTTTCAACCTCTATTTTGCCCTCTGGGTCTAAAACATCAGGGCAATTTTCCTTGATAATTTCTTGAAGGATGATTTCTAGGTTCTTTTTTTGATCATGGCTTTCATGTAGTACAATAATTTTTAAATTGTCTCTCTTGGACCTGTATTTCCAGGTCAGTGTTTCCCCAGTGAGATACTTCACATTGCTTTCTATTTTTTCATTTGTTTGGATCTTTTTAATAGTATCTTGATTTCTCATAAAGTCACTAACTTCCATTTGCTCCAGTCTAATTCTGAAGGAGTTATTCTCTTCAGTGAGCTTTTGAGATTCTTTTTCCATCTGGCAAATTTGGCTTTTTAAGGCATTCTCCTTCTAATTGACTTTTTGAACCTCTTTTGCCATTTGAGTTAGTCTATTTTTTTTTTTTTTTGCGATTTTTGGAGGGAAATTGGGGTTAAGTAACTTGCCCAAGGTCACACGGCTAGGTTTTTTCGTTTGGGTGTGCGTTAAGTGTCTGAGGCCAGATCCGAACTCAGGTCCTTCTGACTCCAGGGCCAATGCTCTACTCACTGCACCACCTAGCCGCCCCGAGTTAGTCTATTTTTAAGGTGTTAATTTCTTCAGTCAGGTTGTTGACTCTCTTTTCATGATTTTCTTGCATCATTCTCATTTCTCTTCCCAATTTTTCCTCTACTTCTCTTATTTGGTTTTCAAAATCCTTTTTAAGTTCCTCTATGGCCTGTAACCAATTCATATTTTTCTTGAAAGCTTTTGGTGCAGCAGGTCTGACTTCATTGTCTTCCTCGTGTTCCATGTTTTGATCCTTTTTGTCCCCCAAATAGGAGACTATTGTCAGATTGTTCTGCTTGCTTTGCTCCCTTTGCTTGGTCATGTTGCCACTCAATTACTTGACTTTTGAGCTTTTTACCAAGGTAGAACTCTGCTTCCAGAGAGAGGAGCTTCAAATCACTGGGCTTTTCTCAGCTGCTGGAGCTATTATTTGGGTGCCCTCTCTGAAGCTTCCACAGGCTCTGGCAAATTGGTCACTCACCCCAGCAACTCCATCCTAGACAACAATCCATATCCAAGCAGGTTAAAGCAAGTACAATTACCCCTCAGACTTGTTGCTTGGTCCCCATACAATCTGCAGGCCAGGAACTCTGAAGCAGTCACAAGGTGGCCACTGCATGGCGTCAAGTCTCAGCTGCTTCTCCCTCTGGGGTCAGAGACTGGACCATACTCCCGGACCCCCTGTTCCCAAAGTCCACTGACCTTTCACTTTGTCTTTGGCATTTATGGATTGATAATCCTGGAGACAGCCACGGCTACTGGTGATCCACTCTCCTTAAATCCCTCCAGCAGGGGCTGGTCAGGCCCACCCTGAGGCTAAAGCCCTCGGCTCATGGGGGGCCTGGGCTCTGCTCCCAGAGCGCTGTGCTGGCCCCTTCCTGCTGGCTTTTAGGACTACCTTCAGTAGGGGCTTAGTTTCTATCTGTCACTTTGTGGGTTCTGTAGCTCTATATTTTTTAGAGTCATTTTTTTACATGTATTGGAGGAGGTGGAAGTGGGAGCCATGAGGAAGTACCATTTCTACTCCACCATCTTGGCTCAACCCCCCAAAATCATTTTTAAAGTGAAATTTTACCTAAGTAATTTATGCATTCAATGTCATCCCAATGAAATTACTAAAAGAAATTATTTTACTAAGTTAGAAAATATAATAAAGTTTATTTGAAAGAGCAAAAGGTCAGGAATGTCAAAGAAGCCAGGAAAAAAAGATGTAAAGGAAGTAGATTCATCAGCATCACACCTTAAACTATATTATAAGGGAGAACATTGTTGAAGCATTAAATGGATAACTTCAATTATTTTAAATAAAAAATTTCTTGTATAAAAAAAAACTTATGTAGCCAATAATAGAAGGAATGCAGAAAATTGGGGGAAAAGCAACTTTCATAGGCAATCTCTCAACTAGGATGTGATTCTATGGTGTAGGAGATGATGAATTGGTTGATTTAGAAAAACACGGAAAGACTTGGACTTATGAAGAAAGATGCTATCTACCTTCAGAGAAAAAGATGAAAAGTAAACATAAAATGGTTTTAGGTATATGTGTATGAGTGCGTATGTATATATAATATGTGTATCTTTATAGATGTATATGTATGTGTGTATATATTTATGTATGTGTGTGTGTGTGTATAACTATGTTTAATTGTAGCCTTCTCTAGGGTGGGGGGAGAGGGAAAGGAAAATAAAGTAAAAAGTGAATTGTAGAGAACAAAAGGAAACCAACAAGCATGCAAAACTGGGCAGCTTTGAAAATGATATGTAGTATTTATTAATAGGTTTTCTTGAAATGGAAATGTCTTGTTTTATATTGAATCCTTTCTTATGGTCTGCTATAAACATGGTAACTTTTTTTCTTTTCCCATTCTGTATTTAAGTTTAAAAATTTAAGAAAAATTTCCAAAAATACATAGCCTCATTATTCATAAGCATTTTGATTATATGGATTCTGAAATATAATTGGTGTTTACTGAATCATTATGATCATTAATTTTGATAGCACTTTATTCTTTGGTGGGCAAGACCCTCTTCTATCACTGGCCTGATGATATGTCTATCGAGACAGAGGGAGATGAGAATTTGCCAATAAGAAAACTGGTGGCACAACAAGGGAATAAATCATCCTCATTGAAGTATTTTGTTTCTATTTCTCCTAGAATTTGTACTCCTCTACCACTCATTATCTTCCCTTTGATTCCTTATGGGTCATGGCCCTGCTGCCTGTTCTTTGTTATGTTTCCATAATTTACCTATTCTTCTTCTCTCCAGGGTCCTCCTCCCAGAAAATTCAGAGCAGCATTCCTCTGGCAGTTACCTGCAGAAGTTACACCAGACTTAAGACAATTAAAGCCATCACAATTCATATTACTGCAATCTTAGTTGATCACCTCGAAACTTTCAAAACATTCACAGATGTGTTGAGTCCTCTGCCCACCGTAATTTCTATTATCTTTCCAGCCTCCTCAATCTAACAGCTGAAAAACTACCCAGAAAGGAGCATAGGGAATTTTCTTCCATTTTTATTGCTCAGTTCCAGGAGTACCAATTCTAGCTTTTGATAATTGTCCTAATTTTAGTTCTAGAAAATTGTTCATAAGACTGGAATAACAAGAAAGTTGAGTTAAATGATCTCCCACTGCTTGCAGTTTTAACATTCTTTGCCATATTTCATTGATGATTCAGAAGCTACTTTGGGTTCCTGTACTAAGTAGACACAGATAAAGTACTTTAAGATTTGCATCAGCCCTTTAATCTTCACAACAACCTTACAAAGTAGGTTTTATTGTTGCTATTATTTTATGCTATCTTTAGAAAGTGGGGCTAAAAGAATCTGAAAGTCTGGGTTTGAGTCTTGAATTTTTCCACTTACTGCCTGAATGACCTAGAGCATAGCAGTGAACCTTTTCTGGGTCTTAGTTTCCTTAGTTAAATGAAAGATGGGGCTAAGTGTTTTTTACAGTCTCTCTTAGATTTAACATTTTCTAATTTTGGAATCTCTTAGTCTATACTTGGGTGCTGAGAAAGGATACACATTTATAGAATTTTTTTCAAGAGACTAGCTATTAAAATGGGATATTATGAGAAAATATGAATAGATGGGAAGGACCACAAACTAAGGACATAATTATGTAATTTCTTAAGCTTGCATTTGGTATAAATGACCACTTAATGTGATCAATTTTAACTGTCATTAATTTCTTCAACTTCTACCTCTTTCAGGAATCAAACACCAAAAATAAATTATTGGAGTTCTGCAGTTATAAAAGAGATAAAGAGAATCATTTTCAGGTAAGAACAACAAAGTGTCGTTTCCCATTTCATTCAGATGATTAAGTCATGAACAATTGTTGCTCCCTTTTCTAAAAGCTTAATCTTTCCTTTGATCTTGGGGCGAAAAAACACCTTGAGAAATCGTATGGTCTATTGACTTGCTTTCATCAGAAATCGGTCTTACTCATCACAAACTAATGATGTAGTTTCAGCAATCATCCCTCTCTTTCATGTATCTCAATATCTTTTCCTCCAATGACTCCTTCCCATTTGCCTACAAACATGCTCAGGAAGGGGAGTGCGAGTGAATGTTTAACAATTAGCTTACTGAAAAAAGTATAGAGTATGCATTTTTAGGTTTAATTTGCATGATTAAAATTTTCATCTTTTTCTTAAGTCTAAACAATAAAAAACTCCAACTATGAAGCCTTGATTTGTACTATTTGCTGATTTCTGAGATGTTAAATGCTGAAAATTTGACAAACAGCTCTTAGAATCCAACACACACACGCGTCCAAGTATGCCAGTGTTTTTACTTTTCTAAAATTTATTTTAAAAATTAAAAAAAAAATTTTGCTTTTAGGAGAGGGGAAGGCAGGGCAATTGGGGTTAGGTGATGTGCCCAAGGTCACATGGCTGGTAAGTGTTAAATGTCTGAGGCTGGATTTGAACTCAGGTTCTCCTGACTCCAAGGCCAGTGCTCTTCACAAGGCAGTGCTATTCACTGCTCTACCTAGTTGCCCCTACTCTTTTTTTTTTTTGAGTCATCTCTTGACTATGCTAATCATACAATGACTATGTCATCTCTTTTCTGCCTTTCTGTGATCATTATTTTGATAGAGTTGTCCATACCCAGTAGCTATATCATCATACCATACTTTCTCTCCTTATGGCCTCTTGGAAAATCTGGCTTCTGCTGCCACCACTCTACTGAAATTGCTCTCTCAAAAGTCACTAGTGGCTCCCTAGTTATCAAATCTAATGGTCTTTAAGTTTTAGCCCTCCTCTTCTTCTTTGATCTCTTTAATGTTTGAGGGGTTTTATTAACCCCAGTTTATAGCCTTAGGCTTCAGAGATATCACACTCTTGTGGTTTTTCTCCTACCCCTCCAACTGCTCCTTTTCTGGTTCTTACCTTCTTTCCCCTTTCTTAATGTGTATATTCCTCAGTAGTCTGGGTCTGGTTTTCTTCTCTCTCTCTAAATTTTTACCCTTGCCATTTTCTATATGTCACCTGTATCCAGAGAGCCAGCCTTGAAGTAAGACTAGGTTCATTCCCCTCCTCTGTGTGACCTTGGGCAAGTTGATTAACCTCTCTAGTGTTCTAGGTAGTTTGCTAGGACAGATATTTGGTGAGGAAGTGCCAACCTGCTTTGATAGAGAATGTTTCCTTAGGCAGATTTTCTCTGTATTTTTGAAATCACAAGTCCAACCTCTATTCTTTTATGACTTTAAACATACCTTACATATGTGCTTTCATTTTATGTTTGTAATCACCCTCTGAGGTAGGGCATGCAAATATTCAATTATCCTTATTTTATAGATGAGGAAAGTGAGGCTCATAGACTTTGAATAAATGCTCTGGTTTGATGATTTTATAGTGAACATTTCTTGGGCATTCACAGTAGTGAGTGTTCTGGGCAGCACACTATACCGAAGGACTCTAGTAGGTCTTCCATAATCTTTTGAATTTCTGCTTCTTCTACTTTTTTAAATAAAAAAAGAAGTTTATTGGTGCTGCTTGTTTTTAGGCAGCTTATGTTTCCTTGGCATCTGTTAATGGCTGGCACGCAGTGACACTTAAAAAATGTTTATTGACTAACTGATTGGCTGTCTTTCCCTCATTAATCTCCCTGAGAGCTATTCCTTAAAACAAAGGATGGTTATATATATTATAAAATATATAATATATACTTTCCATTTGTTCATTGGTTTTGCAAAATTTGTTTTACTCTTTTTAAAAACCATTCTTTGTTTTAAGAGATAGTGTGCATATATATATGTTATATATATACATATATGTGCATATATATGTATATTGCATGCAGTGTTTCACACATATGGGCCCTATGTCTTCAAAGAAGCAGGGAGAGATATTGACTCATATGGCTTCTTTGGGCCCGAGTCTATTCTCTACAGTGGTGTGGGAGGCAAAAATTAATTCAATTTTATACTGCTTTTATGCTCTACTTTAGTAGATGGTTAGTGTCCAGAATGAGACAAATGATTATCCTCTTTCTAAATATGTCTACACGGAGATACTGTGTTTATTTTGGGAAGGACTTTGACAGATTGGAGGATATTCAAGCAAGGATGACATTGGAGAAATTGACAGGATTGGAGACTATGCCATGTAAGGAATAGTCGAAGGAACCAGGGCTATTTAACCTAAAGAACAAGAGATTTAATGGGTGTGGTATTCCTATCTTCAAGTGCAGAAGGACTGTTACATAGAAGTCTTGTTTGCTTGGCCTTAGAGACAGTTTAGCGTGTTGGGTGGGGAGTAGGAGGATGACTTATTGTGATCACTCAACAAGCATTTATTAAGCATCTTTTGTTATTGTCATGTCACTCTTTGTGACCCCATTTGTGGTTTTCTAGGCAAAGATACTGGATTTTCCATTTCCTTCTAAAGTTCATTTTACAGATGAGGAAACTGAGGCAAACAAGGTTAAGTGACTTCCCCTGGGTCACATAGCTAGTAAGTGTCTGAGGCCAGATTTGAATTCATGAAGATAACTCTTCCTGACTCCCAGGCCAGTGCTCTAACCACTGTGATACCCAGCTGCCTAGCTGCCTACTAGAGGCCAGAAAAGTATCTGAAATGGAATCAGTTGCTTCAATAGGTAGTGAACTTGTCTATCTCTGGAGGTCTCAAAGCAAAGGTTAGATGATCAGGGACATTCAAGGCAGGACTTCATGCTTAGCCTTAGGCTGGGCTAGATACCCTCAAAAATTGTTCTATCTCTGAGATGATAATATTTCAGTGGCCTCATAACAGGTTGTTCCACCTTTGCTCTCTCTTCCATCCAATCTGTCTTTTACACTGCTTCCAAAATGGCAATATCATAATTGCTCCAAAAACTTCAATGATTCTCTATTGCCTGCTCAGTAAAGTTCCATCACTTTTTTCCTGATGTCATTGCCCTCAGAAACTTCTGTCCCCTTGCTTTTCCAGGTTAATCTGATATTCCTACCTAAACAAAATCCATGCTCCAGCTTAACCAGGACACTTCCTGTTCACAGTGCTCCGTTTCCTAACTCTATGCTATTGGGCATTATTCCTTAAGCCTTGCTGAATGCCTGTGTGAATGGACTCCAGTGTGACTTCCTCCATGAAGCCTGCTCCGATGACCCCAATTAGTAACAGTTTCTTACCCCTTGGCATCACTAGAGTACTTTGTTTTAGACCTCTTCCTACTACAGTGGAAAGAGCATTAACCTTCAAGTCAGGAGATTTAGGTACAGATTCTATCTCTACCTCATAGCTTCTCCATAATCAAGTCATTCAAGCTTTCTGAGCTTCAGTTTCCTACTTCAGGGAAAGAAGATAATGTGTACTACTTGTCTTACAGAGCTACCGTAAAGAAAGTACTGTGTAAAACTTGGAGCACCATGGAAATACGCATTATTGTTATTCTGGCTTATTAGAATTATTGGTAGCATAGCTTAGACTTATAAGATAAGAGTGTTGGACTTGGATGCAAGAAACCCAGGGTTCAAATCCGACCTTAGACACTAGCTAAGTGACAGGTCAAGTCACTTAACTTCGTTGTGTTTCAAGTAATATGCTAGGATTTATCTACTCGAATCTCAGATGTGGTGGAGAGAGACCTCCATGCTAATAAAATTAAAGATCCTTAGCCTAGTGGTCTAAGTATTATAATAACCTGTGAACACATATCCCTCTACTAAACCTGGGTTGAATAATGCTTTTTCTGTGAAAATCTCTATAATCTCCTTAACTCAAAAATAGTTCTCCTTCCCACTACCATTCTCAATTTCATTAAGCAGACTTAAAAAAAGTTTCTTATAAATGATTATTAATTAGTTTTATATGTCTTATATGTTCTTTCTCTTTCTGACATTTCTTTCCCATTCTGACATTATAAGCTCTTCAAGGGAAAAGAGTCTATTTTACTTAAATCTTTGCATTTCTGCCTTACACAGCACATTGTGTTGCTGTTAAGTTAATTTCAGTTGTGCCCAATTCTTGGTGACCCCATTTGGATTTTCTTAGCAAAGATACTGGAATGGTTGGTTTGCTATTTCTTTCTCCAGCTAGCTCCAGCCAATAACAGATCGAAAGACTGGGGTAAACAGGGTTAAGTGATAGAGACATGGCTAATAAGTGTCTGAGGACAGATTTGAACTCAGGAAGACGAGTCTTTGGATTCCAGGCCCAACACTCTATCCACTTAGCAATGAGCTATCTAGCTACTCCACAGACAAGCAGTATGGCATGGTAAATAGAGGACTGGCCTTGGAGTCATAAATACCTGAATTCTGTTACATGTTACTAAATGTTTAACAACCAGCTCTCTGTGAAAACAAATTCCATATACTTTTAAGTTTAATCTTCATCACTAATATCTCCTTAGTAACTTAGTAACTAAGTCTAGACAATCAGCAAAATAATGAGTCAAGCCCTGATTTGTAGCATTGCTGATTTTGAAGTGTAGAAATTTAGCAATTGGCTGGAACTAGCTCCAGCAACCCCTGCCTGGATTCAAGTTCTCCCTCTGATACATACTTGGTGTGTGGCCATGGGCAGATCATTTAACTTTTTTTTGGTACTGTAGAAATAGCTCTTAAGTTATACAGCAATTTCCACGCTTGGAAGAACTTAATGAAATCCTTGGTTGAAGGCTATGCAGACTGAAGTACTACAATAGGACAAATCTAAAGTTTTCCTTATAACTTAAAAACCAAAACAAGAGCCAAAAAATTTAACCTAGTTCAAAAATATGGGTGATGGTTTTATTTGTAAAGACTTGGAGGAAAGATAATTCCTCAAGCTTATTCATGCCTGGTAGCCTTCTCTTGAAGAAAATTCCCTCCCTCATCACTTTGGTTCATTGCTTCTGTGGCCTTTTCCATTTTAAATGGCATAAAGGAATTCAGAGGAGAAGGAAAAAATCATGAAACATTCATTTAAAAAAGGAAGTGCCTAGTGCTTAGTAAAGAGACATTGATAAGATGCACTTATCATTGCAAATTGTCAAAAATTGGCAAGTATTTAGGAAGACCAAGATGGAAGGTGAAAATTTATTTCTTGACCTTGGCCTTGTTTTTCTTAGCAGGTCTCCACTATGAATGACCAGGAAGCAAACAACCACTCAGAGGAGACTGACTTCATTTTTGTAGGCTTCCGAGTCCAACCAGAACTTCGTATCTTTCTCTTTCTGGCTTTTCTATTTGTCTATAGCATGGTCCTCTTGGGGAATGTTGGCATCCTGGCCATCATCCTGATTGATCCCCGACTGAACACACCAATGTATTTCTTCCTAGGGAACCTTTCCTTCATTGATCTCTCCTACTCTTCTGCTGTGGCACCAAAAGCTATGGCCAATTTCTTATCATCAAGTAAGTCCATTTCCTTTGTGGGCTGTGCGGTTCAGTTTTTCTTCTTTGTCCTATTCATGGTAGCAGAGGGTTTTGTCTTGGCAGCCACGGCCTATGACCGCTTTGTGGCCATCTGCTCCCCACTACAGTATTCTGTCCGCATGTCAAGGCGCCTTTGTACCCAGCTTATGGTGGGTTCTTACTTTTGTGGCTGGGTCACCTCTATTCTCCTAGTCAGTATCACCTTTACTTTGTCCTTTTGTGCCTCTCGAGTTATTGACCACTTTTACTGTGACTCCCACTCAATTGAAAAGATCTCATGTTCCAACATTGTCATCAATCGAATGGTGTCATTAACCCTATCAGGAATCATTATTTTGCCCACTCTGATAGTCATCATGGTATCCTATGTTTACATTGTGTCCACCATCCTGAAGATCCGATCTTCTGAGGGTCGAATGAAAGCCTTCTCCACTTGTGGGTCCCACCTTGGCGTGGTGAGTTTGCTGTATGGAGCTGCTTTCTTTGTGTATCTGATTCCCCCCAACAACCCTGAGCTGCGTAAAGTGGCTTCTGTGTGTTATACCCTCATTACTCCCATGCTGAACCCACTCATCTACTCTCTAAGAAACAAAGATGTCAAAGAGTCTTTGAAAAGAATTTTAGGGAAGGCAAAAGCTTTGCTCTAATTTTCACATTTTTGTCTTTCCCTTAGTTCTGTTATTTTTAAATCAGAGAAATCCCCTTAGGGATGAATTATTTCTGGTGGAGAAAATTTCTTGTCTACCCTATTAATGCTTCCTCCAGAATACTGTTGTTACTAAACTAATCATAAGCATCAAAATCAGAGATGATAGTGCAACTATACTAATAACAACATACCTCATTACCCCTCCTAAGAACTGGGCCCATGAGAAGTCATTATTTCATAGAGTCTCTGAGAATGTCCTAAAGGAGGTTAGGTTGGAAGTACAGTTATGCCTTCCACATAGTGACTTTTCCTATAGTGGTTTTGATATATTGTAAGTCGGCATAAAAAATTTCTGCAAATTGGAATTTTGGGAATTTTTCAGAAGTTGCAGATGACACTCAAAGGCCAACAGATGAGAGAGAAAAAATTCAGAAGCCCAGAAATGCCTAAAATATGCCTATGACCAAATACTTACCCTAAATTTTACAGTAAGGTACTGAAAACACCCCATAAAAGAAAAAAAATCAGACCTCTTTTCTGTGCAAAGGGAGGGTAAATTTTTTTACTCAGATTTCCAGATCATATGGGTGCTACACCCCTAACCCCCACAATGTGGAAGGGATAACTGTATAGTTTTGTGGGTTGATGAGTTGGTATTATTTATTTAGCTGGGATACAGACATTCTAGTATTCTAGTTTGTTTTTCAATGAAATATTTTTTGATTCAAATTTTTAAAATGGATACAGAATTTCTGCTTTTAGTTGGATTTTTATGGGACATGGAGGTGTTAGGATAGATGTAGGAAAAATATCAGCATATATTTTGTTAGATCATCAGAATGAATGATAATAATCTGCTAATTCATTCCCTTAGTCTATCTTCTCTCTTCTACAAGCAAAAGGTAGTTGATAGTATCATTTGGTTCACTCAAAGGTATGCCTCTGATCAGTCTTTCAACTTGACTCCCAGGACCTGAATCATCTCATTTCTATGTGTGTTCCATTTAATCTGGCCATTCAGGAAGCATTTATTAACTATCTACTATTTTTATGTGGCTAAGTCAGGCACTAAGGGTATGAAAACACAACAAAACAGTCCCTTCCCTCAAGGATCTTCTGTTTTCCTGGAATTGAGCAGTGTCTAAATAGCAGTTACCCTTTCCTCTGAATTCTAGTCTAGGATGTTAAAGAAAAAGTTCATAGGGGCAGCTAGGTGGTGCAGTGAATAGAGCATGGGCCCTGGAGTCAGGAGGACCTCAGTTCAAATCTGGCTTCAGACACTTAACACAAAAACTAGCCATGTGACCTTGGGCAAGTCACTTAACCCCAATTGCCCCCCAAAAAGCAAAAAGCAAAAGAAAAAGTTCATGAGGAAATAAAAGGGAAATCCAACCACCTCCAAACGACCATCTGTCTGCATCATTTCCTTGGGATATTCTTGGTCCTATATGAGTGATTTATAGTTCAGGTTTACACTGTTCACTATGTGAGGGATTCAGAACTGATCATTATCCCTTGATTAAGCATGGATCCAATAAATGATAAACAGTAGCAGACTGGAAGCAGGACAAAATTAGAATTTATATCTCCTGGCTCTTGGTCCAGTTCTCTCTTTATTGGATAACGCTGGCTGCTCAGCCTTGAAAACTGATTGCAATGTCAGAGGTACAGCCTCATCAGTGTCCTAGTATCAAACACCCCTAATGCTGGAGAGATCCTTGAGAAAACGTCCTGGCTTTACCCCTCACTCCAGCCATGATGCCACCTAATTCATCCAACACAATTGTCTGTGCCTTTTTTTTCAAAGCGTCCAGAAGAAGAAGTTCCATCCTTTAGTCCATGGTATCCTAAGTGCCTTGACACACTTTTGTGCAACCAAATGACAGTTTTCCTTAGTTTTTAATTTATATATATTTTCTGATTTGTGCTACAATTTTCTTGTTTGTGTTTGTGTTTGTGTGTGAGAACAGTCTGGTGTTCTGGGATTTGTAGTTGCAGTCTCCCATTGCCAATCTCTCCCTCATCCTGCCCCATCCACCCCAATTCCATTTAGAGCCTGCATTGTTTGCCAATTTATTTGTTGCTGCATGGATAAGCAAACTAGAAAGAAACCATTTCTGAATCTCACTGCAGGATACAAGTGAGGGGGAAAAGGAGTTTCTCACATGCTCACTTTTATTTTTTTTTAAAGCTCACATGTTTAGAAAACCACACAGGATAACTTATTCACAGACCATTTTGCAGACTCCCTAAGCCCCTGTAGATCTTCCATTTGGCTTTCATTGAAAAGTGTTTTCTGAAGTGGAATTTCTGAAGTGAGTATTTCTGAAGTGGAATCAGTTTCTTTGTCCTCCCTTGTTTCCTCAAGATCCATTATGTTCTGTCTTCATTCTCCTCAATGAATATTCATACTCATTGTTAGTATTTCTTGTAAAATTCTTCAATGAAATGTTGATTCAATAGTTCCATTTTTCATGGCAGGGATACTCAATGAGACAGGAGCCTTTATCCTAGTCCTCCTCCAGGGGGTGTGATACTTGACTCAATTTTAATCTCTTTCTATCTGTATTCAATGGATAACTCAAGCAATAACATAAAAAATGTATCTCAGTTTTATATTTATTCTATTATTTCATACAAGACAAAACCCATCTTTGTTGATCATTAATATTTCTGACTGAATACCTAGAATTTTTTTAAAGAGCCCTAGTGTAAGGACCATGAGAGCTCAGTTCTAGTCTTGAGGGTTTTGTTCAAATTTTATAAACCTATGCATAAGTATATCAGTAGTATGCCAGTAGATGTTTAATGATCAACCCCCCCCCCCAAATACAGACATGATTTTAAGTTTCAGCTATACCATTAACACTTTCTTCATCATTTTTGTAAGTCTAGAAATCAGCAAAACAATAAATCAAGCCCTGATTTGTAATATTTGTCCACGTTATAAATGCTAAAAGTGAAGATTTAACTATTAGCTTTCACAAACTGGTTCACATTAGTTCCAGTATACCCTTGTGTTCCAGTCTCCCCTCAAAACTCAAACTATTAGAAAAAATCCAATTTCACAACTGAGTGTAAATAGATTTTCAAAAGGTAGATATAATGGTTACTACAGGCCTTTATAACATTTAAAGAAAGAATCATAAACTTTAATTTTCTATCTCCTTTTTCATCCAAAGAGAGATCAGATTCCCTATTCTAACACTGTTGGGAATTTTTTTCTTTCTTTGGGAAACAAAGAGATAGAAGTTGGGGATGTTGTGTGTTATTTTTCTTCAAGGTATATCTCCCCACAGCACCAAGTTATCGGACTGTGTTGAATTCATTTTATTTTCCTTTCACTATTGTCACAGAGAAACAAGCCCTGTCCTTGTGAGAGCCAGAAAACTGGTATCACTCTCTAGCAAACTGCTATAGGTTATGTGTCTTTTAGAATATACTGGTACAACTGATGAAATTCCATGCAGAGAGAACATCAGTGAGGGCTCAGGAATACTTTGTAACACTGTGGTCCTTTGGGATGGATAATTCTTCAGGTTATATGGTTTCTCAGTTATAATTACAGTTTTAAAAGATATTTAAGGTTCTCATCTTCTTGTACTAAAAATGTGAGCTTCTCAAGGATAGGTGATTACTTTCTTTAGACAATACCCAGGAAAACTGATCTGTCCATCCCTATATGATGGAAGGATGCAGGATCTGCACATCCGTGAATACTTAAAGACTACAAACTAAGAATCAAACAAACAAAACACAAACAAATAGGCAAATAAATAATAGTAATAATGATAATAGCATTTATAGAGTGCTTACTATGTGCCAGGCACTGTGTTTAGTGCTTTGCAATCATTATCTCATTTTATCCTCACTCAACAAGCCGGGGGTGGTGGTGGTGGTGCTATTATCTCCATTTTACAGATGAGGAAACTGGGGCAAACAGTGATTAAATGATTTGCAGGGGGCCTATAGCTATGAAATGTCTAAGGCTGGATTTGGACTCTGTTCCTGACTCCAGTCTCAGTTTTCTATCCACTGATCCACGTAGGTGCCTATATTGAAAAGGTTTTAAAATACTTGTTAGTTTGACCCCACCTTCTTGGTTATTGCACTAAAGTCAGACATCTCCAATCCCCAGTGGATAAGTGGTGAATGAATATGAGCTATTTTCAAAAGAAGAATTCTTAGTTTAATGAGACTTTTTAAAAATTGTCAATCCAATTCAATGAATATTTATTAAATGTCAATAGTAGTACTGTGGTAGGCACTGGGGATATAAAAACAAAAACTAAATGGCCCCTGTCCTCAATGAGCTTCTGTTCTTTTGGAGGCAACCAATAGATAAGTATTTAATTATGTGCAACATATGAATAACTTAATGTTTGGGGGGAGGGCACACTAATAGGTTGGTTAATGGTGTAATTAACAAACTTTGCCAATAAGCATAATAGGGATAGCAGAGGGCACAGTGGAAAGATAGAGTAAAGGGGCATAGGGACACAGGAGAAATAAGTTGATATGATTTGGAATGAAGGATTAGGAAGTATTGGCCAAGGAAGGGAACTTAGTTTTAGTCAATCTAGATCATTAGGCAATAGATAATTACCATTTTCAGAGTAGGCACAGTAAAAAGGATTTGTTTATTATTCTCTTAATGAGATGGAAAGCAAAGTGAGAGAGAAGTAACACATTATACAGTAAGACAGAGGAATCTTTTGTCCTGCCTCTTGGTTGATGAATGGGTACAGTGTAGTCTTAAGGCCATGTGGGTTATTGAAAGGGGAGGTATTTGAGGAATTCACTCTTCAATACTCAGGCAGGCCAGTTCTATCCCAGGGCTCATTCCAATCATGAGTAGATAATTTTCCCCAAAATTGAAAGTCTCAGGAGGATTTTTGGCCCTAGCCTGGCAGCCATTGGAAAGGGGGAAGGGTGGCAGGGTAGATCACAAATCCCTTATCTTACCTGCAAGCAATGGTAGTGGGATCTTGGAGTCTGGTTGGAATATAACCAATGACTTAAGATAACCCAGATGGTCCCAGCTCATATAGAATGGGCCATTCAATACTGGTCATTTTCATTCTTTGGCTTATCGCTCCCTATATGATGGAAGGATGCAGGATCATCTCTGAAATAAGCTTAGGAACTGCTCATGTTTAATTCACTGAAAATGATTAATTATTCCAAACTTGATATAAGCACTGCATTAACAAATGTGACAAAACAGTAAAGAACAGTAAATGTTGGGGGAAGGTTGGATGTGGGAAGAAGAGCTATAAAAACACAGGTACATTGGTAGCATTGTGAATTGGTCTAACTACCCCAGATGTCAATTGGAGTTAATCATGAGGGTGTTCATACACTTTAAAGAAGCAGACCACTACTTGAGGAAGCAAAGAACAGAAATAAGAGGTCAGTATTTACCAAATGTTAGAATATCACTTGTGGTAGCAAAGACTTGGAAACAGCATTCTCTTTGAAAAGATGTCTGAAAAAAATGATGCATTGTAATGGAAAAAACACTTATTGAGCTTTCTGCGCCAAATTATGGTATTAGAATGTACAAGACCACTTGTAGTGCAGCAATAAATGATGGAGATGAAGAATTAAGAGAAACCTAGAAAGAGTTGTCTAAACCGAAGCAGAGTGAAAGGACAACAAAAGGAACAATGTACTCAAAGACTACACTAATATAAGAAAGACAATCCCTAAAAAGAAGCCAGACTTTGAGCTGTTGAAGAGCCAGTTATGTTCCTAGAGTACAGATAATGAAACGCATTTTCTCCTCACTCATCACAGAGAAACAGGGGACTACTGGGTCAAGCACCTGGAAAATTGAGATTCTGTTGGAGAAGTTCGTTACATTGTATTTTTGCTTCTTTGTTAAGGGGCAAGGATTTTCAGGAATAATTGTTATGTAAACAAAAAAGGTATTAATAAGAGCTATTAAACAATTACATTTTCTCCTGTCTTTTGAATTGTTTTGGTGGCAATATGTATCGGTATTTTGATATTTCAAACACAAGGTATTCTAATATAATACAAGGACATAATCCTAATTATACATATTTCTGTCATTCCTAAATAGCTATTTCAACTTGTTGAGGAAGTTTGGGGAAAACATCTCCCCAGAAAAAAAAGCACCTTAGAAACGAATAGAAACAGAGCTATAGGGTTTTGTAAATAGAGATGCTTGGGGTGGCAAGGACTGGATGAACCTTACTGATTTCTATTTTGAAGGAGGCCTCCACTGTTTTAGAGATCTCCTGTTCCATTAGGGTATTCTGATAAGATTAACTACAGAGAAAACATCTCCACTGGAACAAACCTGATCTTTATTATCTTCTGAGACCCCAAAGTTAATACATTTCAACTTCAAGGTTAATATTTCTCCCACAAAGTCACCTGCCATCCTGTCTCTATTACTCAAGTTCCCAAATAAGGAAAGTGGCTGTCTACTAGGCTTCTTTTGCTATTTGAAATGTCAGCCCTAAGCCGTGTAAAATGCTATAAATATATATATATATATATATATATATATATATATATATATACATATGTGTGTGTGTGTGTGTATATCTCCCTTTTTTCAATGCATTGCAATCAACCTGGCAACTGGCTGTCCATTTATGCTAATCAAACTTTTATCTTCTAGACTTAACCTTGGAATTTATTGACCTCTAACCAAACAGACCAAGATGGGAGGAATTCGTTTCTGGGAGGATTTTAGGGACTCTGGGTTAAGGAATTCCAATACAAAGCTAAAGGAAGTGACTTGGTTTGGGTGGAATTAGAGAAAACTAAGGGGTGAGTGTGGAAGGGCAGGGTGGAGGGAGGGGATACTTACTAACAATGAAGACATAGTGTGCAACTACTGTGAATTTTCACAGGAGTGAAAGAAAAAAATAGGTTTCAGTCCTCCACAGACAAGTCTTACTATCAGCAAATGAGCTTCCCTCTCATTTTACGGAGATCAAACTTTGAACTCCTTCAACTCTACTTTTTACTGTCTTTCCATCTTTATCCATTATTGCCTTTTCTTGCAAAGAAGGGAAAGATGTAGAACTCTTCCTCCAAAAGGTTAATCCTCTCTGTGGAAGGACCTGATCCCCTGTGCTTTGTCAAAGAATATGATCAATTATCCATTTTCTGGCATCTTCAGTTTCTTTCCCTCTATTGGTTCCTTTCCATCCATCAAGATCTCTGTCATCCTTAAAAAAAAGGCTTCCTTTGACATTGCTACCCTCTTAAGCAACTGACCTGTCCTGGTCCTCTTCTTCACTGTTGAGTTCAATGCCCCTACATACATACTTATTGATGCTATATTTATCTAGACTCTGTGCTTGGTCTTTTACTGACTCCTAATTGACGTGGCTGGACTACAAGATCTTCCAGTTTTCAGATTATATGTACCAGGAGGCTGAAGTTTTTGTTTGCCAAATATAGCACCAACGTGCTTAGCCTTTATCTTTGACAGACAGGAATAATAAAGAGAAGACTATAGGCTAGGTGGATAAAGAATACTGGCCAGATTGTCAGAAACCTAAATTTTCTATAGCAGATGGCTTTCATCTCTCCCAAACAAAGGGATGGGGTGGGGGGAGACTTAATCTTCTCCTAGAGACAGTCTGCCAGATTTAGAAAGGATCTAAAGCAAAGTTCACCAGATTTCCTTTCCTCTAAAACTCACACAGGACCACATACCACTCAACAAGTAGTTAAGGGGTAAGGGAGGGTGGTGGGAAACACATGTGGGTTGCTGTTTTATTTGCACTAGTTTTCACCCATTCAGAGGTCCACAGCAGGCCTTGTAGTAGGGAGGGAAAGGAGAGAGAGGGTGGAGGGGAAACAGAGAGAAAGAAAGACGGAGAGAGACAGAGGGAGACAGAGACACAGAGAGTCACAGAGACACAGAGACAGAGAGAGACACACAGAGACAGAGACAGACAAAGATAGAGAGAGAGCTTCTGTTCTAGACTTTTTCATGACCGCTAAAGTCTGGCTCAGTAGTTTGCTTTTTGGAGCCATACAATAAGTGGATGAGAAACAGAGAATGCCTGCACATGGCCTGAAGCTGGGAAGGAGAGGACTCCTTCATCACACATTTCTGCAAGCTCTCTCACCAAGCCTCCTTATGGATATGCAGAAGGCAGAGAACTCTATACATATTCCAAGGATTGGGTCCTTACTGACTGATCCCTCCATTACACACGCATGCACGCGCACACACACACGCACACCCTGAAAACAACATTGTAAATGGAAAGAACAAGAAAAAAAAACAATTCTGTGAAATTATAATGACCAAAGGACACCAAAGATGTTCTGGGCTAGGCCAGATTGTAACAAAATAAGAGATTCCTGGTTGATTCTGCAGTTAACAAAATGAGATTTACTTAGCCACAGCAGAAGGATATTCAACATGGATGAGTAGAGGGGACATCTTTAGCTGGTCCAGGAAAGCCTGAGTTGCCTTCATTTTCCAGCACTCAGGCATCAGAGCCTGTGCTCATTTGTTTTGTATGCAGATGACCAGAAAGTCAAATCAATTGCCTGAGCTTTAAGTCCTTGAACCCATAAAATCTCAAGGATGGGTTCAATAGTTTTAAAGAAAAAAAAAAACTAGCTGAACATATATGGTGGTAGGGGAAGCTATTGCTTCTACCACAGAAGAAATCTAAGGCGACACTTCCTTCCTCCTCTAAGCAGAGGCAGAGGGGGTAGACATGGCTGCGGATGTGAAATACCACATATGATATGAGATTTGATTGATATGATGGTTAGCTTACTTGATTCTTCTTGTTCTTCTTGTTCTTCTTCTTCTTCTTGTTCTTCTTCTTCTTCTTGTTCTTCTTGTTCTTCTTCTTCTTCTTCTTCTTCTCCTTCTTCTCCTTCTTCTTCTTGTTCTCCTTCTCCTCCTCCTCCTCCTCCTCCTCCTCCTCCTCCTCCTTCTTCTTCTTGTTCTCCTTCTCCTCCTCCTCCTCCTCTTCCTTCTTCTTCTTCTTCTTCTTCTTCTTCTTCTTCTTCTTCTTCTTCTTCTTCTCCTCCTTCTTCTCCTTCTTCTTCTTGTTCTCCTCCTCCTCCTCCTCCTTCTTCTTCTTGTTCTCCTTCTCCTCCTCCTCCTCCTCCTCCTCCTCCTCTTCCTTCTTCTTCTTCTTCTTCTTCTTCTTCTTCTTCTTCTTCTTCTTCTTCTTCTTCTTCTTCTTCTTCTTCCTCCACCACCTCCTCCTCCTCCTTCACTCTTTTTTGTTATAAAAAATGGATTTCCAGGGAAGTCAGACACCTATTTTGGGAAATGTAGGTTATAAAAAAACGATGTAAACTTAAAAAAATATTTCCTAAGATACAGTTTTAAAAGGTACTGATGTCCTCTTCTACTTTTTAATGCTATGACTTTTTGTATTCAGTCATACACCTGTTCTGAACTTATTGTAGTATATGGTACAAGGTAACAATCTAATGCTACTTTCCAATTTTCCTTAAGCTTCCTTTAAAATGAACCCTTCCCCCAATAATTTATGTTTTTGGATTTTCCAAAAGCTAGATTACTCTTTTTTTTTTTTACTGCTGAGATTTCTTACTTATCTAGACTGTTGCACAGAGCTATTCCTGCTTTAAAAAAATCTACTGTGGTGTTCCCTAGCAATGCTTCATTTAAGGCAATTCTGGCAAGCAAAAAGAATTTCCCCCCACTGGGAATGTGCAGACCTGTGTTGGCCCCCTGGGGACTCTGTGGAAACCTGGGCATCCACAGATATCCTCCGCCTATTTCTGACTATCTATGACACAACTCTGGGTTGAGTCCCCTCCCATTTGTTGCTGAACCAGATAAATGCTGATTAAGAGGGCTGCCCCTTCAGGTGTGAATAGTTCTCCCCCTTGAAAGGACTGTTCTAAATAATTTTGATGACTATTCACTTACAATATAGTTTGAAGTCTGGTAATACTTCATCCTATTTTTTCAATATTTCCCTTGACAGTTTAGATCTTTTGCTCTTCCTAATGCATTTTATCTAGTTCTAAAAAGGATCTCCTCCATGGTGGTATAGCATAGGCAGTACTGTCACTTTTTTATAGTGACATGACTCATTTCAGTTGCTTTTCCAGGAGTCACCTGCTCAGTTGAATTCAGCTGGGCTGGCTTCCTTCCTTTCTTTTTGCTTTATGGAAGGGGGCGGCAGGGCAATTGGGGTCAAGTGACTTGCCCAAGGTCACATGGTTAGTAAGTGTTAAGTGTCTTGAGGTCGGATTTGAACTCAGGTCCTCCTGATTCCAGGGACTGTGCTCTATTCATTGCACCACCTAGCTGCTCCAGGGCTTGGCTACTTTCATGCAACAGAGGGATGTCTCAGTTCCTTTTCCTCTGTTGGTTCTTTGGTCTCTTCTTCTTCCTTGCTTTCTTTTGCCTTCTCTCCTGTTTTCAGCCTTGCTTCTCTGGTCACTGAAATGCTTTTGTATTCAAAGCAGCATCTCCTTGTGTGAAATGACTCACCTCTGGCTTAGGAGGAATAACCTGTGTTCTGAAGATTACCCGGCAGGAAAAGGTAGAGGGCAAGAGGTCCCCTCTTGAGTTGAAGTGCCCATCTCTACTATAGACAACAGAACTCTGATGGGCTGGTCGTGAAACCTGACCACCACATGCAGGTTTACCTAGAAAACTATTTTAAGAACTTACACAAGACTCACATGCTGGTCAGAGGAAGTGGTACAAGGACACTTTCAAAGTCACTCAGAAGAACTTTAGTATCAATTGTGAGGCATGGAAGATGTTGGTACAGAAGTGCACAGCACAACATGCAGAGATTAAAGAAGGGATTGTACTCCATGAGCAAAGCAGAATCACAATAGCATATAGGAAATGTGAGCTGCCCAAATCATCCCCATCCCTAATGTTCTAAGAGACTACTTGTGCCCAAACTAAATGAGCCTTCTGAGCCCATATCAAACTGATCAGTCACAGCTGAACACACTGCACTTTAACAATATACAATGACATCATGATGTCACTGGGGATGAATAACGGGGGAAAACCAACATTCACATTTTTGTTATACACACCACAATTAGGCAATATGAAATTGTCCTAAATTGATGAAAAAGTTACAGTTATCAGAGTTTTCCAGCTATTGACCTTGGAGCCCCCATAATAGAGAGACATTTGTAAATTAGCTGCTAGGAATTTCTACCTCTGAAAAATTGCCTGTTCATATCCTTTGAACATTTGTCAGTTGGGCAATAACTTGTATTCTTATAGATTTGACTTAATTCTCTGTATATTTTAGAAATGAGGACTTTATCAGAGACACGGGTTGTAAAATTTTTTCCCCAATTTTTCACTTCCCTTTTAATCTTGGTTACATTGGCTTTGTTTGTATAGAAACTTTTCAATTTAATGTAATCAAGATTATCTATTTTGCATTTTATAATGCTCTCTAACTCTTGTTTGATCATAAAGTCTTACCTTCTCCATAAATCCGATAGGTAAACTATTCCTTGCATTCCCAGATTGCTTACAGTATCAGCCTTTATACCTAGATCATGCACTCATCTAGACTTGATATTGGTATACAGTGTTAGATAATGATCTATGCCCAGTTTCTGCCATATTATATTCCAGTTTTCCCAGCAGTTTTTGTTAAACAGTGAGTTCTTATCCCCATAACTGGGGTCTTTGGGTTTCTCAAACAGTAGATTACTATAGTCATTGACTGCTGAGTCTTGTGTACCCAATCTATCTCACTGATCCACTATTCTATTCCTCAGCCAGTACCAAGTAGTTTTGAGGACTGCTGCTTTATAATACAGCTCAAAATCTGGTATGGCTAGGCCACCTTCCCTAGCATTTCTTTTCATTAATTCCCTTGTTATTCTGGACCTTTTGAGTAACCAATATTTAACACCAATAGTCTTACTTTGATGCTACATGTTAAGCATAATGGGATTCTGCCATATCTGAAGAAGTAAAGCAGTGGGTCATCCAAAGGAAAATGGAGAGACACTAGAAAGGGGTCAGCAGGCATATTACCCATGAGGAACTTCACAGAAGTGGTATGGACAATTTGCTTCAATTTCTCATTGTTATATTCATTAGGAGCACATCTGAAATGCTACTTTTTACATGAGCTCTCTTAATTCCATTAGTTGATAGTGCCTCCTCCTAAAATGTACCTTGTATTTACAAGGTAAAACACACATATGTATATCTGTGTAATATATTTTATATATGCATACTGAATGGTGTCTCCTCTGATATAAGGTAAGTTTCCTCAAAGCAGATATTCCTTCCTCCCTTCCTTCCTTCCCTCCTTCCTTCCTTCCTTCCTTCCTTCCTTCCTTCCTTCCTTCCTTCCTTCCTTCCTTCCTTCCTTCCTTTCTTCCTCTACCCTTTCTTTTTTTATTCATTAGTTTTAAGCCTCTATCTGATCTGCTGGAGCAGGTAGGTTACATAGTGGTTAGAGTGCTGAGCCTGGAGTCAGGAAGACTTGAATTCAAGTATGATCTCAAACACTTACTAATTGTGTGGCCCTGGGCACGTCACTTAACCCTGTTTACCTCAGTTCCCCCATTTGTAAAATTAACTGGCAAAGGAAATGGTAACTCCAATATTTTTGCAAGAAAACCCCAAATGGGGTCACAAAGTGTCAGACATGCCTTAAAAATGACTCAACAATGACATCTAATCGGCAAGTGTTTTGAGAAGTACAGTCTTTCCAGCCTTCAGAAGAGGAACTGGTCAAGATCTTTTCACTTCTGTCTTAAATCCTAAATAAATCTAATGTTATCCAATGCTTTCAGCTCCTTATAGCTCATATTTTTCATTCTCTTATAAGTCCCCTATATCTCATAGACAGCAATGATGAAAATATCACCTGTGCCCCTTAAGTCTTCAGCTTCCTTTAATATCTCAAGAGAAGATATCTAAGATCCTTTTGATGTCATCATTAGTTCTTCCATGAATTACTCAGATAGGAAAGGGAAGGGGATAAGCATTTATAATAGTGCCTGTTTTATGCCAGACATTGTGCTGAGTTTTTACATGTATTACCACATTTGAGAAAGTCATTGTTTTGTTTATCACTATGTCCATTGCAATTTTACTGGTACTTTTCTGGAACCATGGAACAAGTTTTTAAAAGTTGTACCCTCAAATACTAAATCAATCTTTCTGTAGAGTGCTTTCAGGTTTGCAAAGTATTTTTCTTGGATTGTCACAAGTGATCTTTCAATTGGGAGGAAAATGCTAAAGGCCTGATTTCTCTCATTTTAAAGAAACAAGTTCAGAAAAGGTAAGTGACTTACCCACAGCCAATGAATTAGTAATGGAAGATTTGAATGGAGATTTCTCCTTTCTTCAAGGCTAGCACAGTTTTTATTACAGTATGTTGTCTGATTTTTTTTTTCTTTTTGGAGGGCAATTGAGGTTAAGTAACTTGCCCAAGGTCACATAGCTAGGTTTTTGTTTGTGTTTGTTAAGTGTCTGAGGCTGGAACCGAACTCAGGTCCTTCTGACTCCAGGGCCAGTGCTCTACTCATTGCGCCACCCAGCTGCCCCTGAATTTTTAAATTCTATATCTCATGGCAGAAAATGAAAGGTGATGAGGAATTAAGAAGCCTCTTGCTGAGGGAAAAAGAAGAAAGTGTAAAAGTTGACTTGAAACAACATAAAAAAAACCCCAAAACTAAGATCCTGGAAACTTCCTGGCAAATCAAGGGAGAAGAAATGGGAGCAACATCAGATTTTATATTCTTCGGCTCAAAGATCACTGAAGATGGCAATTGTAGCCGTGAAATCAAAAGATACTATCAAAAATCTGGGTAGCATACTAAGAAGTAGGCAGTGCCTTGCTGAGGAAGGCCAATATAGTTAAAGCTCTGATTTTTCCAGAGGCATGGCTGTGAGTTGGACTATAAGGAAAACAGCACCGTAGAAGCAACGCTTTCAGATTGTGGTGCTGGCGCAGACTTTTGAAGGAAGCGAGGGACTCTTTGAAGTGGAATTGAGGAGAGAATACATTCCGGGCCTGGGAAATTAAAAAGATCTCCTTTTAGTTTTCTCTTATGTGGTTGAACAACTCAGAAAAAGAAAATATGAGGGAATACCAATCAATGAGCATTTTTTTTAACTAAGCAAAAGTATGAACATAGGGAGAAGAAATGCCATAAATGAGGACTACCCCAAGTGGAAAGATATAACTGGAAGATAGGAATATGGAGAGTAACATGTAAGAAGGCTGGAAGAATAACTGGACTCAAATTATGCAGGGTCAGTAAGTAGAACACAGGAATTTCTATTTTATTCCAGAGGCAACAGGAAGACACTTGGAAGAGGAAGAAGAAAAGAGGTGGCAGCAGATCGGCTGGGAACGCCAACAGCACCTCATTATCTTATCCATCTGAGAACATCTCCATAGAACACGATGCCTTATCTTGCACACTGGAGAGATTCAATAATTATTTAAATCACTGAAATTGACCCTAAGTTTTCCTATAGGGGAAAGCATGCTAGATTTGGAGTCAGACCTGAGTTTATAACCTGACTTTGCTTTTTTCCTTCTTATGTGACTTTGGGTGAGTCACTTCATACCTATGGCCGTCAGTGCCTTCATTGTAAAACCAGAAAGATGCACTAGATGAACTTTAAAATTGCTTCCACCTCTTCAATCTATAAAAAAGACGAGTTTATTATTTTTTAAAGCAATCTGTTTCCCTCTAGTGGTGAATGATCCAAACTGCATGGACAGGTTACGTTGGAAAACATGATTTTTAGAGTTATAGAATACTTTAGATATAGAAAGGACCTTAAAATTAGATGAAATTAAGGGGTATAAATTTATACACGAGAAAAGATAAGTCAAGACACCATAAGCAATATACCCAAGAGCAGGTAATTAAGTGACAGAACTAAGATCAGAACCCTGGCCTTCTGATGCCCAGTCCAATGTGCAATAACCATCTAAAACATCTTCGCACAGGAACTTAGCAAATTACAGTTTGGATTTCAAGAAAGTAAATATCTAGGACACAATGTGAAACATGAGAACATAATGTCCCGCATAACATATGGACCAAAATAGGAGAGATCAGAGATAGGAAAACTATAAATAAGAAACAAATCAGGTCATTTTAGGATGAGGAAGTGCTTCTTCATTTAGTGTTCTAACTGATCTGACTGTTATCATGTATATTTTTCCTTTAAAATTTTTAATAATAAAAATGGTTTTTCTGACACCTTAATTTCCGACTATGAAACACCTTCTCTTTCCAGAGAGACATCATAACCACAAAAAAAGAAAGAGAAAGAAAAAAAGAAAGAAAAAAGGAAAAGAAGAAAGAAAGAAGGAAAAAAAGCTGTTTAACAAAACCAATCAACATACTAAAATAGTCTAATCATATATATGTATGTATGTTTATATACGTGTATATACATACACATACACATATACACATATATGCACATACATATACATACATTCATACCTATATACACATAAATATAAATGTGAAAATAATTCCTTACTCAACTCTGCAAAGATCAGAGGAAGTTTTATTTTCTCATCTCTTATTTGGAAATAAGTTGGGTTATAATTTTACGGAGCATTCATCCTTCCCTCTCCTTTTTTGTCTTTTCACTTATGTTATTGTTTTCTTTCTGTATATTATTTTCTTGGTTTGCTTTGCAGCATTTCAGAAAAGTAGGCCCAAGCTCCTCAGAATTCCTCATATTCATGATAATTTTGTAACAAAGTAATACAGTTATCTCTTCCACTCACAGGTTATCCCTGATCTGGAAAATCTGCATAAAAGTTTTTGACCCTCCCTTCGTACCAGAGAAGAAGTCTGAGTTATTATGATATTAAAAGATAAAATATGTTGATATTATATAATGCTATACATATATATTATGCATTTCTGAGTTTCTAATTCTTTTCTGTGTCATCTGCTGGCCTTCATATGTCTTTTGCATCTTCCCCAAAACTCCCACCAAATTTCCCATTAAATTTCTTATGTCAACTCACAACATATTGAACCCACAGTGGAGAAAGTCACAATGTGGAAGGGATAATTAGATTACATTCATGTGCTACACTTTATTAAACTATTTCTCAGTCAATAGATAAATATTTTCTTTTAGCTTTTTGCTATGACCTAAAAATGCTATTAATATTTTGGTTTCTTTGGGACTTTTGTTAGTCTTTGACTTCCTCAGCTCATGAGCCCAGCTGTGGCATCTCTAGGTTAAAGGGAATGACACATTTTAGTCACTTTTTAGCATGATTACAAGATGCTTTCCAGAATGGTTTGACCCATTCACAAACTTCACCAATAGTACCTTTCTGGGCTTGTGTTCCTGCACCCTCTCCAACACTATTTCCATCTTTTGTCATTTTCATCACTTTGCTTTGGTGGTAGATTAAAAACCTCTCCTACTCAGGAGTTTAATTTTACCTTAGTCTCTTATCTACTTTCTGACATTCAGTTTTCCTATCAGTCATCTCTGCCACACAGAGTTTTGGTGTAGGAAGCATGTAAAGGGGGAAAAAATTCTTTCTGACAATCATCAGCTAAGTTAATTCCATTCTAAAGGCAAAATTCAGATTTTGATTACAGTGTCTATTTGTAAATCTTCCCAGTCCCTTTCATTTGAATGGAGAAAAAATATTTATATACAGTGAAGAGAAAAGCAAGGTGGCGAAATATTGGATCTGGAGTCAAGAAGACCAGGTTTCTAATTCTACCTTAGATATTTACTGTGTGACTCTAGAAAAAGTCAATTGCAGGGATGCCCATCAGTTGGGGAATAGCTGAGCAAGTTGTGGCATATGATTGTGATGGGATACTATTGTGCTATAAGAAATGATGATCTGGTTGGCTTTGGAAAAAACATGGAAAGACTTGCATGAAATAACGAAAAAGAACCATTGACCACAGTGTCTTCTTCCTAGGTGCCATTGACCACAGTGTCTAGTAGTGGAGATACCTACCCAGTGGAAGATACCCCATTATGAATTTCAACATGTTGATTTAAGTGTTTCAGGAACAGTTGGTGGAATAGAGCTAACAAACTTTCCAGGCAGAAACAAATACAGAGGGAGTATGCAATTTTGAGAATAACTCTAGCACCAGAGTAGAAAGTTGATTAAGGGGAATATCCCTAGAAGCTGGGAGAAGCTGTAGGAAGGAACAGAGAGCCTAGCTGAACAAGTGCCTAGCAACAGAGACACTGAGCCCAAGGAGAGAAAGGGCATTGAGGTCTGCAGTGCTGGAGATATGAAAGATTTTAGCCATATTGTATGGTCTTCTTAATTTACTGTCCCCACGGACACTGTGTGCTTGTGAAAGAGTGCACCACAGATAAGCCATTTTAGTAAATGCCTTTGTTTTTAGCTAACTATATCTGCTGTCTCATTGTTAAGAAGAAGCTCATGGATAGGGACTCCTAAGCTACGGTTTCAGGAATACAGACTGACAGACTATGCCATTGAACCTGAGAGTTGTTACTGCCTCTAGAGAGGTAACCCAGAGGGTTGTTATACTGGTATATACAAAAGATGGTTAAAATGAATACAAGGTAATTTTGGGGACAGTAAGAGACTCCATATTTCTACTGACCATTCCAGTGACTTCTCAGATGAAAGTATCTTTCCTTGGTCTCTTCTCCCCTATGTTGTTGTCTTTCCTTGTTATAATGTAAACTCTTTGAGGATAGGAGGCCATAATTTTGTATTTGTATCCTCAGCACTTGGGAAGAATGAATGTGTTCCAGATATGGTGGACAGCTATGGCAAAGACATAGAGTGACCCAGAGAAAGGAGAGGAAATACTTTCTGGTAGAAGATAAAAATAAAAATACTGTCAACCATTTCATTCAGAAGGTTAATAGTCAAGACTAAATCCACATTTAAAAAAAACACTATATGTTCTAGGAAATGTTTTATCTCAGCACCAAAATTCTGTGATTCTTTGGTGAGTAATTACTGAGTGTGCATTAGAGAAAGGACTTCAATAAATCATGGTATGCAGGTGATGGTGAGACCTAAATTATCTGAGGAGACACACAAGCTTTTCAAGGGGTCTTTACAATCTGATAGAGGGAAGTAATAGCAAACATTGATACCAAAATTATAAATGAATGAATGAATAAAAAAACATTTATTAGAAACTTACTATGTGCCAATCATTGTGTTAAGCACTGAGAATACACATAGAAAATAAGATAGTCACTGCCTCAGAAAGCTCACAGTCTGACTGAGGAATTTAGTGCATGTTGGAGAGCTCAGCTTCAGAGATCTCCAACAGAAAGAATGCACTGAGGTGTCTGCCACACAGGAGCGCCCAGAACCACTGATAAAAAGGAGGTGATGAATTACAGGGCCAGAGTGGTGAGGATAAAGATTCAGACCAGAAGAGAAAAATGGGAAGAGGCTATTTGTAGCAATGCTGGGATAGGTTCTGGGAAATAATGAAGGGGAAGTGGGGTCCCCAACTAGAGGAGTAAAGAATAAGGTCCCATTAGTATAACACTTCCTCTACGAAAATTTCCCTAATCATCCTCCCACTCAGAAATTATCCTTATACACACATCTAGAGTGTATTTTATATGACTGAGTTATGTATTAATTGTGTGTGTGTGTGCGTGTATGTGTAAACTGTAAAAATAAGATCACTCCTTATGATCCCCCTAGAAAATGTAAACAAGGTCCATGATTGAATTGAAAAGATACCCTGACCACTGTTTGTACAAAAGATTGGTTAAGCCTCTGGATAGTTCTTTTTTTTTTTTTTTTTTTGCTTTTTGGAAGGCAGTTGGGGTTAAGTGACTTGCCCAAGGTCACAGAGCTACTTTTTGTGTTAAGTGACTGAGGCCAGATTTGAACTCAGGTCCTCCTGACTCCTCACTTCTACACCTAGCCGCCCCTGAATGATTCTTCAAAGACTATTCAAGAGTGAGTCAATTTAGTTGAATCCAGACCAGGAAAAGCTTTGTGAAATGTAACTTCTCTGCCAATACCAGAAGTTATAGGAAGTAGAAGGAGGGGATGTGTGTGTGTGTTTGTGATGCATTCTCTCTTTCTACATGGAAGGCTCTTTTGGGGCAGGGACCCCAATTAATGTAATTCTATCTTCTCTAGGACCTAGTCTTAGGCTTTGCACTTAAGTACTTAATAGAGAGGCCAAGTAACAAAGTAGACAGAGGGCTTGCCTTAGAGGCAGGAAGATCTGAGTTGAAGTGATACTGCATCCATCTTAATTAAGTGACCACAGTTCCTTTAGACTCTCAAAATCCCAGAAAACTCTTTTAGTGATAACAATAATAATAGCTAATATTTATTTACCACTTAATGTGTGGTAATGCAATAATTAGTTCATTTGACTCTCTAGACAACCTTGGCAGGTAGGTAGGTGCTATCACCCCCATTTTACAGATGAGGAAACTGAGGCAAACAGGTTAAGTGACTTGCCCAGCATCACACAGTTAGTAAGTGTTTGAGGTTCGATCTGAGGTCAGGCTGGAGCTCTTTTCATTGCAGTCCCTTGCTACCTCTAATTATACTAGTTACAGACGAATTACTGACACACAATAGTAGAATGGTTTTCACATCGGAAGTTGTCTACACCAGTGAAATCACAGGTCTATGCCCTCTGGCTATCAGAACAAAACCAAACTAAACAAGTACTTAATATATGTTCCTTGAAGTTTATTGTTACTATTATTAACAGCCAGCCTCTATACTGCTTCTTCCATGAAGGCAGGTGCAATGCTAAGCACCAGATCATTTTGATGATTACTGAGTTACAATAGAGTTTGAGATCTGGTATTGCCAAGCCACTTTCCTTTGTATTTTTCCCATTAATTTCTTGATATTCTTAACCTTTTGTCATTTTTCACTTTTCATTTCTTCTTATAAATCCTATAGCTTTCCCTTAAAGAATCTGGATGCTATGCCACTTGGTGACAAATGTTTAGTATTGATATTGCTTCACTGTCTATGGTACCTTTTAGTAAGATGTGGTTTCTTTCTTTATCTCTTTTAATTAGGTCTGTTTTTGCTTTTGCTTTGTCTGAGATCATGCCATGGCGCTAGATGTCACAGTCCTGGTAAAATTCTACAAACTTCTAGAGCCCATATCTCCATGACACTGGGAAGAGGGAGGGAGTACCGGTGAATTGGGTTGGGTTTTGTTATGACCCTTTAGTTTGGGCCCTTTTGGACAACTTGTTTCAGCCTTACTGCCAGTAGAATGGTGGCGGGGGAGATGCTGAGTGAACTCAAGGCAAGTGTCAGTTCAAGCTCTGGGTGTCCTAGAACATAAAGCAACCTGAAATTGTCTTATCTTTGGTGCATAATTTCTTCTTTGAAAAGGTTTGTGAGGTCAATGGAATTAGAGAAATGTCTAGTTCTCCATTCTGTTGATCACATGACTTAAAAATTCCCTCCTGGGGTGGGATGGGTGGGAGGGAATTATAAGCAGCCTTTTACAATATATCTACTATGGTAATGTTTTGCATAGCTATACATGTACAACACACACTGAACTGCTTATCTTCCCAGAGGGAATGGGTGACAAGGGAGGAAGGGAATGGATCTGAAATTCGAGGTTTTAAAATTAAATGTTTCAAATATATATAAATACTACTACTAATACTATTTTGCATGTAATTGGGAGATAAGATGTTCAGGCACTGGGGCACAGAGACTCACCTCGCCCTAATGGTAAAGTCGAAGGGGGTATGGGAGAAGATATGGGGGAGAGCAGATTGGATGAGAGGATATCTTGTGGGACTGCTATTCGGGGGTGGTGGGTAGGGGAAAAATTGCAACTCAAAATCTGGTGGAAATGAATTATGTAAACCAGAAATTAATGAAGCATTCATTTAAAAAATAATAATAATAATAAGCAGACTATTGAAAGCAACAATATTCATACTAGTATTATCTAGCCTCAAAATTTCAATGCTGACTCACATAACTCCAATTTCACAAAATAGATTCAGACTATGAGAAAAGAGACAATTGATTGTAGACTTTCTCTGGACTGTATTTGTATCTTGAGCAAATACTTTATCCTTATGCCAATTTTAACAATTGGGTTTTCATGACAAATTATAGAGAATAAAAACTGATCAACCATCTTGATCAGCTTTGGCTTACATTTTCAAGGAAATTCAAGTATGATAATAAAAATAAAAAAGTGTACAGTCTAATGGAAGAAGTGGTAACCAATGTGTCAGGAGGACAGAGTTCCATCTTGGGATTTATTACTGTAAGCTTTATGACTTCAGGAAAGTTTCTTTGGTGCTGGAATCTGAGTTTGCCATTCCATTCATAGAGAGAAAGTGATATCTATTCTCCTTAATTGAACCAGACCATTTTATAAGATAACAAAGTACATATGAACTACTTAATTTGTTTATTTTAATAATTATTTTATTTATTTATTTAATAATACTTTATTATTTGTTTGTTTATTTTATAAACTCAGTATGAGTACCAAAAAAAGCTAATGTGATTTCAGACCATATTAAGAAACATATTGTGGAGGACTTGAAGAACATTCATCCCACTATATCTTGACTATAGAAAATTTATGGAAGGACATGGGCAAGTCACACAGATGGGAAGGTATGGAGAAGTTTTGATCTGTATCACTAGAGGAAAATCTCAAATCTATGAGATCACAGATACATTTAAAAAATTTTGAGAATGCTACTCAAAACTGGTCATAGAAAAAAAAAATCTGTCTTAAGCATAAGTTTCTTACCAATGTTAATGAAAATCATGTTTCTACTAAAAGTTTCTTAGTGTCTTTTTTTTTAAATGGGCTAATGTACAATGTATAGATGATGCCATCCTAAGCATTTATGGTCAGGTACTTTCCATTTTCCTGAAATTCTTATGGAGCTCACATAATAGAGATACTCTTTCTTTGAGGGAAGAGAATTGAAAATAAAAAGATAAAAATAAAAAAAAAATTCCCTCCTGCCTTTCTCCCCTCCCCCAAGCCTGCAGTTCAATAACATCTGACTCTATGAAGGAAAAGATATTTGGTCTATCTCTGTGATTTCATATTATGCAGAATTCCCAAAGAAGAAAACCCTTCTCCCTATGGAGATTTGCTACTGTACCGCAGTTTATAACCTGAGAGTATCACCTGATTCATTGAGGTCAAAGATCTAAGTTCATATAGCCAGTGTGTGTCAGAGGCAAAATTTTAAAGTCTTCTTTACTCAGAGATTCACACTATAGCCACTGTTTGGAAATTCTTTCAATGAAGAGGAATGGGACCTCTTGGGAGAATGCTCTGTCAGTGGGAGGTCAAATGATTGGGGTCAGGGATAGGAAACCAAACTTAAAGCAAAGAAATGTATTAACCTGCCAAAAAGACTGCTCACTAATAACAGCTTCAGCTGTCAGTTTTGTAACTTTTAGCTCTACTTAAGAGTATATAGCCAATCAGCAGAATTCTGTGACAATTTAGGATAGATAAATAAACCATTTTACAGGAGGCGGAGGGCTCCCGTAAAGGAGGAATAAGACAAAGGTAAAGGGGATTTCTGGGGTAATATTTACCATTCAGCTGGCATAGTTTGTTTTTGGAATGAGATCATGAGAAAACATTCCCTGTTCAAGGGCAAGATACAAGAGGAGGAGTCCAAATATTTCATCATTTGTTAAACAAAACAATTTAGACAAAATTGTAGCTATCTTATCCAAAGATAACAGATAAGTATTACAATTGACAAGACCATCTGATTTCATTTCCTTGCAAGGTTTATTATGCTTTATTTCTCCTCCAATAGTGGTTGGGGAATGGCTACTATTAGGCCATTAAATAGTTAAGAGATTAATCCATTTAGAGTGTCCCAAAATGATTCTTGTCCCCCTACCCCCCCTTACACCACAATTTAGCTTACTTTCCAAATAAATATAGATGACTAAATAAATGAACAAATAAACAAGTGAATAAAGAAAAAATGTACCTTCAAATATAGATAGTCAATGATGTATAATACAGGCATGTAGAAACAACTTCCAGACCAGGAAATTTGTGAAACCAAATTCCCAATCACCTCTATAGGCATGCAATGACTGCTGGCATTTAAATTTTCCTCTGGCATGAGTAACATAGAGACATCCCCGCTGTGATTCTTGAATGCTTGCTTATTAGTTTAAAGGCAGTTAGTTGAGAACACACAAGACTCCAGGAATGTCTGAGTTCAGATTTGGCCTCAGATATTGCCTAACTATATGGCACAGGGCAAGTCACTTAAAAGCCATCCATCTCAGTTTCCTCATCTATAAAATGGAATATTTATAACATTTATATATTTATACAGTGCCTTACAAAACTTAAAGCACTATATAAGTGAGAATTACTGTTGTTGTTTTTTATTTGTTTACTGTGCCCTTAAAATTGATTTCTGAAGTTCCAGATTTAGAGGAGTTATTGTTCTGGAAGCAAAGTAGATGAAACTTTTTGTCTTTGCTAGAAATCATTCAAGTAAGCTTTCCAAAGAACAGTTAGGTGACTCGGGGGAGAAGTTTTGTTTAAAGGTAGTTCGCAGATACAGAATCAACATCCATTAAATGGGACAAGGAAGTAAAAGACAAAGAAATCTAGAGAAAACCCTTTTTTCCCATAACATACTTTTCAGAGCTTCTTTGACGTCTTTATTTCTTAGAGAATAAATCAAAGGATTCAACATGGGGGTGACTATAGTATAACACAGAGAGGCCACTTTAACTAGCTCTGGATTACTGGCAGGTGTGAGGTACATAAAAGAAACTGTCCCATAGAGCAAGCTCACCACCATCAGATGGGACCCACAGGTGGAGAACGCTTTCATTTGTCCTTCACTGGAATGGATCTTCAGAATAGTAGACAAAATATAGATGTAGGACACCATGATGACTATGATGGTGGGCAAAATAATAACGACAGACAAGGAATATGAGACCACCTTGTTAATAAAGACGTTGGAACATGAGATCTTCTGTATTGGACGAGTATCACAGTAAAAAAGGTCAATAACATTCGATGCACAGAAGGACATAGTAAAGGTAATGCTGACTTGAAGGATGGAAGTGAAACATCCACAAAAATAGGATCCCGCCACCAGTTGGATGCAGAGACGTCTTGACATCCGGGCAGAGTACAGGAGTGGGGAACAGATGGCTATGAAGCGGTCATAGGCCATAGCTGCCAAGAGAAAGCCCTCAGTCACAATAAAAAGAGCAAAGAAGAAGAGCTGGGCCACACAGCCTGCGAAGGAGATGGTTTTGCTCTCAGATAAGAAGTTGGCTATGGCTTTGGGTGCCACAGCAGAAGAGTAGGAAAGATCAATGAAGGAGAGATTGCCTAGGAAGAAATACATTGGTGTGTTCAGCCGGGAAGCAGTCAGGATGAGGACAATCATACCAATGTTGCCCAGAAGGACCATGCTATAAGTAAGCAGAAATATGAAGAAAAGGAGCATTTGGAGCTCTGGGCGGACCCGGAAGCCTACAAGAATGAATTCATTCACTTCTGAGTGGTTGCTTATTCCCCTCTCACCCATTGCAGAGACCTGCTGAGAGGCAAGGTCAAGAAATGAAATCTCAGTTTGGATCCTGACATCACAACTGATACCACTAAATACCTGTCAAACATCTCATTTAATTTGCAGAATACTTTTTATAGATTTATGTATTGGACACCTTTCTATTAGGGGATGGGGGCATGTTCAGCTTGGCCATTCCTGGTGTCTTTTAAAGAGCCTATGCAGATATTTCTCTGTTGGAGTCTAGTCAATGAGATGCTCTTGGATACTTAGAAGCTGGATGGGAAATAGGACAATTCCACTCTTTCCTCTCTTACTCTCTAGACGCTATCCTACAGTCCTCACACTTCAAAGTCAGGAAGGAAAGTAGAGGCAGAGAGAAAAGTAACTATTTTGTACATTTTTTGAATCACCTGCTCTGAATCACCTCAGCATCCAGTTAGGGGACATTCCATCATCTCCTTTTTCATACCCCCGAGTCATGGATAGATGGAAACAGATCCCAAAGCTTCTAAAGGATTAATTTGAAGGAGATAGAGAATACATGCAAATATTTCATATAATCCACCAAAAAGGGCAACTCTCTACATACTCCATGCTACTGATTTATTTACTAAGAATAGATCTCTTGACCAGTGATGAAGCAGGCTATCCACTTCCTGACACTGAAATGATGGACTTGGTGCAAAATGAGATGTATATTTGCTTTTGTATGTGCTCAGTGCAGAAATTTGATTTGCCTCACTATCCATTTTTGTTTCAGAGGTTCCCCTCTCCCCAGAGTAGTGTGTAGATCTGGGAAAGTGAAAAAAATTTGTTCATTGAAAAAAGTAAATTAAAATATCTCTTTTATCTTGAACATAGGCTTTTCATAAGTCTTCAGAAGCAGTCTGGGGTAAAACATGAAATATTCAAATGAACATTTAAGTCCTTCCATAGAATGGCACCCACTTACCTTTTAGTCAATCATTATTATGCCGCTTCATACAGTCTTCTCTGCAGCTAAACAAGCCCATTTACTGGTGCCTATAATTCACATTCCATCATCTATTTCCACACTTTTGTTCCCTTGTTGGGAAAGCATTTTTTCTCCTTAGAATCCTCAACCTTGAAACATATATTAGATGCAGTGCCCTATACAAGGCCTTACCTGATCTATCTGGCCGTTTGTTCTCTCTCTCTCTCTCTTATGGAATTACTTTGCATTACTTGGTGTTGTTGTACTTCTGTAGAGATGGTATTCCACCAAATAGAAGATGAACTCAGGGCAGGGAATGTCTTGTTTCTATCTCTGGGTTTTCAGCATCTCACAAATTTCCTTGTAAATTGTATGGGATTAACAAATCATTGTTGAACTGAATTTAACCTTAAAATAGAAGAAAGGCCAAAGAAGTGGGGACTAAAATTGCAAGGGGTCATAGAAGTTAGACACCAAGAATTAAAAAAAGAGGAAGATGGAGATAATATCAAGATGAGAGAATTTGAACAAGAGAGAAAAAAAAACAAAGAGAGAGGCAGAGAGACAGAGACAGACAGAAAAAGAGAGAGGTGTGACAAAGAGAGAGAGAGAGAGAGAGAGAGAGAGAGAGAGAGAGAGAGAGAGAGAAGAGACAGAATCAGAGACAGAGACAGAGACATGGAAATAATGGTTTAATTTGGAAGAGATATTAAAAATAATTCAGTACAATGACTAGGTGAGGTAACTCAGTCCATTGATAACAAAAAACTTCTCTAAGAACAGACAAGTTATAAATAACAGAACCAGGATTTAAAAGCAGGTTGCTGACTACAAAACTTGTTTGAAATCAAGACAGTTTATGAAATTGCCCCATTTTTAGAACTGGAAAGATAAGATCAGAGCTGACTAGGGGCTGCCCTGACTGAAGACAAGAGACCACCTGTTTTTGAGAAGTTTATGGATGCTTTCACTTGATCATCAGATACAAAACCAAGGTGACAGTAAAATGATCTCCATGGAACCAAAAGAAAGACATGTAACCATTTTGAACTTTGAATAATAACCAGATTCTAAGTAAAGGAGAGACTCTAAAAATGGTATTTAGTATGATAATCATTTTGTAATTCTTCTAAAGAAGGAGAAATGATATAACGGAAATAGCACCATACCTGAAGTTAGAAAGCTTGGATTCCAGTATATTACAGTCCTTTCAGCTGTGACCTGTCCAAAGTCACACATGTAGAAAGTGAAGAAAGAGTCAGTTGTCCAACTTCAAATCCAGCTCTCTTTCCATTGCACCTTATCATCAAAATCATCATCATCATCATTATCGTCGTCGTCGTTGTTGTCGTCATCATCATCACCACCACTATCATCATCATCACCACCACCATTGCCATCACCATCCTTATCATGATGACAGTGTTAGTCAAAAGTCAGAAGACCTGAGTCCCAATCTGGTCTCAGACACTTGCTAGTTGTGTGACCCTGGGCAAGTCACTTAACCATTGCCTCAGGTTTCTCAGCTATAAAATAAGGATAATAACAGCACCATCATTGTTGTGAGGGTCAAACGAGATAATATTTTGTTGTTGTTTTTGGAGGGGTGAAGGCAAGGCAGTTGGGGTTAAATGACTTGCCCAAGGTCACACAGCTAGTAAGTGTGTCAAGAGTTTGAGGATGAATTTGAACTCAGATCCTTCTGGCTCAAGGGCTGGTGTTCTATTCACTGTTCCTCCTAACTGTACTGAGGTAATATTTTTAAAGCACTTAACACAGTGTCTGGTAACTGTTATGTCCTATATAAATGCTAGATATTATTATCGCAGTTATCATTCTTATTATTACTATTTATTTATTTGCTTTTTGGAGGGGGAAGGCAGGGCAATTGAGGTTAAGTGACTTGTCCAAGGTCACATGGCTAGTAAGTGTTAAGTGTCTGAGGCTGCATTTGAACTCAGGTCCTCCTGACTCCAGGGCTCTATTCACTGCGCCACCTAGCCGCCCCCATTTTTATTATTATTAATGGTCACATAGTAGAATCCTCAGGAAGTATAACTTCTTGCTTTAAGAAGTATGCAAATTTTTCCTAACTAATTTATAGAGCTAGTTATAATGTTCCCAGTGCCTACTACAGAGTTTTACCCATAGTTGGTGTTTTTATAATGTCTCGACTTGCGAAACTGAAGGGTGACTTTACTATATCATATATTTTTATGGCACATGTTGACTCTCAGTTATTCAACCTAATGAAGGGCCAGAGTGGCTTGATCCTTAGATCCATCATTTCACCTTTCTGATTATCAGTTTCTTTCTTTGTAAAGTGAAGGTTTTGAAACAGGCAGTCACATTCTGTGATTCTATTCTCAGAAAAAGATCTGAAAGACATCTAGAGTAAGGAAGTTTAATTTTCTGATAACAGACTATTGCATAGTATTGTTCCTTCTACGTCATCAGGATGTCACTGTAGGGCTATTAGAAATACTTTCAAAACTTGATTAAGATGAACGTGCTATTTGGTATGAGGGATATTTTCATTGTAACAGAGAACTAAGCCTTAAACTAAGTAATAGCAAATGAGATGCATATGATATCTCAAATGCATTATTACCTAATTTGATCTTTGCCATACTGTGAGGTTGATATTATCTTCATTTTACAGAAAAGGAGACTGAGGTATAGAGAAATTAAGTGACTTCCCTATAGTCCTACAGAAAGTGTCAAAGGTTAGATTCAGACCTAGGTTTCTCCTAATTCCAAGTTCAATAGTCACCTCTTTGCTGCCTTTATAAAGGGAAGAAATTCCAGCAGGGACATTTTAGACAGCAAACTGACTATGGAGATACCTCTGAAGATTCAGTGTTCCTGGTTGGCACTCTGAAAATTGGAGAAAGTTGGAGAATTTCTTTCTTTGGAGTTTCTTTTGTTTGGGATGATGAAAGCTACCTTGTCCACTGAATAATATACGTGTGTATGTGTATGGATATGTGTATACACTCACACACATATACATACATATATATGTGCATACACACATATGTAAGTGCATATAAATTCTTCCTAAAGTCCAGAACTAACTTTTTGTTTTAGAGGAATAGGTCTCTCTCTGCCTAAACTTAATAAAGGTTTCAAATCAGGCAAAGGCTTATTGGACAGACAATAGTTAAAAGTCATTTTTGATTTGCTAAAAGTATTCTTCTATAAACACACAGAATTTAGATTAATATACACTGGCAAGAACTATCTAGCCAGCAGGTCACTTAACTTTGAGATGAGAGATTTGAAGGAAGTTATAGAATCTCCTTTTGTCTGGTTATTTTCAAAACAAGATTGATTCTTTGGGTCAACTCATGTGAAGTCCAAGCCAGAGCAAGGTGATGGACATTATGATTTCTCAAGATCAATACCAACTCTCAAATTACAAAGTAGTATATTCAAGATCAAAGCAAGATTTGAACTCTAGACTGTCTCTTAATGCAGCACACAGCACATAGAAGGGAGACAAAATTTTTTAAAAAATGTTAAATGATTTGACTGACATAAAAAAAATGACTTTTGTGGATTTGTCTCTTACCTGAAGATATTTTCTGTTCCTTCTCTTGGTTATGTTTCTATCTATAGAAATTTTGATTCTAAAAAGAGGGAGAAAGAGAAGAAATAATTAGTGCAGTCCAAATTTAAAGCATCAAGAGGTCTTTTAAGTGATGGAATATAAAGTGAACAGGGCCAGAAGAACATTGTAAGCAATGACAGCAATATAACAAAAAAATTTGCTTACATATAATTGGGAAAAATAAAATAAAACTTCATTGATTTTTAAAATGAAAGAAATCTACCAAGTCACCTGCAATACCCTTTTAAGAAGCTCCAAATTACATGATTGGGTTGTCAGTTTTAGATCCTGACCAGATAACCACACTTTCCCATTATTCTAATAAGTTTTCTCTTTTCCTGGGAAGTTTTCTCTTGTCCTTGAAAGAATACTGTATGCTTAAATCCTTTCCAGAACAAGGTCTGGGCCCTCAAAATCTCTTCCAGCACTGTGGATAATTTTTTTTTATCAAAGTAGAAATAGGGAAGATTTTGGACCTTATAGTTAGTACTAATGAACCTGAGGAATCTAAGTGGAAGAAGCCTTCCTCATTCCTACCTGGGTCACTTATAGGTCTTAGAATGTAGAAAACAGGAACACAGGGCCAATTTAAAGGGCAAGAAGATTCAGTTTCTCCTGGAGGCACATGATGATCTTCTATAACAAATCAGCAGCAGTTTTAGAAATGTTAATGCAACCTTTCAAATAATTGCAATGTGGTGGGTGCTCAGAGTTTTCCATAAGAGGGTTCTATTGAAGGAAGGGTGAGATTAGGTCAATTACTGAGATATAATGAGAGCAGACTCTAGTGCCATGGTCCATGAGGAATCAGGTCAGAGATCTGTTAGTAGCTGAGGAGCCCATAACAAAATAAAAATCTCAAGTCAACAGGGATGATTTATCCCCCTGACATTTGTTTTGGTTTTTTTTTTGAGCTTTCTCTGGGCCTCAGTTTCTCCATTGTCAAAAAGGAATAGATAATTACTCTCCATTCCTACCATGGCAGGCAATGGAAATGTAACAGTGACTACTCTGGCCCCTATTACCTGAAAACAAGGTGCATTACATGCCACCCCTCCAGTAAACTTATAGAAACATTAGAGATATCCAATCTCTCTGCCATTGATACCAGCCTGCACCAATTGTACTCTCAGTTTTAGGGGGTCTTTTAAAAGCCATTTTCATTTAAACACTTAACAGTCACATTAGCTTTTACAGAGGAATCTTTACCTCAAGTGTATAGCAACAACAGATACAAAAATCACCACCCTAATAAATGGGGGCCATAATTTTCTCTTTTACCACCTTAAATTTCTGGGGAAAGGAAGAGGATTAGGTTTGCTGCTCAGCTCAATTCTTATAGAGCTTTTCCCCAACCAGGTCCCAAGCCCAAAGGCAACCCTTGGGTTTGAACCTAGATTTTTGGGGCTTTCTTGTTGGGATGGCAATGATATTCAGCCTGGAATCAGAACTTCAAGGTCAATATAGCTAGAGTCTGGGTGCAGAGACTGAATTGCTTCAAACCAGAAGTATAAAAGGATGGACAACACAAGACTTTGAGACTCTTTCTTGGGGCTACAAAGCTTAAAAGTGGGAGGGAAAGAGGTAGTTTTTTTAACTCACCCAATTCAGTTCATGGTACCCTGGATGAACAGGACCTTCATCCCTTCCGCACTCAGATGGCCAAAAGAGTGAGACTGTCCTAGTCTGGTAGTCTTCTAGATGCATTCTGTTGGAGCTATGCAGCCAATCTAAAGAGACTGCTTCCACTCATGTAGGGAAAGGCAGAATTTCTTCTTCCAGAAGCAGGTGCCTCCAGCTTAGATGATCTAGGCATGAGCAAAGCCCAGATACAAAAATAAAGATGAATCAAATTTGGAGCACCAGAGAAAAACTCATGGTCATAATTAAACATTAAATTTCTATTTGTACAGAATCCAAACAACAATATTTTTTGAAAAATAAAAAATCAAATTTAAATACTACTTTTAAATGATTCATATTTAGGAGAATATGATAATCCTGACTTAATAAAAGATTAGAATTAAGGAATGTTCAACCAAAAAGGCGAGGCTATGTAGCAGTACACACAGCTATCTAAGACCATACATTGTAGCAGTTGCTCATATGCATTGGCTGGGGTGGCTTTCCTCACCAGGAGTCCCCTCCATTGATGAAGTCACAGTCTTGTCTAAAACAAAAAAATTCTGAAATAAAAAATCATATAGTCCAAACAAGTAATTTTATCAATTAGTATCTGATTTCCATATAGACTAAGTAAGGTGAAAGTGAAAAAACTGAGACCTGGAGTATTATCATAATAGGATTGTTCTTTCTCACCCAATTGTGTTACAAGCAAATATATACAAACTAACCCTCTTGCCTTCACTCTTTGCACTCTCCCCAAATCATCCATTATAGCAATATGTATGTGTGTATACATACATATGCATGTAAATACATAACATATATGTATACAGATATATAATTATGTAACACACAGATATGTAAATATGTGTATATATACAGATATACACGGACACATACATATACACATACCTTTTACATTGATCTGGTCATTTAGTTACTCTGCTCAAAAGTCTATAGTAAATTCCTATTAGCTACTGTGTCAAGTTCAAAGGACTGAGACTAATAGTTGTTGAAGAATGTCATAGCCTGGAAACTATCACAGTTCACCATGGAGAACAGAATTATAGAATATCAGAGTCAAAAGGAACTAAAGAGACATTTGCAGCTTTGTAGGGATTACTTGAGACAAACACTAATTTTGATATGGTTCCATTTGTGACAGAAATCATGTGTATCTATTTCTACTCTCACCAGACTTGATCAAAACATAGGACATTCAGTAGATAAAAAAGTATTGAATTGGTTTCACCACCTTCTGTTTCATTGCTTATGTTGCTCTTTGTCTCTGTCTTTCTCTGTCTCTGTCTCTCTCCAAACAAGAAACATTTTGCATTTTTATTTGTTTCATGGGTTGCTGTGGCCAAAAATATTATCACCAGTTTTATTGTGATTATGAGCCTCGCCATATTTGATTAGGATTCTGTTGCAAGGGCCAGACTTAAATCCTTTCTAGCATGATAGAATCTGTAAGAGTTTATGGTGCTGCAATAGCAATAACATCCACCTAATTTTTTCCTTAAAAGATATTGTAATTGGACTTCAGTGCTAAGATGGCAGAGAGAGACAGGATCTCTCTGGAGCCCTCCAAAATTCCCTCTAAAATAATTTTAAAACCACTTCAAAACTTATTTAGGAGTGGTAAGCAGCTCACTAACTGAGCAGGAAAGGTCTGTCTCACTCAGGTGAGAGAAGAGCAAGGTCCAAGAGGTAGGCTGCACAGCAAGGGACCTATAGCAAAGACCCAAGCTTTGGGGCACTTCACCAGTGAATCCCTACCCTCATTCAAGTCAAACACCCTAGAGAAAAGCCAGAAATCTATGTAGGACAGCAAGGCTCCATCCCAGTGGTCCCACCCCAGCTCAGGTCACCAGTGAGGTCTTGCTCACATTGCTGACCAGCAGTGTGACCACACCCCTGAGGTCAGTCAGTAGCAAGATGCACACCCAGGGCTGGACAGCAAACAGGTTTGGCCTCCATGGCAATCCAGATGCAAGGCCTTGCCCCTGGGGCAGGCCAGCAAAAAAAAACAGCACACCGAAGGGAGGTCAACAGGGTGATCTCCCCCCTCTCCCACACCCAGTACTAGCCAGCAGCTAAGCACTGAGACCCAGCAAGTTGGCAGCAAGGTCCCTAGCCCTAGTACAAGAAGCTTGGAACAGTGCAGAGCAGAGGCTAACTCTCATATAAAAATTCAGTGACACAAAATAAGCAGAAAAATGAGCAAACAAAAAATGAGCAAAAAAAAAATACCGTTGGCTACAGGAAGTTGCTATGGTGATAGGGAGGATAAAGGTACAAACTTAGAAGAGGACAACAATGTCAAAATGGCTACATGTGAAGTCTCATAGAAAAATATAATTTAGTCTCAGGTGCAAAAAGAACTCCTAGAAAAGCTTGAAAAGGATTTTACAAAGCAAATTAGAGAAGTAGAAGAAAATTGGTAAAAGAAAAGAGCAATGTAAAAGAATTATGAAAAAAAGAGTCCACATCTTGATAAAAGAAACACAAAAGAAAATGAAAAAAAAGATACAAAAATTCGCTGAAGAAAATTTTTAAAAATCCTTAAAAATGAGAATTGGTCAAATGGAAAAAAAGGTACAAAAGTTCTCTGAAGAAAACAGTTCCTTAAAAATTAGAACTCAGCAAGTTGAAACTAATGACTACATGAGACATCAAGATCTGATAAAACAAAAGAGGAAAATTATAAAAAAAGAAAAAATGTGAAATGTTTCATTGGAAAAAAATTGACTTAGAAAATAAAGTAGAGATAACTTAAGACTTATGGGGCTACCTGAAAGTCATGATAAAAAAAAGAGCTTGAGAAACCTTTCAAGAAATCACTAAGGAAAATTGTCCCGATATCCCAGAAACATAGGTCAAAATAGAAAGTGAAAGAATCCACTGATCACCACCTGAAAGAGACCCCAAAATAAAAACTCCCAGAAACATCATAGCCAAATTTCAGAACTCCCAATACTGTGGGCAGCCAGAAAGAAACAATTTAAATATTGTGGCGGTCCAGAAGCTTCCACATTAAAGAACCAAAGGGCTTGAATATGATATTCTGGAAGGCAAAGGAGTTAGGATTAAAACCAAGAATCACCTACCCAGCAAAATTGAGTATAATTCTTGAGAAAAAAAAAAGTATATTCAATGAAACAGAGAACTTTCAACTATTCCTAATTAAAAGACCAGGGCTGAATAAAAAAAATAATCTTCAAAGGCAGGACTCAAAGGGACATATTAAAAAGGTAAGAAAGAGAAAACAGTAGAGACTCAATAAGGCAAAGATTTTATATTCCTATATGGCAAGATAATATTTGTTACCCTTGAGAATTATTAAAAGAATAATTAGAAGGAGTATATGTAGGCAGAGGGTGCAGATATAAAATGACTTTGATGGGATGATACTCCCCAAAATAAAATAAAAGAGTGAGAAGAAAGATTATACTGGGAGAAGAAGGAGGGTGGGAGATAAAATGAGGTAAATTATCTCACACAAAAGAGGCATGAGAGGGCTATTATAATAAAGGGGTAAATGGGGAGGTTGTGGACAAAGCTTGAACCTTAGCTTTATCAGAATGGACTCAAAGAGTGAATAACATACACACACACAGTAGGATACATAAATTTGATCTACCATATAGGGAAATAAAAAAGGGATAGGAATAAGACAAAGGGGGAAACAGATAGAAGGGGTGGTGGATTGGGGGAGGCAGTAATTAGAAGTAAAACACCTGTGAGGAGGGAGAGGGTGAAGGTAAGAAAGAGAAAGAAGGATAAACAAGGGAAAAATAGAATGGATGGAAATACACAGTTCGTTATCATAACTTTAAATGTGAATAGGATGAACTCACACAAAATGGAAGCAGATAGCAAAAGATATTAAAAACCAGAATCCTACAATATGTTGTTTACAAGAAAATTATTTGAAGTACAGAGACACACATGCAGAATTAAGGTAAGGGGGTAGAGCAGAATATATTATACTTCAGCTGAAGCAAAAAAAAAAAAAAAGCAACGGTATCAATCATGATCTTAGACAAAGCAAAAACAAAAATCAATCTAATTAAAAGAGATAAGGGGGAAATATATTTTGCTTGAAGGTGTCATAGGCAATGGAGTAATATCAATACTAATTATATATGCCTCAACTGTTATAGCATCTAAGTTTCTAAAGATGTTAAATGAGTAACAAAAGGAAATAGGCAATAAAGCTATACTACTGGGGGACCTCAACTTTCCCCTCTCAGAACTAAATAAATCTAACAAAAAATAAACAAAAAAAGTTGAGGAGGTGAATAGAATTCTGGAAAAGTTAGATATGATAGATCTCTGGAGAACACTGAGTGGGAGTAGAAAGGAATATACCTTTTCTCAGCAGCATCCACACACAAAAAAGCATGTTTTAGGGCATAAACTTCTCACAACCCAATGCAGAGACACAGAAATAGTAAATGCAGCCCTTTCAGGTCATAATGCAATTAAAATTACATTAAATACTTGGCAACAGAAAGATAGATTAAAAATAATTGGAAACTAAATAATTTAATACTTTAAAATAAGTGGGTCAAAGAACAATCATAGAACACTCAATAATTTCATTAAAGAAAATGGCAACAACGAGACAACATAACAATTTATGGGATGCAGTCAAAGCAGTACTTAGAGAAAAGTTATATCTCTAATTGCTTACATAAATAAAATAGAGAAAGGGTAGAACAATGAATTGTGCATGCCACAAGAAAAACAAAAAAAAAAAATAAAAGCACAAATTAAAAATTCTCAATTGAGCACCAAATTGGAAATCCTGAAAGTAAAATTGGAGATGAATAAAATTGAAAGAAAGAAAAGCTTTGAACTCATAAGTAAAACAAGAAGCTGTTTTTATCAGAAAATACAACAGTAAAATATATGAACCATTGGTTAAAAAAAAAGGAAAGAAGAAAACCAAATTGCTAGGATCAAAATTAATTGAGTGAATTGACTATCCTTGAAAAAGAAATTAAAACAACTATTAGGAACTATTTTGTCCAATTATATGTAAAAATTTTGACAATCAAAATGAAATGGATTCATATATACAAAAATATTACTTGTCCAGGTTAACAGAAGAGGAATAGAATATTTAAATAATCCAATCTTAGAAAAAGAAATTGAATAAGCCATCAGTGAACTTCCTCAGAAAAAATCCCCATGGGCAGATGCATTCACAACTGAATTCAACTGACTATTAAAAAAACAAACAAACAAACAAACAGTTAATACCAATACTATATGAACTATTTGGAAAAATAGATGGATTTATACTAAATTCTTTATATGATATAAATATTGTGATACTTAAATCAGGGAGAGCTAAAACTGAGAAAGAAAATTATAGCCAATTTCTCTAATTTGATTCAAGAACTTTAAATAAAATGTTGGCAAGAAGATTACAGCAATACATCACGAGGCTCACTATGGCCAGATGGAATTTTTACTAGGAACACAGGGCTGTTTCAATATTAGGACAGCTATCCGTATAATTGACTTTTTCAACCAATAATAAAATTAACAGAAATCATTATCTCAATAGATATAGAAGAAGCTTTTGACAAAATATAATACCCATTCCTATTAAAAGTACTAGAGAGCATAGGAATAAATGGAGCTTGCCTTAGAATGATAAGTAGCATCTATCTAAAATCATCAGCAAGCATTGTCTGTAAAGTGCATAAGCTGGAGCCCCCCCCCCCCTTTTTAAAAATGAAATTGGTTTGTTTACTTACTTTTAGTGTACAGCATTCAATTCCACAGTCCCTTGAGTTTCAAATTTTCTCTACCTCTTTCTCTCCCCCCATCATGGTGGCATGTACTTGAATATAGTATCTAAAAATATCTTCACATTAATCATTAGTCAGGTTGTAAAACTGATGGAATGATCAGTGGGAAAGTGGAAACAAAACAAAACAAGAAAAAGAAACACAGCAAGTAGTTTATTTCAGTTTGCATTCAGACTTGGCAGCTCTTTCTCTGGATGTGGATATCTCTTTCCATCATGAGTCTTTTGGAATTGTCTTATAACCTTGCATTTCTGAGAGGAGCCCAGTCTATTGAAATTAGTTGTCACGCATACGTTGTGTCTGTGATTGTGTAGAGATTTCTCCTGGTTCTGCTCTTCTCACTCATCATCAGTTTATATAAGTGGCTCCAGGTTGCTATGAAGTCTGTCTGTTCCTCATTTCTTATGGCACAGTAGTATTATATTACATTCATATATCACAACTTGTGCAGACATCCCCTTGATTTTCAATTCTTTGTCACCACAAAAAGAGCTGCTATAAATATTTTTGTACATATGGGTCCACCTCCCACTTCTCTGATCTCTTTGGGATATAACCCTAGAAGTGGTATTGTTGGGTTAAAGGGTATATACTTATTTATAGCCCTTTGGGCATATTTCCAGATTGCTCTCCAGAATGGTTGGATCAGTTCACAACTCCATCAACAGCGCATATTGACTAAAGGTCTTCCAATTTTGTTGTTTTTTTCATAATAAAGCTGGAACCCTTCTAAATACAATTAGAGGTGAAGCAAGAATGTCCATTACCACTACTATCATTCAATGTTGTGCTGAATATGCTAGCTAAAGCAATAAGAGAAGAAAAAGAAATTGAAGGCATTAGAATAGGCAACAAAGAAACAAAACTATCTATCTTTGCTGATGTATGTATGTATGTATGTATGTATGTATGATGTTATACTTAGAGAATCCTAGAGAACCAACTAAAAAACAAATTTAAATAATTAATAAATTCGGCAGAATTGCAGGATATAGGATTAATCCACATAAATCATCAGCATTTCTATATATAACGGACAAAGCCCAGCAGGAAGCAATAGAAAGAGAAATTCCTTTTAAAATGACTGTAGACAATCTAAACTACTGAAGAATCTACCTGCCAAAACAAACCCAGGAAATATATGAACACAATTACAAAACACTTTTCATACAAATAGAGTCAGATCTAAACAATTGGAAAATATATTAATTGCTTAAGGGTAAGCCAAGCCAATACAATAAAAATGACAATTCTACCTAAATTAATCTGCTCAGTGTCATATCAACTAAAGGACCAAAAAAAAAAAAAAGACTTTGAAAGAGCTAGAAAAAGTAATAATGAGATATATTTGAAGGAGGAAAATTTCAAGACTATCAAGGAAGTGAATGGGAAAAAAAATGTGAAGGAAGGTGGTTTAGCCACACCAGATCAAGTTCTTGGTAGAATTCATTTGCAAATCCATCTGGTCTTCAGATTTTTTTTTTTCTCTCTGGGACCTTATGTTTGGCTTGTTCAATTTCTTTTTTTCTTAGTTCATATTATGTAAGTATTTCCTTTTCTGTCATCTGGGCAATTTACACTTTTTAAAATACTCATTCATGTCATTTAGATGATCAATTTTATTGGCACATTTTTTTGGCAAAATAGCTCCTAAAATTGCTTTAATTTTATCATTGTTGGTTGTATACTTACCCTCTTCATATTAGATATTGGTAATTTGGTTCCCTTCTTTTCTTAACCAATATTTTTTTAAAAAATTATTCATTGAAAACATTTTTCATAAAACCAAATTCTAGTTTTATTTATTAATTTATGTTTTTAAGCTTCAATTTTGTCATTTTTTCCTGTGATTTTCAGAATTTCTATTTTGGCTTTAATTGGGGATTTTAAATTAATTGAAGATTTTAAATTTGTTCTTTTTAAGTTTTTCTTGCTGTTTTTGTTGTTCCATGGACAATTCTTTGATCAGCTTCTCCCTTTTATTAATGAAAGCATTTAGAAATATATGATTTGGCTGCATCCCACAAATTTTGGTTTGTTGTCTCACTGTTATAATTATCTCTAACAAAATTATAGATTTTTAAGTCTTACATATCTTTTTGCTTTTTTTTAAAGGTTTTTCTGGGAATTCTTGCTGGTCTTGTGTTCAATCTACATTTTTTTTTTTTGAGGTTTTGTTTGTAGATATTTTAACATCATTGTCTTTTTTAAGTTTGTGTCTTGAGCTTCCCTGTCATGGTAGTAGGTTTTTGGTTTTTTTTTTTTTTTTTGGTGTTATGGTTAGGCTTTTTGTGTTATTTGTTTACCAGTCTTTTTCTTGAGTTAGTACCTTATGTAAGAGTTGAGATCTTCCTACATTTGGGGGTGTAGACTATATTGACCTTCAGGCTATTGTGTTGTGCTATTTTTGCTGCTAGATCTGGTGACTTGTAAGTTTTCTATGCTTCCAAGATTTTATTATTTGGGAACATGTGGTCATTGTCCACTTGGTTTGCACTTTGGTCTTTAGATACCCTACTCTCTTTCAATTCCAAATTCTTGTTACCCTGGATTTGCAACCTATTCCCAGGCAAGGCCCACACTCCCTGTTTTTCTCTGCCCTGGAACTGAAACCTGGAATTCAGTAATGGATAATGGAGTTGCCAGTTGGTACCCATACAACTGTGTATGAGTACTAGCATAAAGGTCTTCTGTTGGGGGAGGCTAGGTGGTGCAGTGAATAGAGCACTAGCCCTGGAGTCAGGAGGACCTGAGTTCAAAATCCAGCCTCAGACACTTAACACAAAAACTAGCCATGTGACCTTGGGCAAATCACTTAACCCCAATTGCCTTGCCTTTGCCCCTCCAAAAAACAAACAACAAAAAACACACAAAAAGGTCTTCTGTTATCTCTTTCTGACCAGGTTTTCAAACCTCTTATTGTCTCTAGGAGCCAACCCTTCCCCAGCTGCTGCCATTGCCAACTCCAAGACCTACAACTGATATTGCTTCCATTGAGCCACACTCCTGGAAAATCTACACTCTAGTGTCTGCAGATCTCTCTGTCCTCCTCAGACTACTTGGGTTAGAAAAATGACTGACTATGACTTTTTGTTGGTTATGCTCCAAAGAGTTGTTTTGATGCACTTTTTAAAGTTGTTTAGGGTAGCATGTTGAGAGAGTTAAACAAAAACTGCTCACTTTAATCCATTATCTTTATTCTGTCCCCTCTGCCAAACATGTAAAGAATAATTTATTCCATATTGAATTGCTATCTAATGTATGGAATTATTAATTGTGACTAAGAAAATGGGACCACAATTAGGTCTCTCTTAATAATTTTTGGTGTAGGTATGCCCGGTTCTTCGGATACTTGCCAGGAAAGATCATGATGCAAGCAAGTGGGGAGTAAGGCTTTAATCTCATTTATTTTTTTATAACTGTATTTATATATATATTTGAAACATTTAATTTTAAAACCTTGAATTTCAGATCCATTCTTCCTCCCTTGTCACCCATTCCCTCTGGGAAGATAAGTAATTCAGGATGTGTTGTACATGTATAGCTATGCAAAACATTACCATAGTAGATATATTGTGAAAGGCTGCTTAGAATTCCCTCCCACCCATCCCACCCCCCACCTGATCCATTACCTACTTTGATCCTGTCTCTCTTCGATAGTGGGTACTTCCAACCTCCCCTCCCCCCAGAATACCCTCCCCTTCATCATCCCCCCTCTCACCCCCTTCCCCCTACTCTACTGCAGGGTGAGATATCCCATTTAGTATGTATGTCATTCTCTCCCTGAGCCAAATTCAATGAGAATATGGTTTTGCCTTTTTGCCTTCCTGTTCTACCCCTCCCCTGCAGCCACTTCCCCTTGTTTCTTCTACATGGGATAGTTTACCCTACCCTGTCTCTCCCCATCTCCTCTTGCCACTTTCCTCTCTCACCTCATAATTTCATCCCTTAAGTATCATCCCTTCCTAACAAATTCAACCTCTGCCCTCTATCCATGTATAACTGTAAACATAAATAAACACATTCACTTATGTATTCACATGCCCATATACCCTTCTTCCATTATTTTCATACTGATAAAGATTTTATCAGTCACAGTTATTGTTTTTCCATGTAGGAATGTAAATAGTTCAACTTTGATAAGTTCCTTTTGATTTATTTTCCCTGATTACCTTCTCAGGCATCTCTTGCTTCTTGTGTCTGGATGTCAAATTTTCTATTCAACTCTGGTTTTTTCCTCAAGAATGCTTGAAAGTCCTCAATTCCACTGAATGAAACATAGGTTCCCCTGAAACAAGATACTCAGTTTTGCTGGGTAGGTGACCCTTGGCTTCAATCCCAGCTCTTTTGCCTTCTGGAATATCATATTTCTTTCCCTTCTGTCCCTCAGTGTAGAAGCTGCCAGGTCCTGTGCTATTCTGATTGTGTTTCCACAATATTGAAATACTTTCTTCCTGGCTGCTTGTAGTATTTTCTCCTTGATCTGGGAATTCTGGAACCTGGCTATAATATTCCTGGGAGTTTTCTTTTGGGGATCTTTTTTAGGAGGTGATCTGTGGATTCTTTCAACCTCTATTTTGCCCTCTGGGTCTAAAACATCAGGGTAATTTTCCTTGAGAAATTCTTGAAGGGTGATTTCTAGGTTCTTTCTTTGATCATGGCTTTCAGGTAGTCCAATAATTTTTAAATTATCTCTCCTGGATCTATTTTCCAGGTCATTGGTTTTTCCCATGAGATATTTCACATTGCCTTCTATTCTTTCATTTGTTGGATCTGTTTAACAGCATCTTGATTTCTCATAAAGTCATTAGCTTCCATTTGTTCCAGTCTAACTCTGAAGGAATGAATTTCCTCAGTGAGCTTTTGAGATTCTTTTTCCATCTGGCAAATTTGGCTTTTTAAGGCATTCTTCTCCTCATTGCCCTTTTGGGCCTCCTTTTCCAGTTTATTTTTTAAGGTGTTATTTTCCTCAGTCAGGCTGTGGACCCTCATTTCATACTTTCCCTGCATCCTTCTCATTTCTCTTCCCAATTTTTCCTCCACTTCTCTTAGTTGATTTTTAAAGTCCTTCTTAAGGTCTGCTATGGCCTGTAACCCGCTCATATTTTCCTTTGGGGCTTTTGGAGCAGGATTTCTGAACTCACAGTCCTCTTCCTGTTCCATATTTCCATCCTCTTTGTCCCCAAAATAGGAGTCTAATGTTGCATTTTTCTCTTTATTTTGTTTCCTTTACCTCGGCAGGTTGCCAGTTAATTACTTGACTTTTGGGCTTTTTGCAACAGTAGGACTCTGCCACCAGACAGGGGAACTCCCGTCCCAAATGTTGGGGTCTTCACAACTTCTGATTCTGGCAAGTTGGATGCCCACCCCAGACCTCCCCCCTCCCAGGATCACAATCCAGATCCAAGCAGGTTAAAGCAAGAACGATCAACCCCCAAGACTGATTGATGGATCTCCCTACAGTTCGCTGGCCAGGGGCTGGAGCTGCCACTGAAACTGCAAAATGGCGTGTCTCCTGAGTGGCTTCTAGCCCCCAGGGGAGGAAGCCGACGTCTTCCCCAAATACTGGTCCCAAAGTCCATAGGGCACTAACTTCTCACTTTGTCCTAGGCATGTCTGTGTTGACCATTCTGGAATCGCCACAGCTGCTGGTGTTCTGGGGTTCTGGGGTCCCTCCAGCTGGCTGTTGGCCTGGCCACCCTGGGGCTAAAACCATGACTCAAGTGGGCCTGGGCTCCCAGAGTGCTGCGCCATAGATTCCCAGTGAGCTGTGCTGTCAGCTCCCAGAGCACTGTGCTGGCAGCTCCCTACAGGGCTGCTGGGCTGTCCTCAGTGGGAGGTTAGCTTCTCTGTGTCGTTCTGTGGGTGCTGGGGCTCCAGAAGTTGTTCAGAGTCCCCTTTTACATGGTTTGGAGGTGATCTGGGGGGAGAGTGCCTTGGATGTGCTGTTTCTACTCTGCCATCTTGGCTCAGCCTCTGCTTTAATTTCATTTCAATAAGGTATACAGAGTATAGAAGCAAATAGTACTAAAGTACTGAAACAGGCATCACAGAGGTACAGAGACAGATGGCATTCAGACAAGGGATGGGATCCTAGAGGGTGGAGGGAGCTTGAGGAAGAGAATAAGGAGAGGGGAAGGACACCAATTATCCCTTACATAAGCATGAATTTGAACTGGGAGCACTTGGACAGCATGGATTCATAGCAGATAGAGAAGTCCTGGGGGTGGGCAGGAGAAAGAGTTTGGGGTCTTATTTATTTATTTTTGGAGGGCAACTGGGGTTAAGTGACTTGCCCAAGGTCACACGGCTAGTTTTTGTGTTAAGTGTCTGAGGCTGGATTTGAACTCAGGTCTTCCTGACTCCAGGGCTGGTGCTCTATTCACTGTACCACCTGGCCACCCCTTGGGGTCTTATTTCTATGAGATTTTGATTGTGGAAGGACTAACTTTTATCCATGCCACCTTAATGTTAAGTCATTAACATATCTCCATCATCTCAAAGTTATCAATAGCACTTTAGGATTAGCTTATTGGCATTTGCTGATGTTCTGGTGATCTTATTGTGTATATGTGGAGCTTACCTGAGGCTTAGGGACCATGGTCAGTTAGCAGGAAGGGCTCTTAGAGTAAGTCCTAGCTGGTTCCCCCAGATGAAGCACACAGCCTCAGGATATGGCCTTAGGCAATTTGTGAGACAGTTTGTAATGGCTCCTATGCGCTCCTAATCAGGAATTGAAACTGTTTACAAATAAATGTAATGCTCCCTTAATTTATGAGATAGTCTGTAAGTGACTTCTAGTCTCTCCTTTGCAATCTTACCTCCTACTATTATTGATTTATATTGATTACTTATAAACTTACTTATTACACTAAGTAGAAGGAGGGCTGTGATCAGTGGAACTAGAACAAGATACAATTTTCTTGAAAATATCATATGAACTGTTTAAAAAATAGGTAAAGAAGGAGTCTTAACAAATACCTTCTATAACAGAAACATAATTTTGATACCTAAATCAGGAAGAGCAAAATCAGAGAAAGGAAAGCATAGATCAATTTCCCTAATGTAACCCAGTGTTTCATAAACCCAAAGATCTCATAGATTGGGACAAGAACTCACTATTCACGAAACTACTTAGAAAATTAGAAAGTGGTCTGACAGAAACTAGACATAGACCAACTTCTCACACTGTATATTAAGATAAGCTCCAAATGGGTACATGATTTAGATATAAACACAAGCAAATTAGAGCCTGAAAGAAATTACTTGTCAAATGTATGGATAAAGGAGGAGATTATAACCAAAGAAGAAATACAGAGGTTCATGCTAGGTAAAGTGAAAAATTTTGATTACATTAAATTGAAAAGTTTTGCATAAATAATATCAATGAAGGCAAAATGAAGAGAGAAAAAAAACTTTGTAGTTAGTTTCCCTGATAAAGGTCTCACTTCTCAAAATATAGGAAAATGAGCCAACAAAAGTCACCAAAGGACATGAATAGGCAGTTTTCAGAGGAATAAATCAAAGCTTTCAATAGTCATGAAAAATGTTGAGAATCACTAATACTTCTAGAAGTGCTAATAAAATAATTGTTATGCCACCTCCCCATGTCATCACATTGGAAAAATGACAAAAAAGCAAAATGTCCAATGTTGGAAGGGATATGGGGAAATAGGTACACTGTTAGTGGAGGTGTGAAATGGTCGGCCATCATGGAAAAAAAATAGAACTATGCTGAAGGACTATAAAACTTTGCATACTTTTTGACGAAAAAATAGTGTTACTAGGTCTATACCCCAAAGAGGCAAACAAAAAAGGGAAAGGATCTATATACATACAAAGATATAGCAGGTCTTTTTATGTTGACAAAGGATTGGAAACCTAGGGGATGACCATCAATTGCATAATAGTTGAACAAGTTATCTTATATGAACATGATGGAATACTATTATGCTGTAAGATATAATAAAAAGGATAGCTTTAGAAAAACCTGGGAAGACATATCATCTGATGCTAAGTGAAGTGAACAGAGCCACGAGAACAATCTTTGTAATAACAGCAATCTTGTAAAGATAATCAATTGTACAAAAATTAGTGATTCTGATCAATACCACGATCCACCACAACCCCAAAGGATTCATAATGTAAAATATTATCTATTTCCAGATAAAGAAATGACGAACTCAGAGTATAGAGAGAAGGTTTTTTTTTCACTTTGTTTTTCTAAATTTTTTTTTTGGCAGGAGGGTATATGGCTGATGTGGAAACATGTTTTGCATGATATCATATATGTGTATTTTTATGAATGTATATATGTGTGAACTATATTTCTTGCCTTCTCAATGGGTGGATTAAAAATACAAATAAAGCTTATAAAAAGACCCCATTAAGATCAACATTGCACAGGTGTTTGTTGTCTTATATATGTCCCTATCACTTAGCTGTGATTTCAGGACACCAAACTTCTCTTATACCTTCAGTCAAAATGTTCTCTTTGACATATTTATTCTTGATGCATCTTTCCTGTAGAAAGCTAAGATATATGCAGACATGCCCTGTATCTTCTGGTTCAATGCAGCCTCTAGATACAAAAGCCCAAAGCCTTCGGGCTCTGTGTGTCCCTGATATATCTTGAAAAATTTACACTTACTGAGTAAATAGCACTTTTATATCATTGGAAAAAATATTTCACAGTGTTAACAATTATCTAGAATATTTTTCAGTTGAATTACATAGTTTAATGCTATTTACTCTCCAGAGATTGATGTTTTGATTTGATATCATCTTTAATTTGAAAGCCATTACTTAGTTCTGTTTAAGAGAAATGTTTATAGATTTAAGTCTAGGCAAAATGATAATAGGTCTAAATTATTTCCTTGAAAACTACTGCATTTTATATAAATTGTTGTTGATGTTATTATGTTGGTTATAATTTAAGTAGAAAACCGTTTTCCACCTGGTCATCAAATTCTCTAGCATACTTACTATACTTAGGTCTATTTTATATATTTGTAGAAGATAAATAAGCCATGAGTGTGGAACAGAACAGATTTTACAAATTGGTGTTGATATTAATATTATTAGTATTAGTGATAATAATTAGTAGTAGTAATAGATATATAAGAATTTCAATGGGTAGAGATAAGAACGTATCTTGTAAGCATGAGGAATGGCCTACTTAGAGGTAGAAGAAAGCACGTTGATACTGAAGAACAGTTTGTTGTCTGTTCTGACTAAAATGTTGAGTACACGAAATACTTTGAAATGAGGTAGACTAGAAAAATGGGTTAAGGTAGAGTGGAAAAAAATGCCGAATTTTTCCTCAGAAAACCTGGCAGCAAATACTGATTTTTTAAATATGCATGATCCATGTGACCTTGGTCAAATGACAACTTCTTTAGACTGCAGTTTCCTCACTGAAGAATGAGTTGGACTAGATGACCTTTGAGGTAAAATTTAGACTATAATGCATGCTTATAAACAAAAATTCTGTATGTGTGTGTATCTGTATACAGATTACTTCCAGCACTAAACTTGTCTTGAATTTAGTCTGCCTTCATCCTCTACTTAGTTAATTGTTTGCACTATTTCCTTGATAGGATATTTGTTCCATATCCCATCCTTATGCCAATATTTAATGAAAAAAGAAACTTACAGAAACTTGTGGTGTTTAGATCCAAAGAATGCAAAGCTCGTTTTTCTTCCATCTAGAGTCACCGCAATCAAGTTATATTTTCTTATTACAGATCTATTTTTCTTTTCTTTTTTATTAAAACTTGTAAGCTAAAACAAATCTTACATTTTTGTTTTCAGAAATGAACAATTTCTGTTGAAGCCCTAGGTAGTTATGGCAAGAAGCTCTATAGCAGACATCCTAAGATCGAAATGCTACTCAATTTTTACTAGGCTAGTATAAACTCATGGTAAAGCAAAAGGGGTATTTTCCCACCTCCTTGTTCCAGTTTTTTTTGTAGCTTGCTGAGTCGGAGAGAACGAACTGTGCTTTACCTAATGCAGCTAGATGATAATTTAATATTTTATTAACATATAAATCCTAGGGAGATATTTGATTTTTATACTTTAGATTGAGAAAAATCTAAAACAAAGAACGAATAAGGGGAAATTGATGGATGGTTCAGATGCATCTTGGTATCCATAAAATGGAAAAAAAATACGGCAGGAGTTCTTAATCTTTGTGTGTCCTTGATCTCTATGGTAGTCTCATGAAGCCTATGCATTCCATCTCTGAATTGTGTTTCCAGATGCATAAGACATAGGATTACAAATGAAACAGACTATGTAAAAATGCAGCTACACTTTTTTTTTTTCAAGTTTAAAAGTTTAAAAAATTAACCACTCCAATTTAGAAGACTTCTAGCTTACTGAGTGGATTTTTTGTGAAGGATCTGTAAAAAATGTGGAGAAGAATTGTATTGAATGAAAAGACACGTATAGGTTACACATCTTTCACTGGTGCCAGCATAGGAGGGAAGAAAATGGGAACACATATTTATAAAGTGCCTAGTATGGATCAGGCATTTTCCTAAGCACTTTATAAACATTATCTCATTTGATGATGGAGGGAATGCCCATGTTTTTGAGACCATAGATCCCACTGAAGGCATTGAAATACTGAAGTATTAACTTAAGAGCCAGAAGGCACCTGGGTTTGAATCATAACTAATTATTAGTACAAAAGTGACAGAGAAAGTCATTTAACCTTTCTGAGTCAGTTACATTTTATAAAACATTGGCAACCTCATAAGGTTGTTATGATGAGTTAATGTGAACACTTATATTCCCATAGAAACAATGTCATAGAATTGGGAGTACCGATGTTAGGTATGACTAAACCACAAGTTCTGTGAGAAAAGTGACTGTCTATAAATGTCATTCAAGATAATTAATTATAAGAAAAACTTATTTGTTCCAAGTCATATAACTTGGGCTTTGAAGATGCAAGGAACTTTAAAAGTAAGTATTATTCAGTCTACTTATTTTACAGATGAGGAAATTTTTGTGAAATTCCCTGAGGTAGTTGAATCAGTTCTCAATTTGGAACCACAGAAAACTTGAAAACTTCACTAAGACTTTTGAGACACCCTTTATATGGCAATTTTTATTGGATTGTGATATTAATTTTTATTATGTGATGCAGTTATATTAATTAATGTAACATTGGTTTTAGAGGCAGACTTGCATAATGGTTAGAGTGCTGGGCTTATGCACTCCCTGTTCTAACATATCTTTTCTTATTGGTGGAGATGAAGAGCTCCAATCTTTGCCAGTTTCATTTGGGATTCTTCAAGACTAGTTCTCTTCTGGACTCTTCAAGAGTCATTCTTCTTTGGGATTCTCCTATGTATACCTTCTCTGATTTCTGTTTTGCTATGATTTGAAATGATTAGGCTTTGTTTGGAGGTTTAAGACATATTGCTGAAACATTGGTTCAGTCTAGACAGGTGGAGAGTTTGGCACAATTACCACACATTTAAAATGTGGATGTTTTGTCAAACAGAATCATTAATCCAAGTTAACTTATGGGAAACAACATTTTTTTTCACTTTGACAATACATTCAAAGAAAAGAGCTCAGTTCATCTCTGGCTATGTCTGTTCTTTACTTCTGTGGTCAAAAATTTAATTCCAAGAACAAGTAAGTCAGTGATTTTAAAAGAACATATATAAAAACAAACATTATTTTCAATAGCTATTTTTCGTGTTGTGTATAACATGTCTTTAAATATGACTTAGTGAAGATTTATTTCATCTTACTAAATGCTGAGTGAAAATTAAGTCTAACCTTTTAAAAATTTTCTTGAATAACTTAATATACCACTAAATATATCCCATAATTATATATTTAACAGATCATGGTTGAAACTTTAGTATTATAGTGGTCTAAGATAAAATAATATATGCACGTGTGTGTGAGAAAGAGAGAGAGACATTTAGAGACACAAAGAGAGAAGGAGGGAGGAAGGGGAAGAGAAAAAGAGGGATATAGAGACAGAGAGACCCCGTTGTTGTCTCATTACTAGAAAGAACTCTGAATGGTCATTGCTAAAGAAAGATAAGTAGCATGAGAGAAGTTCAAGAGTTTGTTTCCTGTTAAAGATGGAGAGAAGTCAAAGAAGATGCAGAGAAATGAGAGAAATTTTTTCTCGTGTAGCTGTTTTCCCTTTTCCCTTGCACAGGATTTATGAAGAGAATTTACTTAACACTTTATTTAGAGAAATTGAATAGAATACGACTGTTTTCACAAGTGAAGAAAAAATCAACCAGCATTAAATTGAGAATTTGAAGTGATCTTGAATGTCATCTCTTGCACAATCAAAATATTACAAATAATTATCTACACATTTCTTTATTGTGATTTCATTTAAATCTACGTATCCATTAATTTCAATATTTGCTTAATCATAAGATAAGGTTTTCTACCAGCTCTTAGCATAGTACCTAGTACATAGCAGATATTTAATAAATGTTTGCTGATAGATTAATATTGAGTAATTACTACTTCAATTTACTTAACTTATATTTCATGAGCTTGAATGGAAGCTCAAGCTAATTAATTAATAAAAAAGATTCTAGTTTGATTGACAAGGAAGAAAATATCTAAACATATCCTTGAATTTCTCCAGAACTTAGGTTGAGCCTATTAAAAAAGAAAACAAGTCAAGTGGAAGGCTGAGGCATAGTTTGCCAGTGTCTCAGATCAGTAATAATTGGCTACAAACCAAAGGTTATCCTTTATATTAAAGATGGAATTTGAATTAAGCTTGAACAAAATATGGGAATTCTATGAGATGGAGATGGAAATGTACTTCCAAGAAAATGGGGGTGGGGTTCAATCAAACATGTGGGATTTCCATTACAAAAGCACAGAATAGGAAATGAAAAGCTGCATATAATGAAAAGGTCAGATTGCCATAAAGTATGTGAAAGGGAGTACTGTGTCATAAGGTTGGAAAGGTAGTTTGGGGAAGGTTGCAAAAGATGTTAAATGCTAAATAATTTTATCTTGGCTCCCAAGAACAATTGAAAATCAATGGAACTTATTGAGTAAATAAGTGACATAGTCAGGTTTGAACTAAAGGAAAATTAACTTGAGGGGCAGCCAGGTGGTGCAGTGAATAGAGCACAGGCCCTGGAGTCAGGAGGACCTGAGTTCAAATGCAGCCTCAGATACTTAACATTTAATAGTTGTGTGACCTTGGGCAAGTCACTTAATCCCATTTTCCCTGCCCTCCCCCGCCCAAAAAGCAAAAAAAAAAATGCAAATTAATTTGATAATTGTGTGGAGGACAGAGTGTATTGGGGAGGACTTGAGTCAGGGAGGCCAGTTAGAAGAATTTTTCAACTTCTGGTTAAAATGGCAGTATAGTGTAGAGAGACCCAGTCTTCCTCATGGGGCAGCAACAAAGTGAATGATAACATATCATTTTAAATGGCATTTCCATTGATAGGATTATATCCATTTCTGATGTTGAACCACTTGACAGAGCTAAAGACTTTGGCTGATTGGTGTAGTTTGAATTTCCAAGGCTCTGGGAGGAGAGGGGGAGGTTGAAGTACAGAGTTGAAACCTATTTCAAGTTCAGATGTGTTTTCTTCCTCTTTCCCTCTGTTTCTCCTCTCTCCTACAGAGATCTTTTGCAGTACATAGTTGACATGGCACTAGCTGTCACAGCCGTAGCAAAATTCTAGAAATTTCTAAAGCTTATATCTCCATGACACTGGAAAGATGGAGGGAGTACTAGGGTGTGGGGTTGGGTTCTGTTATGAGCCTACAGGTTGGCGCCTTTCAGGCAGCCAGTGCAGCCTCACAGGAGGTGCTGAATGAACTCAAAATAAGTATCAGTTTAAATTTTTATATTCTTAGTGTCCTAGACCATAAAGTAACCTGACATTATCCTATCTTTGGTGTATAATTTCTGTTTTGGAGAAGTTTGAGAGGTCATAGGGATTAGAGAAATGTCTAGTTCTCCATCTTGTTGATCACATGACTTAAAACTTCCCCTCCTCCCACCTCTAGTTCAATAACATCTGACTGAGTGAAAGAATTCTATCCAAATTTAGAATCCCAACCGAATAAGAAAAAAAGTCTTGGAAAGATATTTATCTATCTATCTATCTAGAAAGTTTATCTATCTATACCTGTGATTTAATGGTCTGCAAAATTCCCGAAGGAGAAACACCTTTTACCAATGGAGATGTGTTACAAGTAATGAAAATTACAAACTAAGAATGTTGCCTGATGAATTGATGTTAAAGGTCTAAGGTCATATAGACAGTACTTGTCAAAGGCAAAACTTAAAGTCCTTTTTACTCAGAGTTCCATACCCTATCCACTTTTGGGAAATTCCCTCAACCAAGATGAATGGGGCTTTTCAGTGGGAGGCTAAATGACTGACAATGGGTCAAGTTTGTTTTTGGAATGAGAGCATGAGAAAACATTCCTTGTTCAAGGGCAGGAGTAAAAAAAAGAAAAGCAGGGTAGACCAAATAAATTTGTCAAAGAAAGCCATCTAGACGAAATTGCAGGTATCTTATCCAAGGACAACAGATAGTTATTACAGTTGATGAGGTCATCTGATTTATTGTTTCCTTGCATAATTTATTATATTTTATTTCTTCTTCAATAATGGTTGGTGACCTTCCACTATTAGGTCACCAAAGAGTTAAGAGATAAGCTCACTTAGAATGTCCCAAAATGATTTTGATCCCCCTCATCCCCATTCCCTTATACCATAATTTAATTAATTTTTCAAATAAATGAATACAGGTGCCTAAATAACTCAATAAATTTTTATCAAAACAAATACATACAAAATGTACTGTCATATGTAGATTGACAACAACTTGTAATTAGCAAATCAAATGCACCAGGCATGCAATAACCACTGGAATTTAAATTCTCCTGTGTTCTGACTTATAAATGTGAAAAGTATTTCTTTCCCTGCTATGGTTCTTGAATGCTTGCCTATTTGTTTAAAGGTGGTTGGCAGATAAAGTACAAGACTTCATGAAGTTCTGAGTTCAGAGCTGGTCTCAGATACTCCCTGGCTATGGGAGTGGGCTGGGCAAGTCACTTAAGTGTTTCAATAACAATAATAGTGTCTATCTCCCAGGGCTGCTGTAAGAATAAAATGAGATAATATTTATAAAGTGCCTTACAAACCTTAAAGCATTGTATAAGTGAAAGTTACTATTATTGTTGTTTTTTTTTCTTTGATTATTGTGACTTTAAAATTGATTTCTGAAGTTCAGGACTTACAACAATTACTATACTGAAAGAAATGTAAATGTAATTTTGTGTCTTCACTAGAAAACATTCAAGTAAGCTTCCAGAAGGAAAATTAGGTGCCTTGGGGGAGAAGTTTTGTTTAAAGGTAGCTCACAGATATAGAATCAACATCCGTTAAATGGGGCAAGATAGTATAACACTAAAATTAGAGAAAACTATTTTTTCCCCATAACATACTTTTCAGAGCTTCTTTGACGTCCTTATTTCTTAGAGAATAAATCAAAGGATTCAACATAGGAGTAACAATGGTGTAACATAGAGAGGCCACTTTCCCCAACTCTGGATTACTGGCAGGTGTGAGGTACATAAAAGAAACTGTCCCATAGAGCAAGCTCACCACCATCAGATGGGACCCACAGGTGGAGAACGCTTTCATTTGTCCTTCACTGGAATGGATCTTCAGAATAGTAGATAAAATATAGACATAGGACACCATGATGACTATGATGCTTGGCAAAATAATAACGACAGACAAGGAATATGAAACCACCTTGTTAATAAAGACGTTGGAACATGAGATCTTCTGTATTGGACGGACGTCACAATAAAAAAGGTCAATAACATTCGATGCACAGAAGGACATAGTAAAGGTAATGCTGACTTGAAGGATGGATGTGATACACCCACCAAAATAGGATCCCGCCACCAGTTGGATGCAGAGACGTCTTGACATCCGGGCAGAGTACAGGAGTGGGGAACAGATGGCTATGAAGCGGTCATAGGCCATAGCTGCCAAGAGAAAGCCCTCAGTCACAATAAAGAGAGCAAAGAAGAAGAGCTGGGCCACACAGCCTGCGAAGGAGATGGTTTTGCTCTCAGATAAGAAGTTGGCTATGGCTTTGGGTGCCACAGCAGAAGAGTAGGAAAGATCAATGAAGGAGAGATTGCCTAGGAAGAAATACATTGGTGTGTTCAGCCGGGAAGCAGTCAGGATGAGGACAATCATACCAATGTTGCCCAGAAGGACCATGCTATAGGTAAGCAGAAATATGAAGAAAAGGAGCATTTGGAGCTCTGGGCGGACCCGGAAGCCTACAAGAATGAATTCATTCACTTCTGAGTGGTTGCTTATTCCCCTCTCACCCATTGCAGAGACCTGCTGAGAGGCAAGGTCAAGAAATGAAATCTCAGTTTGGATCCTGACATCACAACTGATACCACTAAATACCTCGTCAAACATCTCATTTAATTTGCAGAATACTTTTTATAAATTTATGTATTGGACACCTTTCTATTAGGGGATGGGGGCATGTTCAGCTTGGCCATTCCTGGTGCCTTTTAAAGAGCCTATGCAGACATTCTATGCTAGAGTCTAATCAATGAAACGCTCATGGATACTTAAAAGGTGGATGGGAGATAGGGTGCTCAGTCTTTTCCCCATATTACTCTGCAGATGCTGCCCTACAGTCCTCACATTTCAAAGTCAGAAAGGAAAGTGGAGGCAGAAAGAGCAATAACTACTTTGTACATTTCCTAAATCACCTGTTTTTTTACCTTAGCATCCACTTAGGGGACTCTTCATCATCTCCATTTGAAGCCCCTGAGTCATGGATGGATGGAAACAGATCCCCAAACTTCTAAAGGATTAATTTGAAGGAGATAAAGGATATATACAAATATTTTGTATAACCCACCAGGAAGGCCAACTCTATACATACTCCATGCTCCTGTTTTGTTTCCAAAGGATAGATCTCTTGCCCAATGATGAAGCAAGCTGCTCACTTCCTGACAGTGAAATGATGGACTTGGCGCAAAATTATATGTATTTGTATGTGGCTAATACAGAAATTCAATTCACTTCACTATGCATATTTGTGAGATGTTTTGTTTTGTTGTTCCCCAGGGTAGTGTGTGTGTGTGTTGGGGGGGTGTAGATGCAGGAAAAAAAAAAGATTTTTGCTCATTGAAAAAAATAAATTAAAAATCTCTTTTCTCTTGAACATTGGTATTTCATGATAATTTTTCTCTTGAATAACCTCTTTTTCCATCTGATCCTTTTTCCTTGAAATACTTCAGAAGGACTCTAATGTAAAATATGAAATATTCAAATTAATATTTGTCTTTCCACCAAATGGCTCCCGTTTACCTTTCTAGTTATTAATATTGCTTCATGTATTCTTTCTTGCAGCTAACCATGCCTGTTCACTGGTGCTTATAGTTCACATTCCACCATCTATTTCCACACTTTTGCACCCTTGTTGGGAAAGTATTTTCTCTTCTTAGAATCCCCTCCATTGAAATACATATTAGATGCAATGCCCTATACAACCTTACCTGATCCTTCTGTCTGTTTGTTCTCTCTCTCATGAAATTACTTTGCATTACTTGGTGTTGATGTATTTCTGTAGAGATGGTATTCCACCAAATAAAATATAAACTCCTTGAGAGTAGGGACTGTTTGTTTCTATCTTTGTGCTTCTAGCATCATATACATGTCCTTGTAAATAGTATATCACTAACAAATCATTGTTGAATTGCATTGAACCTTGAAATAGAAGAAAAGCCAAAGAAGTATGGACTAAAATTGCAAGGGTCATAGAAGTTCGACATCAAGACAAGAGAGCTTGAGCAAGAGAGAGAAAAGCATAAAGACAGAGGCAGAGAGATAAGACAGTGAGAGAGATAGAGAGAGAGAGAGAGAGAGAGAGAGAGAGAGAGAGAGAGAGAGAGAGAATAGTCATAGAAATAATGGTTTAATTCAGTACAATTATCAGATAAGGAAACTGAGTCCAGTGACAACACATAATTTACCTAATGACAGCCAAATTGTAAACAACATAGAATCTGAAAATAGGTTGTCTCATTACAAAACTTAATTGTAATTAATGAAATAACTTCATCTTTAGAACCTGAAAGATAAGATCATGAGCACCATCTTAGAGCTGATTAGGTGCTGCCTTGGCTGAAGACAAGAGGGTTGAGACCTCCCATCTTTGAGAAGTTTATGGATCCTTTCACTTGGTCATCAATGCAGTCAAGGGGAAAATAAGCTGATCTCTGTAGAACTGAAATAGATATATTTCATCATTTTGAGTTTTAAATAAAAAAAAACATGCCAGTTCCTAAGTAAAGGAAGGACTCCATGAGGTAGTATTTAGTAAAACCATCATTCTGTAATTTTTCTAAAGAAGTGATACGGTTATAATGGAAACAGTACCATATCTGTAGTCAGAAGGCTTGGATTCCAGTATGTTATAGTTCTTTCAGTTGTGTGACTTGTTCAAAGTCACTACACTACACTACACTGCACTACACAAGTAGTAAGTGTAGATAGATCCAGTTTTCCAACTTCTAATCCAGCTCTTTTTCCATTGCTCCAAGATTCTTTAATGTATCATCATCATCACCATCATCATCATGGTGGCAAAGTGGATAGAGTGTTGGGTGAAGAGTCAGAAGACATGAATCCCAATATGGCCTCAGACACTTACTACTTTTATGATCCTGGGCAAGTGACTTAACCATTGCCTAAGTTTTCTCAACTATAAAATAGGGATAATAGTAGTGCTATCATTGTTATGAGGGTCAAAGCACTTAACCCAGTGTCTGGAAGCTATTAGGTGCTACATAAATACTAACTGTTGTCATCATCATCATTATCATAATTATCATTACTAATAGTCACATAGTAGAATCCCCAGGAAGTATAACTTCTTGCTTTAAGAAATATATATTTTTCCTAATTAATTTATAGGGCTAGTTATAGTATAACATTCCCTGTGCCTGGCACAGAGCTTTACCCATAGTTGGGTAAAGTTTTTATAATATCTGTTGACTTGCCAAACCAAAGGGTGACTTTACCAGCCTTAAAACTGAGAAGGCCAAATATTTCTTTTGGCAATTTATTTCATTCCTTTATTTAAATCCACTGAATTATCCCTGTAGTCCTTCCTTGACCTGGAATCCAAGTTTCTAGGCTAAAACATTGGACTTTGCCACCAAATTACCTGTGTGACTTTTGTCAAGCACTTAACTCCTCTTGTCTTCAGTTTATTCACCTGTAAAATGAGCTGGTTGAGCTCCATGCTTTCTTAGGTCCTATTCTGTTTGATACCTATTTTTCTGAGCTCTCAAGTAATTTGGAAAAGTCCAAAGTCTACAAAAGTTAACATTTTGTAGATTTCACACATATATGGTGAAAGGTTAGAAAAAAATAAATATAAAGAAAGCAGAAGGAATGAAGATTCTAAAGAATCGGAGCAGAGACTCAAACCAAGGATGCCTAATCGTAATAAAGACTTCAAATCAGGCAAAGGGTTATTGGACAGAGAAGAGTTAAACATCATTTTTGATCAGCTAAAATGTTCTTTATGTAAATACACAGATTTGGATCAATATACACTGACAAGAATTAATTGTATAGCTAAGAGGGTCACTCAACTTTGAGATGGGAGATTTGAAGGAAGTTGTAGAATCTCATTCTGTTTGGTTATTTTCAATGTAAGACTTGAGTCTCCTCTTTGGGTCAACTTAAGTGAGGTCCAGACCATATAATTTTTCAAAGTCCCTACTCTCAAATTCAAGAATAGTATGTTCAAGATCAAAGCAAGGTTTGAACTTCACACTGTCTCCTAATAAAGCACACAGCACATAGAAAGGAGACAACATTTTAAAGCGTGTTAATCATTTGACTGAAATAAAAAATGACATTTGTGGATTTGTCTCTTACCTGAAGATATTTTCCCTTCCTTTTCTTGGCTATGTTTCTATCTTTAGAAATATTAAATTTCTTGACTTTGATTCTGCAAAGAAGGAGAAGGAAAAGGAATGGATAGCAGTGTCCAAATCCACTACTTCAAGAAATCTTTTAAGTCATACAGAAACTGATGCAATACAAAGTGAGCAGGACAAGGAGAACATTGTACATAGTGACATATTGTCCAATGATCAACTGTGAACAACTTAGTTACTCTGAGTGACACAAGAATCTAAAACAATTCCGAAAGACTTTTGATGGAAAATGCTATTCACCTCCAGAGAGAGAACTGATGGAGTCTGAATGCAGAATGAAGCATATTTAAAATTTTTTTCTTTATTATTCTTGTTTTTTATCTGTATTTTCTTTTGCAGCATGGCTAATATGAAAATGCCTTTTATGACTGCATATTTATAATATATATCAAATTGTTTTCCTTCTCAAGGACAGAGAAGGAAGAAAAATAATACCGAATGCAAAATGTTAAAAAATAAATGCTAAAAACTTTTGTTTGGATATAATTGGGAAACAAATAAAATTTCATTGATTTTTAAAATGAAAGAAACCAACCACCCTTTTAAGAAGCTTCAAATTACACAATCGTGTTGTCAGTTTTAGGTCTTGACCAGATAGCCACACTTTCCCATTGTTCTAATAAGAAATTTTCTCTTTTCCTTGAAGGAATACCATACGCTTACAGCCCTTTACAGTACAAGGTTTGGACTTTCCAAATCCCTTCCAGCACTGTGGATAATTCTTAATTGAAGGAGAAACAGGGAAGATTTTGGACCTTGTAGCTGGTGTGAATAAACCTGAGTAATCAAAGCAGAGGAAACCTGTCCTCTTCTTATCTGGATCATTTATAGGTCTTAGAACGTAGAGAATGGGAGCACAGGGCCAGTTTAAAGGGCAAGAAGATTCAATTTCTCCTGGAGGCACATGATGATATTTTAAAATCAGAATCAGGGGCAGTTTTAGAAATGTTAATTCAACCTTTCAAGTAATTGCAACATGAGTGGGTGTTCTGAGTTTTCCATTAGAGGGTTCTAATGAAGGAAGGGTGGGATTAGATCAATTACAGAGATATAATGAGAGCACGCTCCAGTGCCATGGTCCATGAGGAATCAAGTCAGAGATCTGTTAGTAGCTGAGGAGCACATAACAAAATAAAAATCCAAAGTAAATAGGGATGATTTATCCCCCTGACTTTTGGTTTTTTTGAGGTCTCTTTAGGCCTCAGTTTCTCCATTGTCAAAAGGGAATAGATAATTACTTTCCATTCCTACCATGGAAGGCAATGGAAATATAACAGTGACTACTCTGGCCCCCACTACCTGTAGGCAAGGTGCATTACATGCCACCCCTCCTTTACAATTCTCCAGTAAACTTCTAGGGATGTTAGAGATATCTAATCTCCCTGACATTGGCACCAGCCTGCACAATTTGTGTTCCCTTAATTTTAGGGTGTCTTTTATGTGTTATTTTCATTTAAACACTTAACAGTCATATTAGCTTTTACAGAGGAATCATTTCCTCAAATGTATAGCAGCAACAGACACACATAACACCATCCCAATATATAAGATCTGTAATTCCCTCTTTCACCACCTTAAATTTCTGGGGAAAGGAAGAGGACTAGGTTTGCTGCTCAGCTCAATTCTTATACAGCTTTTTCCCACCAAGTCCCAAGTGCAAAGGCACCCCTTGAACTTGAACTCCAGGCACCCTCATTTTTAGGGCTTCCTTTCAGGGGTGACATTGACATTCAGTCTGGAATCATAACTCCAAGGTCAGTAGAGCTAGAGTCTGGGTCCAGAGACTCTGTTGCTTGAGCCTAGAACTAAATAGGATGAACCAACTGAAACCTCGAGCCTGCTTGTTGGGGCTACAGGGCCTAAAAGGGGAAGGGGGAAAAGTACTTTTTCAATTCTTCCATTTCAGTTCATGGTGCCCTTTCTGTGGACCTTCACTCCTATAACCAGATGGACAAAAGAGTGAGACTGTCCTTGTCTGGTAGTCTTCTTGATGCTTCCCTTTGTAGCTATGCAGTTAACGAAAAGAGGTCACTTCCACTCATGTAGTAGGGCAATGCAGACTTTCTTCTCCCAGAAGCAGGGCCCTCCCACTTTGGTGATGGGAACATGAGCTCCGTCACAAAATAAAGACATGATCTAATTTGTAGTACCAGAGAAAAGGTCATGATCATAATTAAACATTAAATTTCTATCTGTACAGAATCTAAACAACAAGATTTTTTGATAAATTAAAAATCCACTTTAAATACAACTTTTAAATGAGTTATATTTAGGAGAATATGATAATCCTGACTTAATAAAAGATCATAATTAGGGAATTTTCAACTAAAAAGGGGATGTTAAGTGGCAGTGCACACAGCTCTCCAAGACCATACATTGCAGAACAGTTACTCATCTGCATTGGCTGAGGTGGGTTTCCTCACCAGGAGTTCCCTCCATTGATGAAATCACAGTCTTGACCAAAACAAACAAACAAACAAACAAACAAACAAACAAACAAACAAAAACTTCTTTAATAAAAAGTCATATAGTCCAAACAAATCATTTTATCAATTAGAATTAGAGCTCCATAAAGACTGAGTAACTTTTTTTGGTTAAGGTGGCTGAACTGGGACCCAGAGTATTAGTATAATAGTATTGGCCCTTCTTACATATTTTTTTTAATATAAGCAAACATCTATTAACTAGCCCTCTTACCTTTACTGTACTCTCCACATTCTCCCCAAACCATCCATCAAAAGAATATATCTGTTTGTGTATGTATGTATGTACCTATCTATGTGTGTGTGTGTGTGTGTGTGTGTGTGTGTGTGTGTGTGTGTGTGTGTGTGTGTGTATTCCTTATGCATTGAACTGGTCATTTAATTCCTGAGCTCAAAAGTCTATCATAACTTTCTATTAGCTACTGCATCAAGTTCAAACTACTGAGTTTAGACTTACCGTAGGATGTCATACCAAAACCCACCATGGAGAATAGAATTCTAGAATGTCAGAGTAGGAAACGAAGTAAATAGACATTTGCACCTTTGTAGGGATTACTTGAGACAAACAATATTTTTGATATGGTTCTGTTGGTGACAGAAATCATGTGTATATATCTCTACTCTCACTGGATTTGCTCAAAACACATGCCATTCAGTAGATGAAAAACAGTATTGAATTGGTTTCACCATCTTCCCTTTGTTTATTTTTAGTTGAGCGCTTGTATTATATGCCAGATACATGAGTTTTTCTGTTGCTCTGTCTCTGTCTTTCTCTGTCTCTGTGTCTGTCTCTCTCCCACAAAGAGACATTTTGTATTTTTTTTTGTTTCATGGGCTGTTGTAACCAAAACAATTATCACCAATTGTCCAGTAGTTATGAGCCTTTCCATATTTTACTAGGATTCTCTTGCTGTTCTGTTGGAACTTTATTACTATATGGACAATTATAACAAGTATATGTAGACAGAGGGTGTGGGTATGAGATGCCTTTGATGGCATGATACCCCAAAAAAACAAAATAAAAGGGTAAGGAAGAAGATTGCACTGGGAGAAGAGGGGAGAGATAGAATGGGATAAATTATCTCACATTAAAAGAGGCATGAAAGGGCTATTATAAAGGAGGGAGTAAATAGAGAGGTCGTGGGCAAAATTCAAATCTTACTCTCATCAGAATTGACTCAAAGAGGGAATAACATACACACTCATTAGGATACAGAAATCCACTTAACCATAAAGAAATGCAAAAAGGAACAGGGGAAAAAAGATGGTGCTGTGGTGGGGGGGAGTTGGGGAGACTGATAGAAAGGAGGGCAGATTATTGGAGATTGTTATCAGAAGTAAAACACTTGCGAGGAAGGAGAGGGTGAAGGTGAGAGTGTTGGATATACAAAGGAAAAACTAGGATTAAGGGAAATACACAGTTAGTTATCATAACTTTAAATGTAAAGGACATGAACTCATCCATAAAATGGAAGCAGCAGAATCGATTGAATACCAGAATCCTGCAACATATTGTTTACCAGAAACACATTAGCAGTACAGAGACAGAAATGCAAAGTAAAGGTAAGGGGGTAGAGCAGAAGCTATTATGTTTCAGCTAAAGCAAATAAAAGCAGGGATACCAACCTTGATCTCAGACAAAGCAAAAGCAAAAATACATCTGATTAAAAGAGATAAGGGAGGCGACTATATTTTTCTGGAAGGTATCATAGACAATGAAATAATATCAATGTTAAACACAGATGCTTCAAATCTTATAGCATCTCAATTTCTGAAGATGTTGAATGAGTTACAAAAGGAAATAGACAATATAACTATGCTAGTGGGGGACCTCAACTTTCCCCTCTCAGAACTAGATAAATCTAACAAAAAACAAACAAAAAAGTTGAGGTGATGAATAGAATTCTGGAAAAGTTAGATATAATAGATCTCTGGAGAACACTGAGTAGTAATAGAAAGGAATGTAACTTTTCTTAACAGCTCATGGTACTCACACAAAAATTGACCAAGGTTTAAGGCATTAAAAACCTCACAACTCAGTAAAGAAAAACAAAAATAGTAAATTAGTCTTTTCAAGTCATAATGCAGTAAAAATTTCATTTAATAATGGACAGTGGGAAGATAGATTAAAAATTAACTGGTAACTAAATAATCTAATCCTAAAAAAATAAGCGTATCAAACAACAAATCATAGAATAATCAATAATTTCATCAAATTGAATGATAATGAGTCAACACAACAACTTAGGGGATCAAATCAATGTGGTACTTAGGGCAAAAATTATATCTCTACTTATTTACATCAGTAAAATAGACAAAGAGTAGGTCAATGGTTTGGCATGCAAATAAAAAAAAGACCTAAAAAGAACAAATTAAAAATCTTCAACTGAGCACCACATTGGAAATGCTGAAAATCAAAGGAGATATGAATAAAGTTGAAAGTAAGAAAACCATTGAACTAATAAATAAAATTACAAGCTGCTTATATATAATTGGCTAATTTGATTTTTAAAAAGTAAAAAAAGGAAGAAAACCAAATTGCCAGTATTAAAATGAAATGATTGACCACCAATGAAGAGGAAATTAAAACAATTACTAGGAGCTATTTTCCCAACTGTATGCTAATAAATTTCACAGCCTAAATGAAATGGATGAATATCTTAAAAAGCCATAAATTGACCAGATTAACAGAAGAAAAATGAAATATTAAAATAACCCAATATTAGTAAAATAAACTTAACAAGTCATTAGTGAACTTCCTCAGAAAAAAAATCCCCATTTCCAGATGCAGTCACAAGAGAATTCAACCAAAAAGAATGATTAGTTCCAATACTATATAAACTCTTTGGAAAAAGAAGTGAAGTCTTACCAAATTCCTTTAATGAAACAAAAATGGTGACACCTAAACCAGGAAGAACTAAAACCAAAAGAAAAAGAAAATTATAGTCAATTTCCCTAATGAATATTGATACAAGAATTTTAAATTAAATCTTGGTGAGGAGATTACAGAAATACATCACAAGGATCATACACTATGGCCAGATAGAATTTATACCAAGAGCACAGGGCTGTTTCAACATTAGGATATTAGTATAATTGATCATATCAATAACAAAACCAACAGAAATCATGTGATTATCTCAATAGATGTTGAAAAGTACAGCATCTATTCTGACAAAATATTGCACACACTCTTTCCTACTAAAAACAAAAACAAAATACTAGAGAGCATGGGAATAAATGGAACTTACCATAAAATGATAAGTAATACTTATCTGAAATGGTCAGCAAGCATTATCTTTAGCAGGCATAAGCTAGGAACCTGCCAAATACAATCAAAGGTGGATTAAGAATGTCTATAATCACCAATATTGTTCAGTATCTGGTAATGATACCTAAAGCAATAAGAAGTTGAAGACATTAGAATAGACTATGGGGCAACAAAACAAAACAAAACAAAACAAAAACCATGGGGCAGCTAGGTGGTGCAGTGAGTAGGAGCACTGGCCCTGGAGTCAGGACAACCAGGGATTGGTCCCAGCCTCAGAAAATGAGCACCTACACATAAATAATGACTGGTCGTATAACCTTGAGCAAATTACTTAACCCCAATTGCTTAAAAAAAATAGGCTATGGGGAAACAAAACTATCACAATTTGCAAATAATATATGATAGTATACTTAAAGAATCCTAGAGAGTCAACTAAAAGATTAATTGAAATAATTAATAAATTTAGTGAAGTTGCAGGATATAAAATAAACCCACATAAACCATCAGCATTTTTATACATAAGCAACAAAGCCCAGCAGCAAGCAATAGAGAGAGAAATTGCATTTAAAATCACTGTAGACAATCTAAACCTAGACAGGGAGTCTACCTGCCAAGACAAACCCAGGAACTATCCAAACACAATTATAAAACACTTTTCACAGAAATAGTCATACCTAAACAATTGGAAAAATATTGATTTCTCATGGGTAGGCTATGCCAATATAATAAAAATGACAATTCTACCTAAGCTATTTATCCAATGCCATATCAATCAAACTATCAAAAGTTACTTTATAGAAATAGAAAAAAATAGCAAAATACATCTGGAAGAACAAAAATTCAAGAATATCAAGGGAATTAATGAAAAAAATTGATGGAAGGGAATCTAACCATACCAGATCAATATTTGAAAAAATTTCCATGCAAATTTATCTGGTCTTCAGGTATTTTTTTTAGGTGACCTCACTTATGGCTTGTTCTTTTTTCTAAGTTAGGATTATTTAAGTGTTCTATTTCCTTCTCTGTTATCTGGGGAATTTATATATTTATAAATATTTATCCATGTCATTTAGATGATCAAATTTATTGGTATATAATTGGGTGAAATAGTTCCTAATTGCTTTAATTTTATCTTTGTTGGTTGTACATTTACCTTCTTCATATTTAATATTAGTAATTTGGTTTTCTTTTTTTAACCAATAGTTTTTCTATTCTATTCATTGAAAAATTATTTTTCATAAAGCCAGATCCCAGTTTTATTTATTAGTTTATTTTTATTCAATTTTATTAATTTCTCCTATGATTTTCAGAATTTCTATTTTGGCTATTAATTGGGGTTTTAAAAGTTGTATTTTTTATTTTATTTTTTTACCTTCACATAAAACTTTAGTCAGGTTGCAAAGTATTATAACCAATGGAATGAACAATGGGAAAGAGCAATCAAAACAAAACAAGTAAAAGAAAGACAACAAATAATTTGCTTCAATCTGCATTCAGACTTTGTAGCTCTTTCTCTGGGTGTGGGTATTTTTTTCCATCGTGAGTCTTTTGGAGTTGTCTTATAACCTTATATTGTTGAGAGGAGCCTAGTTCATCAAAGTTAGACATCACACATATGCCGTGTCTATAATTGTTTACAGATTTCTCCTAGTTTTGCTCTTCTCACTCAACATCAGTTTATATAAGTCTCTCCAGGTTATTAATATTAGACCTCTTCAGAGGTCTAATATTATCTACCCTCTCTAAAATTCCATTTGCCTTCTTAACTTCTTTCTTGTTTATTTTGAAGTTAGATTTATCAAGTTCAGATAGGGGGAGATTGAAGTCCCCCAGTAGTGTAGTTTTGCTATCTATTTCTTCCTATAATCCCCTTAACTTCTCCTCTAGGAATTTAGATGCTCTACCACTTGGTGCATATATATTAAGTTTTGAAGCATATATATTGTTTCATTCTCAATGGTGCCTTTTAGCAGGATATAGTTTCCTTCCTTATCCCTTTTAATTAGATCTATTTTTGCTTTTGCTTTATCTGAGATAAGGATTGCTACTCCTGCTTTTATTTTACTTTTACTGAAGCATAATATATTCTACTCCAGACCTTTACCTTTACCCTGTGCATATCTCCTTGTTTCAAATGTGTTTTTCTTGTAGATAGCATATTGGAGGATTATGGTTTTTAATCCATTCTGCTATCTGTTTCCTTTTTATGGGAGAGTTCATCCTTTTCACATTCACAGTTATGATTACTATCTGTGTCTTTTCCTATTCTTTTCCATATTCCCTCCCCTATTTATGTTTTTCTTTCTTCTTTCTCCCTTCCCCCCCTTAAGAGTTTTCCTTTTGACCACTGCCTCCCTTAGTATTTCCTCCCTGTGCACCTCTCTCTTTTTACCTACCCTTCCCCCTTACTACTATTTCCCTCCCTTCTAATTACCTCCTATTTCCCCCCTTACCTCTCCTATTGCCTGTAGGGCACAATAGATTTTTATACTTAACAGAATATGTTATTCCCTCCTTGAACCCAAACTAAGAGTAAATTTCATTCAGTGCTCCTCTCCCTCCCTATTATATCCCTATTATAATGAGTTCTTGTGTCTTTTCACATTAGAATCCTAAACTTAAATGATTATGTTGATCTCTCCCTGAATCAGAACCAATTAGAATAAAGTTCATCTCCTTCCTTTCTTTCCCTCTTCTATAGTATGTTTTTATACCTCTTTATGTGGCATAATTTACCATTTTCTGCCTCCTTATTTCTTTTTCTCCCATTACAGTCCCTTTGTACCCCTTAATAAGGTTTTTTTAAATTGGATTAGTTCCTTTGTACCCACACTCTCTATCTATGTATATCCCTTTTAAATTTCATGATAATTATATAAATCTCAGTATTGACAGGTGTCAGCTTCCCATGTGGGGATGTAAATGGTTTGCTCTTAATGAATCACAAATTATGTGTGTGTGTGTGTGTGTGTGCGCACACAAATGCACGTGTATGTGTGTGTGTGTGTGTGTTTTCCTTGTTTACCTTCTTATGTCTCTCTTTAGTCTTGTATTTTGAGATCAAGTTTTCCATCGAGCTCTGGCTTTTTCATCAGGAAAGTCTGTAAGTCCCTTATTTCATTGAATGACCATCTCCTTGACTGAAAGATTATGCTCAGTTTTCCTGGGTAATTTATCCGTAGTAGCAGCCCAAGCTCTTCTGCCTTATGAAATATCAAATTCCATCCCTTCAATCTTTTGATGTAGAAGCTGCTAGGTCCTGTTTGATCCTGACTGTAGTTTTTACAATATTTGAATGGTTTCTTTCTGGATGCTTGAAGTATTTTTTTCTTGAACTTATAATTCTGGAATTTGGCTCCTATATTTCTTGGAGTTTTCAATTTGGGATCTTTTTCAGGAAGAGTCTGATGAATTCTTTCAATAGCTATTTTTATCCTTTGATTCTAGGACCTCAGGGCAATTTTCTTTTCTTTTCTCATTATTTATTTATTTATTTTTGCTTTTCAGAGGGGCAATTAGGGTTAAGTGACTTGCCCAAGGTCACCCAGCTAGTTTTTATGGTAAGTGTCTGAGGCTGGATTTGAACTCAGGTCCTCCTGACTCCAGGGCCAGTGCTCTATTCACTGCACCATCTAGCTGCCCCATGGCAGTTTTCTTTAATGATCTCTTGGAGGATGTTGTCCAGAATGTTTTTTGTTTGTTTGTTTTTCGTTATGGCTTTCCAGTAGACCAATAATTCTTAGGTTATCTCTTCTGGATGTGTCCTCCAGGTCAGTTGATTTTCCACTGAGATATTTTATACTTTCTTCTATTTATTCAACTATATGTTTTGTTTGACTGATTCTTGATGCATCATAGAGTCATTAGTTTTGATTTGAGTAATTTTAATTTTTAGTGAATTATTTTCCTTGGTTAGTTTTTGAAGCTCCTTTTTTAGGGAGGTATTTTGTCCAGTTAGATTTTGAACCTCCAATCCCAGTTCACAGATTTTACTTTTTAAGGATTTATTTCCTCCATTGAAATTTTTTTCCAGCTTGGTCAATTTATCTTCCATCTGTCTGATTTGGCTTTTAAAATCTTTCTTGAGCTCTTCCAAGAATGCTTTTTGGGCTTGAGACCAGTTCATAATTCCTTCTCTGGTATCAGGTGTGAGTCAATGTTGTCCTCTGAATTTGGTTGTTCTTGCTTGCTATAATAGGATTGGATCATTCTTGTTCTTGATTTCACAGTTTCCTTCTCATGGGTTGTGATTGCCTATTTACTGACTTTTAGAGTGGATTTCTGCTTCTGGGGTAGAGAGAGCTCTGACCCATGCTTCTCATGCTGGGAGCTAAGGACCTGGTTGTTGACTTTGTGTGCTCTAGCCTCTGGGTATCTAGACTGAGGCCAAGGCCAGGACTCTCAGTGTTTCCCCTGAGTTACCCGGAGGCTCACAGAGTAATGTGTGGGGGAGGGGTGATCTGGACACTTCAGGTTTCTGGCTCTGTGCCCCTGGGCTCCAGCTCAGACAGGTTCAGCAGCTGGTGGCTTGCAATGCTGGTGTCTGCAGGTTTCCTTGATTGTGCTAATGCACTCCTGGGCTTCTGGTGTTAGTATTGCTGGCTCCACCCCCCTGGGCTTTTGGATCTCCTGCTGGTCAGCTGAAGTGGGGCTTGTTGGAATGCCCCTTCCCTTCACTTATGGCTCAGCACAGCTTCAGTCACACCCATCCTCTAGGGCTCCCAAGCCTGCAGCTGCTTCCACTATTTCAGGATTTTACACTGGATGGAGCATTAATCTCTGGGTTTTCAGGTCAGGGAGGGGAATTAGAGCAACTAAAATTTTCTCCACCATCTTGGCTCCCGGAGGTTTAAGTAGATAATTTTTAAACTTCCAGGCTGTGGGGCTGACAGCCCCAGGAGAAACTGCTGCCACAGGCCCTGTGCTTTCTCTACTCAGCTCTGACTGATCCTCTCTCCCATGGTGAGACATCTGTGAATTGCCCGTTGGGGTGGGTGAATCAACTGTCCGGGTCTGGCTTTCACTCTGCTGTGCTCTGCTCTCAGGTCTGTGCTGGTACAGACCCCATTTGCTCCACACTTCCCCTGCCCCATCCTAAGTGGGTACTTTCATGCTATGCTCTGTCTCCCAGTGTCTTCTGGTCACTCTAACATCTGTTCAAATTCACTTTTTAGAGATAACTGACAGGATTCACTAAGGAGCTCAGAGAAGTTCCTGCTTGTCTTCTGCCATCTCCACCCCCTGAGATATCTTTTAAAAACAATTTGTTCTTTTTTTAGTTGTTGTTATTGCATGTCTAATGTATGGATCTGCTTATTCTCTCTTTTATTGATATAAGCATTTAGAGATATATGATTTGTCTGCATGGCACAAATTTTGGTGTATTGTCTCATTGTCACTATCTTTAACAAAATTATACTTTTAAAAATCTTTTATTCCCCCTGTTTTTGAAATTCTCCTAGAAATTCTTGCTGGTCTTATGTCCAATATGCACATTTTTAGTTAGGTTTTCCTTGTAGATATTTTAAAATCGTTGTCTTCTTGTAACTTTGTGTAGTGAGCCTCCATAGTAGATTTTTATGGTCAGGTTCTTTTTGTTATTTACTTATTTTACCAACCTTTTTATTTTCTTTGTACTTTATATTAGAGCTGGGATTTACTTACTTCTGGGAGTAGTGACTGTACTGAGGTAAGGCTGCTATGTCATGATGTTTCTGATGTTACACCTGGTGTCCTATAAGTTTTTGATGCTTCCAAGATCATATTATTTGGGGATGAGTGTGGTCACTGTCTTCTTGGTCTGCACTTAGGTCTTTACGCAGTTACAGATCCTATTCTCTCACAACCACAACCTATTCTCAGGTGGGACCCATGCTCCCTTGTGATTGCAAGTGCTTTTTTCTGCCCTGGAAATGAAATCTGGAACTGGGTAATGGATTAGAGTTGCCAGTTGGTACTCACACAACCATGTGCCAGTGCTAGCACAGATGTCCTCTGTTATCTCTTTCTGACCATGTTTTCAGTCCTCTTATTGTCTCTGGGTGTTGAACCTTTGTGGTATTGCTGCTGCTGCCATTGCTGACTCCAGGGCTTACAACTGGGGTTGCTTCCACTGAGCCACACTCCTGGGAAATCTCCACTCTAGTTTCTGCATATTTCTCTCTCCCCCTCAGACCACTTGGGTTGGAAAAAATGACTGATTGTGAATTTTTGTTGGACATGCTGCATAGAATTTCTTTTATTGCACTTTTTAAAGTAGTTTAGATGGGAATGTTTTGAGAGCTCCACAAAAATGCCCACTTTACTCCATTATCTTTATTCTGTCCCCTCTGCCAAACATTTAACAAGGAATTCATTCCAATATTGAATTGCTAATTAATGTATTGGATTATTAATTATGGCTAAGGAACTGGGATCACAAAAAGGTCCCTCTGGGTAATGTTGGTGGTAGGCATGCCCAGTTCATTGGATACTTGCCAGGAAAGATCATGATGGAAGCAAGTGGGGAGTAATGCTTTAATCACATTTTAATAAGGTATAGAGAGTATAGAAACAAACAGCATAAAAAGTACTGGAAAAAAAACAGCACAGAGCAGATGGCATTCAGACAAGGGATATGATGGTAGAGGGAGGCAGGAGCCATGAGGAAGAGAATGGGGAGAGGGGAAGGACACAAATTATCCCTTATGTAAGCATAAATTGGAGTTGGGAACACTTGGACAGCATGGATTCATAGCAGATAGAAAAGTGCTGGGGGTTGGCAGAAGAAAGAGTTGGGGTCTTATTTCTATAATGTTTTAGAGGGGGAAAGACTAACTCTTATCCACACTACCCTAAGGTTAAGGCATGAACATATATGCATTATTTCAGAGTTGTCAGTAGCACATTTGTTGGTGTTCTGCTGGTCTTATTGTGCATATCTTGAGCTTATCTGAGGTTTACAGACCATGAGCAGGACCCAGGAACCCTGAGAGTAAGGCCTAGCTGTCTTCTGATCTAGCAGGTAGTCTCAGGATGTGGTCTTAGGCAATTTATGAGATAGTTTCCAATGGCTCCTGTGTGCTCTTAATTTATGAAATAGTTTACAACTAATTGTGATACTCCCTTAATTTATGAGATAGTCTTCAAGTGACTTTTAGGTTCCCCTTTACAATCTTACTTCCTACTATTGTTGATTTATACTAGCTACTTATAAACTTAATTATTATACTAAGTGGAAGGAGGGTTGTGGTTAGGGGAACCAGAACAAGATACAATTTTAACACAAATATATACATATATATATATTTTTTTTTTTTATTGCTTTTTGGAGGGCAATTGGGGTTAAGTAACTTGCCCAAGGTCACATGGCTAGGTTTTTGTTTGTGTGTGTGTTAAGTGTCTGAGGTCAGATCCGAACTCAGGTCCTTCTGACTCCAGGGCCGATGTTCTACTCATTGCGCCACCTAGCCACCCCTAACACAAATATTATATGAACTGTTTTCAAAAATAGGTAAAGAAAAAGTTGTAACAAATCCTTTCTATGACAGAAATACATCTTTGATACCTAAACAAGGAAGAACAAAAAGAGAGAAAGAGAATCATAGGCCAATTTCCCTAATGAAACCCAGTGCTTCATAAACCCAAAGATCTAACCTATTGGGATAATAATTCACTATTTGAGGAACTGCTTGGAAAATTAGAAAGCAGTCTGGCAGAAATTAGACATGAGCCAACACACTATATAAGCTCAAAATGGGTACATGATTTAGACATATAGCATAAGCAAATTAGGAGAGTATAGAAGAAATTAGGTGTCAGATCTTTGGATAAAGGAAGAGTTTATGACCAAATGAGAGATAGAGAGGTTCATGGGAGGTAAAACGCACATTTTTGATTACATTAAACTAAAAAGATTTTGCATAATAATATAAAAGAAGACAAAATTAAATGAAAAGCAGGGTATGGGAGAAAAAAAATTGTGCAGTTTGCCTGAAAAAGGTGTCACTTCCTAAAATATAGAAAAATGAGCCAAGTTTACAAAAAATAGGAGCTTTCCCCAACAAATAAGTCATCAAAGGACATGAACAGGCAGTTTTCAAAGGAATTAATCAAAGTTTTCAGTAGTCATGGAAAATGTTGAAAATTACTCATCCTTATATAGAAATGCTAATGAAATAATTGTGGTGCCACCTTTCCACCTCATTATATTGGTGAAGGTGACAGAAAAGGAACATGTCAGATGTTGGAGAGAATACTGAAGATTAGATATACTAATCACTGTTAGTGGGGTATGCAGTGCTTGACCATTCTGAAGAAAAATTTAGAACTATATCAAAAAGGCTATAAAACTGCCTGTTAACTCCACACTATTGCTACTAGGCTTATACCCCCAAGAGATTAAAGGAAAAGGATCTATATATACAAAAATATTCATAGCAGCTCTTTTTCTGTTGGCAAAGAATTGGAAACCTAGGGGATGATCATCAATTGGGAAACAGTTGAACAAGTTATCTTATATGAACGTTATAGAATATTATTATGCTGTAAGATACAAGGAAGGGGATGGCTTTCAAAAAACCTTTGAAGACTTATATCATCTGATACCAAGTGAAATGAACAGAACCAGGAGAACAATCTTCATAATACTACCAACATTGTAAACTGTGAAAGGCCTAGTGATTCTGACATATATCAGGATCCATCACAGCCCCAAAGGATTCATGATGTAAAATGTTATCCACCTCCAGATAGAGAAATGGTGAACTCAGAGCATAGACAGAAGGCTTTTTTTCACTTTACTTTTCTAGCTATTTTTTTGGGGCTGGGGGGAAGGGCAGGATATGGCTGATGTGGAAATGTTTTGCATGATGTCATATATATACATATATATATGTATCTGTAAGTGTGTGTATGTGTATGTGTACACGTGTGTATTCTGTTTTCCTTGCCTGCTCAATGGGTGAAATAAAATTAAAAATAAAACTTATAAAAAGTGTACATTAAGACCCGCGCTGCACAAGTGTTTATTGCTTTAAATATGCCCCTATCATTCAGTTGTGACTTTAGGACCTCAATATTTCTCTGATACATTCAGTCAAAATATTCTCTTTGACATATTTGTGTTTGATGTATCTTGCCCGAAGTAGACTAAGATATATACAAACATGCTCTCTCTATCCACTGGTTCAATGCAACCTCTAGATACAAACTCAAAGTCTAAGGGCTCTATGTGTCCCTGATATATAAAAATTTTTACACTTATTGAGTAAACAGCATTTTTATAAAATTGGAAAACTTTCATAGTGTAACAATTGTCTAGTGCATTTTTCAGTCGAGTTACATAACTTAGTGCTATTCACATATAATCAATGACTGAGAAGATGTTTTAGACTGATAGCCTCTTTTATTTGGAAGCCATACTTACTTCTGTTTAGGAGAAATGATTGTAAATTTAAGTCTAGGCAAAATGATAACAGGTTTAAACTATCTTCTTGAAAAATGTTGCATTTTATACAAATTGTTGTTTACATTATTATGTTAGTGATATGTTTTAAGTAGAAAACAGTTTCCCACATGGTCTAGCATACTTACGATATGTGGGTCTATTTTATGTATTTGCAGAACATAAATAAACCATGAGTATGGAATTGAATCAAAAGATTTTATAACTTGTTGATGTTACTATTATTAGTAATAATAAAGAAATAAGAATTTATATGGAGATAACAATATGAGTATCTTCTAAGCATGAGGAATGGCTTGCTTAGAGGCAGACAAAAGCATGTCAAGACTGAAGAACATATGGAAGACATAAGGAGGTAAGTAGTGGGTAACCAGTGAAACTCATACTTTCTTATTTGACTAACAAAGAGCTGGAAGAGATCAATGGTTGTAAGTTTCTTAGATCAACAAGTACTGGTTATGATTTAAATTCCCCTTTCGTACTGCATCTCAAAAAAAAAAAAAAACAAACCACTATGTGATCCACAGGTACTTTAAATCCAGGTTGAGTTTTTTCTTTGTTAGAAATGTCTCCTTCTCTCTGTTATTATCCATCTCCCCTATTGTAGTCATTCTTTATGACTTTATGATATGTAGTTTGATGAATAGTCATAAAAGTTATTTTTTCTTTCCCTCTGCCTTTGCAATTTAAAATACTTTTGATTAGATTTTCAAGATTCAAGGAGAATATATTTTTGTAAAATTATCTTTCTTGATAAATTTTGTTTTTATATTACTTAATCCATATCCCTTCCCCTCCCTACTATCAGAGAACCATGTCAGAGAATTTTTTAAAGGAAAAAAGAAGAGGAAGAAGAGAAAAACAATCAGCTAAATTGATTGACATATTTATATATTTTATATCTGGCACTATATGCAATATTCCATATCCCATATACCTCTATCTCTACAAAGGATTGTGGGAAGGTGTTTTCTCCTGTCTTGTCTTTTGGGTCATGATTATTCTTTGTAATTTTGTAACAATTTAAAAAATTGATTTGTGGTTTTTGCCTTTTCAATTTACTATGCTGTAGTCATTGTTTCTATTGTTTTCTTGGCTCTTATTTTTCTCTGGCATTAGTTCTTGAAGTTTTTTCCATGCATCTCTGTCTTTATTAAACTTATTATTTCTTATACCACAGTAATATTTTACTGAGCAGCTAGATGGTGCAGTAGAGAGAGTGCCAGGAAGAGTCATCATCCTAAGTTCAAATCTGGCCTTAGACACTTACTAGCTATGTGACCAGGGGCAAGTTACTTAACCCTGTTTGCCTCAGTTCTTAATTTGTAAAATGATCTGCAGAACTAAATGGCAGAGCAGTCTAATATCTTTGTTCAAGAAAATCCCAAATGGGGTCATGAAGAATCAGACACAACTGAGAACAATTAGACAATGATAATATCCTATTACTTTCATGTCCTATAATTTAGCCATTCTGCAATTTGCTTTGGGGGAATATATACTTATATAGTATAAGTAAACAATGTGTATAAATTATATACTTTGGCATCCACTTTGTTTTCAGTTCTTTGATACCACAAAAATGCTGCTCCAAAACTTTTGGTATTTTATGGGAAGTTTTAAAATCAATGATCTCCTAGTAATGAAATCTCTCTGTATCTCAGGGAATGGACATTTTAGTTATTTAATTTACACAATTCCAAATTACTTTCCAAAATGGTTGTATTAATTCACAGCTCCACCATCAGTGCAATAATGTGTACATCTTTTTACAACCCTTTCAATATTATTTCCATTATTTATCATCTTTGCCAATTTTGGGAGTGAGAGGTGAATTCTCAGAGTGGTTTTGATTTTATTTTTTATTTATGATTTAAAACAATTTTTCATATAATCATTAATAGTATATGATTCTTATTTTGAAAATTGTTCATTTTGAGCATGGATAGCAATTCTTTGAAGATGTAAGAAAAATAAATATATATTCTATGAAAACGACTGCAAATTCTTCCTGCTCTCTGAACCTCCTGGAAGTGAATGCCTTTGACATTTTTCTTTATAACTGCCTTGGAGAACTGCAGTCAGACTATTTGTGAGCTGCTCAACTCTTGAGTTATATAACTCTTGCTCATTTCATTAGTGCATAGTTCACCTGGTGGTAACCAAATTTAACATGTTTGCCCTTCCTTTATGTTCTTATCTTTTTTCAAACTAACCTGTCCTACATATACTTGTTTCACTAACTATATTCTCCTTGTCTTTGAGTTCTTCTATTTCTCTTGCTTGTCTTTGGGTTCCCCTAAGCTTACATCCTTCCCCTTTTGCTATCTCTTCCTTTGTTCCTTCTGATCTGGTCTTTCTTCTCCTCTAATCCTCCTTCTTCTGTTGTAATCTATCTCCTTCCCCTCTATTCCCTTTTCTCCTCTGGTTTTTGTTCTTTTCTATCAGCTCAGATTTTTCTTCTCTGTCAGCTTCATCTCCCCCAATTCAACTGCTGGTGTTCTCCACAAATCCAGAACTATGTAAATTATTTTCATAATTCTTTCTTTCTTTCTTTTATCCATTTTCTAGCTCAATAATTCTCCTCTTCTTTCTTCCAGATAGCCTTCTCCCAAGGAAACCTTGAAAATATTCCAAAATCTTTTAAAAAGGCACTTCAGAGAATGATACACAAACATGACCATCATCCCCTCCCCCAACGTGATTGGGAAGAAACCAATAACTATAGATTTATACGTCTATTTTTATTTAATAAAATGTTTATGAGAAGGAACTATCCAGATATCAGTGTTATGGATGATAATACGAGAATGGTGTAGGATGACTTCCACAAATGATTTTTGTATAGTAGCTCTCATATCGACACAATATGACATAATTGACACAAAGGTACAGATACAGAATACAGAATACAGATACAGAATAGAAGATAATACAAGATCCTGGTTTTGTGACTTGTCGATTATTAAAAAAAATCAATAGAAAAAATTCCAGTCTGACTGGTTCTACTCCAAGAAGGAGTTCCTTTTGTATGTGTCAATATCATATGATATTTCTCAACAAATGCAACCACGGGAATATCAGTAATTTTCTGATTATTGATGTCCAGTAAGATATATGAAGGGAAAATTTCCCTTCTATACTGTTTGAGAGCACGGGTTATTTTCCCCATTTCTTTGTATCCATAGATCTTAGCCCAATGTTTAGTGCATAGTAAGAGCTTAATAAAAGCTTTTTGATTGACCGGTTCTTCAAAGTTTGGCACTATAATAAGGGACACAGTGCAACAATGGTCACTGAATTGGAAAAGATGCATTTATATCTCAGTCCTAAAGAAGGTCAATACCAAGGAATGTTCAAATTGCCAAATAATTGTGCTAATTTCACATACCAGCAAGATTATGCTTAAAATTTGGCAAGGTTGGTTTTTAGCAATATGAGAACTGAGAATTACCAGAAGAGCAGACTGATTTTTGAAGAAGTAGAGGAACTAGAGAGCAAACTGCCAGCATAACCTGGAGTATGGAGAAAGCAAGGGAGTTCCAGAAGAAAAAAATTTACTTCTGTTTCATTGACTACACTAAAACCTTTGTGTGGATCACAACAGTATGTGGCAAATTTTCAGAGATGGGAATACCAGGTCATCTTACTTGTCTCCTTAGGAACCTGTATAGAGGCCAAGAAGCAACAATTACAACTGAATATGAAACAAACTGATTGATTTAAGTTTGGAAAAGGAGTTTATAACTCATATGCAGAGTGTATCATGTAAAATGCCAAGCTAGATAAATCAAAAGGCAGAATTAAGGTTGCTGGGAAAACATCAACCATTTCAGATATACATATACATATTATGATTTTTGTTGTTTGTCCTTCCTTTTTGAAGAGGGCTAATGACATTACAGGTGGTGTCTTGACTTGTGTGGGAATTGAATTTAAGTGTGGCAGAGTTGCACAAAGTTGCTCACTTCCCAGGGCAAAAGGAAGAGCTGAAGTTTGTAGCTATGGGAGGTACCACAAGGAACAAGAATGTTCATAGGATAGTATGGCTGTAGGCTCTAGTTATGGCTTGGGAGTGGAGAGGAGTGTCTGACATTGGGCCCTGGCAGAACTCAGAAAATAACTGTGAGAAGGACCTGGGGTACCATATCTCACACCTTGTGTCTGGAATTTGATTACAATAAGAAGTTGCTAAAAATAAAATGAAACAAAATAAAAGTAAAAATGAGTAAGCAAAAGAAAAAAGAACCTAATTATAGACAGCTACTAAGGGACAGAGAAGATCTGGTCTCATATTCAAAGAAAGATGATGAAGTTAAATAAAGCCACTCACACTTTAAAGAGAAATATCAAGTGGTCACAAGCTCAAAATGATTTCTTGGGAAAACTTTTAAAAATGACTTCAAAAATCAAATAAGAGAGATTGAGGAAAAAATTAAAGAAAATTTAGTTTATGCATTTCTACTTTTATGAAGCAATTTCCTATCTTCTCTGGGAAGGGGGAGTATATTGCCAATGTGATACCCACAGAGACTGTTATGAATATGACAGCATATTTCAGATTTGAAAACCAAGATATTTATTCATATATCAGAAGGTCAAATTCACAATGGTAATAAAGAAGTTGGTACACATTACCAATGCAGAGAGCACCACCATCCCCAAGCCTTCCCTCCATCAGCCTCCCCAGAAACAAGTTCCCTTAGGCAAAATGCCCCTTTCTCACCCACACTAGGGGCTCTGCTTTTCTCTGCTTCTCTTCTCTCTCAGCTCCACCTCTCTCTCCCACTTCCTGCTTCACCCATTTGGCAAGCTCCTCCCATTGCAGGTTCCATGTGACTCAGGCTTCCATGTGACTCAGGCTCAAAGCAGGTCACATAAGCCTATTAATGGGCAAGAAAGTTCTTCCCATTCCATTAGCAATACATTAACAATACAGGGAGGAATTGCTCCTGACTTGGGAATTGATGACCACTGCTATTTCATCTCTGCTAAATGGAGACTATGTAAACCTACATAAATCAACAGCATTCCCTATATATCACTGATAAAATCCTGCAGGAAGAGATAGTAAGAGATACCTCATTTAAAATAACTCTAGACAGTATAAAACTCCTGGGAGTACACATGCTAAAACAAATTGAGGAACTATATGAACAAACTATCTGAACAAAATTATTTTAAAAACACTTTTTATTCAAAAATCAAATTTAAATAATTGGAGAAATAATAATTGTTCCTAGGTAGGCAGGACAAGTATAATAAAAATGACAATTTAACCTAAATTAATCTATATATTCAATGCTATCCTAATTAAATTGCCAATTTTTTTTTTTTTTTTTACTGAATTAGAAATACTAACAAAAAATTCTTTTGGAAGAACAAAAGGTAAAGAAAATAAAGAAACTATTAAAAATGTAAAGGAAGGAGATTTAGCACTACTAGATCTTAAACTATATTAAAAGTAATTATCAAAACAATCTAGTACTGGCTAATAGAAAGGCAGACCAGTGGAAAAAAAAATAGACATAGAATTTGCAGCAGCAAATGACAACAGTAACCTTGTGTTTGATAAATATAAAGACTTATGTTTTTGGGAAGAAGTCATTATTTGATAAAAATTTGTGGGGAAAGCTAGAAAGCAGTTTGGTAGAAACTGGGCAAACTAATATCTTATACCATTTACCAAGATAAGGTCAAAATAGATATATGACCCAGACATAAAGGGAGACACTACAAGAAGATTTGAAGAGCATGGATCATAGTCGGGGATAGATGAACAACTTATGAATAAGCAAAAGATAGAGAACAATGTAAGGTATAAAATGGATAGTTTTGATTACAACAAATTTAAAAAGTCTTGTACAAATAAAATCAATGTAGCCAAGATCAGAAGAAAATGGAAAATTGGGAAAAAATATTACAGACAGTTTCTCAGATAAAGGTCTCCTATCTCAAATATATAAAGAATTTTTTTTTATTTAAGTCTGATTTTATTTTTATAAAAAGTGTTTTGTAATTCTGTTCATATAGTTCCTGGGTTTGTCTTAACAGGTATACTACCAGCTATTTTATATTGTCTATGGTTATTTTATTTTATTTTTAATTAAACAAATGCTTTATTAACTTCTGGTTTACATCATTCATTTCTACCAGATTATGAGTTAAATTTTCCCCCCCATTTTTTCCCTATCCACCACCCCAGAATAGCAGTCCCACTAGATATCCCCTCATCCAATCTTCTCTCTCCCATATCTTCTCCCATACCCCCTTCGACTTTCCCATTAGGGCAAGGGGCCCCTGGGCCCCAATGCTTGGACATCTTATGAAACATTTAATTTTAAAACTTCAATTTTCAGATCCATTCCCTTCCTCCCTTGTCATCCACTCCCTCTGAGAAGATAAGCAATTCAGTATGTGTTGTACATGTATAGCTATGCAAAACATTACCATAGTAGATATATTGTAAAAGACTGCTTATATTTCCCTCCCACCCATCTCACCTCCCACCTGGTCCGTTCCCTACTTTGATCTTGTCCCTCTTTGATAGTGGGTTCTTCAATCTTCCCTCCCCCCAGAATGCCCTCCCCTCCATCATCCCCCTTCTCATCCCCCTTTCCCCTACTCAGGAGAGTGAGTGAGGGTAAGATATTCCATTTAGTATGTATGTGGTTCTCTCCTTGAGCCAACTTCAATGAGAATATGCTTTTGCCTTTTTGCCTTCCTGTTCTTCCCCTCCACTGCAACTACTTCCCCTTGCCTCTTCTACATGAGATAGTTTACTCTACCCTGTCTCTCTCCATCTCCTCTTGCCACTTTCCTCTCTCACCTCTTGACTTCACCCCTTAAGAATCATCCCTTCCTTGGGGCGGCTAGGTGGCACAACGAGCAGAGCACTGAGCCTGGAGTCAGAAGGACCCGAGCCCGGATCTGGCCCCAGACACCCAACACACAAACAAAAACCCAGCTGTGTGACCCCGGGCAAGTCACCCAACCCCAATTGCCCTCCAAAAAAAAAAGAATCATCCCTTCCCATCAAATTCAACCTGTGCCCTCTATCCATGTATACCTGTGAACATATGCCATGTACCCTTCTTCAATTATTTTCATAATGAGAGAGGTTTCATCAAATACAGTTATTGTTTTTCCATGTAGGAATGTAAATAGTCCAACTTTGATAAGTTCCTTTTGATTTATTTTCCTTGTTTACCTTCTCAAGCATCTCTTGCTTCTTGCGTCTGAATGTCAAATTTTCTATTCAACTCTGGTTTTTTCCTCAAGAATGCTTGAAAGTCCTCTATTCCACTGAATGACCATATTTTCCCCTGAAACAAGATACTCAGTTTTGCTGGGTAGGTGACCCTTGGCTTCAATCCCAGCTCTTTTGCCCTCTGGAATATCATATTCCATGCTCTTCAATCCCTCAGTGTAGAAGCTGCCAGGTCCTGGGCTATTCTGATTGTGTTTCCACAATATTGAAATTGTTTCTTCCTGGCTGCTTGTAGTATTTTCTCCTTGATCTGGAGATTCTGGAACCTGGCTATAATATTCCTGGGAGTTTTCTTTTTGGGATCATTTTCAGGAGGTGATCAGTGGATTCTTTCAACCTCTATTTCCCCCACTGGGTCTAAAACAGGGCAATTTTCCTTGAGAATTTCTTGAAGGATGATTTCTAGGTTCTTTCTTTGATCATGGCTTTCAGGTAGTCTAATAATTTTTAAATTATCTCTCCTGGATCTATTTTCCAGGTCAATGGTTTTTCCCATGAGATATTTCAAATTGCCTTCTATTCTTTTATTTGTTTGGATCTGTTTAATAGTATCTTGATTTCTCATAAAGTCACTAGCTTCCATTTGCTCTAGTCTAACTCTGAAGGAATGAATCTCCTCAGTGAGCTTTTGAGATTCTTTTTCCATCTGGCAAATTTGACTTTTTAAGGCATTCTTCTCCTCATTGCCTTTCTGAGCCTCTTTTGCCATTTGAGTTAGTCTATTTTTTAAGGTGTTATTTTCCTCAGTCAGGCTGTTGAATGTCATTTCATACTTTTCTTGCATCTTTTTCATTTCTCTTCCCAAACTTTCCCCCACTTCTCTGATCTGCTTCTTAAGGTCCTCTATGGCCTGTAGCCAGCTTGTATTTTCATTTGGGGCTTTTGGTGCAGGAGTTCTGACCTCCCAGTCCTCCTCCATGCTTTGAGCCTCTTTGCCCCAAAATAGGAGTCCAATGTTGAACTTTTCTGTTTATTTTGTTTCATTTGCCTAGGCATGTTGCCACTTCATTACTTGATTTTTTGGGCTTGTTGCCACAGTAGTACTCTGCCACCAGACAGGGGAGCTTCCCCCCAAACGTGGGGTCTTCACAACTTCCGCCAGTTGTGTGGCCTCTGTAAAGCCTCCACCCACTCTGGCAAGTTGGATACCCACCCCAAACTTCCCCTGCAGACCACAATTCGGATCCAGGCAGTTTAAAGCAAGAGCGATTAACCCCCAGACTGATTGCTGGATCTCCCTACAGTTCGCAGACCAGGAGCTAGAGCCACTACTGACACTGCAAAATGGCTTCTGTGCAGCTGTTTCTTCAGCAGCTTTTTGCCCCCAGGGGAGGAAGCTGCACGTTCCCCAAATACTGGTCCCAAAGTCCATAGGGCACTAACCTCTCACTTTGTCCTAGGCATATCTGTGCTGATAATTCTGGAATCGCCACAATTGCTGGTGTTCTGGGGTCCCTCCAGCCTGCTGAAGGCCCGGCCACCCTGGGAATAAAACCGCGGACCTGGGCTTGGCTCTGTGGGCTGAGCTGTAGGTTCCCAGCGCGCTGTGCTGCCTGCTCTCAGAGCGCTGCACTGGCCACCCCCTGCAGGGCTGCTGGGCTGTCCTCTGCAGGAGGTTAGCTTCTCTGTGCCGTTCTGTGGGTGCTGTGGCTCCAGAAGTTGTTTGGAGTCCTCTTTCACATTATTTGAAATTTGTGTGGGGCAGAGCACATTGGAAATGCTGTTTCTATTCCGCCACCTTGGCTCCGCCCCCCCATAAAGAACTTTTTTAATCTATAAGAATGCCATTCACCAATTGATAAGTGGTCAAAGGTTTATGAACAGGCAGTTTTCCAAAGAAGAAATCAAAACAATTTATAGTCACATGAAAAAATGCTCTAGAGCTTTATTGATTAGAGAAATTCAAATTAAATACCATTTTACACTTATCAGATTAGCTAAAATGATAAAAAGGGAAAGCAACAAATGTTGGATGTGATGTGGAAAAGTTGGGACACATTCATTGTTGGTAGAACTGTGAACTTATCCCACCATTTTGCAGAATAATTTGTAATTTTGCCCAAAGAATTATTAAACTGTCTATCCTTTGACCCAGCACAACCACTACTAAGTCTGTTTCCCAAGATGCTTAAGGAAAAGAATCAATATGTTCTAAAATATTTATAGCAGCTCTCTTTGTGGTAGCAAAGAACTGGAAATTTCAGGAATACCTGTCATTTGTGAAATGACTGAACAAGTTGTGGCATACAGTTGTGATGTAATACTACTGTGCTATAAGAAATGATGAGCTCAGTTAGCTTAGAAAAACATGGATAGACTTGAATAAAATAATGAGGAGTGAAATGAGCAGAATGAAAAGAGTGATGCATACAGTAGCAACAATATTGCTTTAAGAACATCTTTTTAGCAATTAAGCAATTTTGACTATTGTAAATAGCCAAATTAATTACAAAGGACCTGTGAAGCAAGATGCTATCTGTATCTAGAGAAAAAACTGAAAAAAGAAGTATGTATAAAATGGTTTTACATATATATGTACATATATCTGTATACATATGTGTGTATATATGTATGTACACACATGTGTGCATATGTGCGTGTGTGTGTATGTATGTGTGTGTAATGGTAGCAACCTCTAGAGCAAGGGAGGAAGGAAAAAAAGAAAATTACATGATAACTTTATTAGATTATTAAAGGGAATAGCAAGATACACATAATAGATTTACATTTTCATGTACCATCTTTATTTCTTTTCTACCATGTTGTCAAAATTCTTGCTTTATTTCATAAATTCAGAATAAAAAAAATAAAGTGAGATTATGAGAAATGGATATTAATTAAAGTAAGAAAACTCAACCAACCAATAAACATATTTGCTTGTACTGTAGTATGCCCAGTTTACTCTTAGTTGCAATAGAGAATACAAAATGTATGGTCCCCATTTTCAAGGAATTTACTCTTTAGTTGAGAAGAGAAAGCTAACATTTGAAAGAAAAAGAGATCTAAATTAAGGAGGAGGGTTTTAAGCATAACATCTTATAGGCAATGTGGTACAGGGGAAAGAGAGTTAGCTTTGGAGTCAAGAATAGATGGATCAAGTCATGCCTCTGACAATTATCAATTGTGTGACCCTTGGCAAGTCTTAAGACCTTAAGTTACATATGAATTGCTGATTTATTGCAGGAAGTTTCTACACCAGAGTATCCATACATGATGAAGTAAAAAAAAAGAAAAGAACCCTAACAAATAAATAAAAAAAACAAACAAAAGAATACCCTAGTATTAGGTTTTAAATCTAATCCTTATCAATACTCTATGAGACAGATCAATGTACATTATCCTTATTTTACAGATGAAGCTCATAGCATCATAGAATTACAAAAAACTTTGAAGTGAATATTTTTCAAATACTTTCTTTTATAGAGGAGAAAAATGAGGCCTGGAAAGGCTAGGTACTTTTCACAGGGTCAGACAGCTGATAAACAAAAGAATAAGAACCAAATCTAGGATTTCTGACCCATAATCCATTTCTACCATACCACACGTCTCATAAATAATTTTGATTAAAGGAAATATATCTGGATAACAAAGCCTCTTAAGTTCTAAAATTCACTGACACTGTGAAAAGATACCCATTTATCTGAATTAGGGGTGGTCTTTCTGGAAGGAAAAAATACCTTTCTAATTTCTTTTTCATTGAGAACTCTGGGGGTGACTTGAGGGCATATAATACAACTCCAAGTGGAAAGAGATTTACAGCTTCAATAGGATAGACCCTGGAGACTAATCAATGGCTCACAACTCTATTGAAGGACTGCTCAAGATTACTTTTTTCCTTGGGGAATGGAAGAATTAACACAAATAATCACCCTCATTAAGTATGAGGTCACTCTCAAGGGGACAACTTGAATATCAACTCTGCTCTATAGGGTCCCAAATAGTACGCTCCCCTTGGAGACCCCAAATAAGTCTCCCTGATTTTCTAGACAAGTATGCCAGTTAGTGGGAGACCTAAGAGAGGTGGAATTATGCCTTTAGAGGAGACTAACAAGGGGATTGCATTCTTCTGGTCTCAGGGTGCAATTGGATGAAGCAAAGCTCTCTCAAAGAGGGCTGATGATATTGCCATGGATTGGCTATGGATTGCAACAAGGCAAACAAATAATTCCCTTGGGCAGACTTGGAATGTGGCCTCCTGATCTCACCAGGTTTATCTTCAATAAGGCCCATGGAAACTAATTCACTATTTTAATCAGTTTCCTGGGGCCCCATCAAAAAGTGAATGTATAGTCAGGGAATAAAGTTGGGAGGAACACTAAAGAGTCCCAGTGGGAGTGATTAAAAAGCAAGAGAAGTTTGAAATTATTTCAAGTTATCAATTGATTTTTAAGAAGAAAAAAATGATTTCATTCTAGTTCAAACCTCTGCTCTGCAGTTTAGAAAGAAAAATAATCTCACTCAGTTAACTGCCAGGGACAAAATCAAATGTGATTTGAATTATTACCTTAAAGTCTAGAGTTTAAAAGATGTCTTGATAAAGTTTTAATTCAGACTTGCATCTAACCCAGACCAGATAAAAAAGTTATTTGTAATTTTTAAATATCTGTGGGCAAGGAAACTTCAGTTTCCATTTGAAACTCTTATTATTGTTAATTTTTTTATATCAGGAAGTTCTTCTTATGTTGTAACCTAAATATCTCTTGCTGCCTTATACATACATACATACATACATACATACACATTTACATACATGTGCACATAAATACATTAATTTTATCTCTAAATACATATATAGTATATGTGCGCACACATATATAACACACGTACACATGCATACATACATATATTTATATATTCATTTGTTTTATGCTCAAGGCAGAAGGTATCGGAACAGTCATATTTATCTGGTACTGTCATCATATTGACTAGATTTGACCAGAAAACAGCCTTAAGAGAATTCCCCTCCTCCACTGATAACATATAAAACCACAATCACCTCTGTCCCTCCCTTCCTACTGATAGAAAGACCCGGGTCTTTTGACTCTGATTGCGTGACCTTTAAATTCTTCTACTTCTCTGGGCCTCAACTTCCCTAGCTGTAAATGAGGTGGTTTGATGAATTTTGATATTTTGTCAAGTTTTTTTTAACTTTAGTTCTCCTGTTTATCAGAATTTCAGTAGGGTGTAAATAAGACAAGTTTTGTCAAAAGACTAGTAGCAATGTTATCCTGGAGAAAGACTCACTAGAAGAATATCTCCCCTATTTCTCTACTACTATCAAGTAAGTCACTGTATCTTGTTGACACCCAATTAGCAATCCCCGAGGATATTTGCAATGAGGTATTTTAGTCAGATATCTCCCTATTTCCCTGATCCTTACCCAGAGCTTGTGTGACTATACCCTGAACTCTACCCATTGCATTGAATAATGCTCTAATCTTGGCTATAGTCTTCAGGGAGAGCAATAGCACCAAAGAGACACAAATTAGTGTCTCTACTAATATTTCTTGAGAATGTGCACTATCATAGTCATCGTTATTATAACAGCTTTTAATAGCATCTGTGCCCAGAAGACGAGATATTCAAAAGGGACTTATAGCCTGTACCTAGATATAGCACATTAATTAGTAACTTAAAAAAAAGATTTTCTCTTGGGAATGGGACTCTTAAAATTAACAAAGCTAGGAAACTGAGAAAGGAGATTAGTTTTTTCCCAATTACATGTAAAGATAGTTTTCAACATTCAATTTTTAATATTTTGAGTTCCAAATTTTTTTTCTCTCCCTCCCTTCCCTCTCTTCTCCCCAAGACAACACACACTCTGATATTGGTGATACATGTACAATTGTTAAACATATTTCCACATTAGTCATGTTGTGGAAGAAGTATTGGAACAAAAGGGAAAAACCATGAGAAAGAAAAAAAGAGAAGAAAGTGAAAGTAGTATGCTTCCATCTGCATTCAGAATCCATAGTTCTTTTGTTGGATGTGGATAGCATTTTCCATCACAAAGTCTTTTGGAATTGTCTTAGATCATTGTATTTCTGAGAAGAGCTAAGTCTATCATACTTGATCATCACACAGCGTTCCTGTTACTGTGTACAATATCCTCCTGGTTCTGCCCACTTCACAATGCATCAGTTTATATATGTCTTTCCAGGTTTTTCTGAAATCTGCCTGCTCATGATTTCATATAGAGCAATAATACTCCATTACATTCATATAGCACAAATTGTTCTCCCATTTCCCAGTTTATGGGTAGCCCCACAATTTCCAATTCTTGGCCAACACAAGAAGAGCTGATATAAATATTTTTGTACATGTAAGTATTTCCCTCTTTTTAAGATCTCTTTGGGATGCAGACATAGTAGTGATACTGTTGAATCAAATGGTATGAAACAATTTTATAGCCCTTTGGGTATAGTTCCAAAATGCTCTCCAAAAATGTCGGATCAATTCACAACTCTACCAACAATGCTTTAGTGTATCAATTTCCCCAAATTTTCTCCAACATTTATTATTTTCCTTTTCTCTCATATTAGCAGATCTGATAGGTATTTTAGAGTTGTTAATTAGCATTTCTCAAATCAACAGTGATTTAGAGCATTTTTTCATATGACTATAGATAGTTTTAATTTATTCATCTGAAAACTACCTGTTTATATCCTTTGACAATTCCACAATCACTTGAGAAATGAGACCTTTATCAGAAACACTGGCTGTAAAAATTGTTTCTCAGGACCTTGAACCCAAGAGTCTTAGGAATAGCAACGTTTCCAGTCTTGTGTTCTCATACATCATTTTTGGAAACCACCTCTGGAGTTTGTAGCTACCAAAGACTCAGAAAATAAGGTTTTTGACACTAACGTTCTTGTTACTTTCAAATGACTCCACATCAGAAACTCATATCATTTTATTATTGGAAAAGGACATTAAAGAGGAAGCATCTGCTTTACCACTGCAGCCTAAGGACCATGGGGTCTTTCTAAATAGCTCTTTGAGGGCAGGGACTGTTTTGCTTTTCTATTTGTAACCTCAAAACTTAGACCAGTACTTTGAAAATAGTAAATGCTTAATAAAATCTTCATGCATGCATTCATTCAATGATTTTGTGGATCATTTCTCAGGTTACCCCCAGTTTCAACTCAATTTAATTTAACACAGTGACCCAGTGTTTAGTAGTAGTTATTGGCACAGGTACTTAATAAATGTTTATTGATGACTTTAGCTGACATTTATTAAATTGCTACATTGTATCAAATGGTATGCTAAGTGCTGGGTGAGATGGAAAATTTAGACTGAAAAAAAACCTCTGCCTTCATGGAGCTTATATTATAGTATTATAATTTTCTTCATTCTTTCTCATAGATGCCATTTCCCTTATCCTTTGTCATTTATCGAGTGTGAAAGAGAGGTCAAAGTAAAAAAAATTATTAAATACCTATGACATATTCACACATTCTTGCTAAATTAAGTTCTTAACTGCCTCCCCAATGCAACATATGAAAATAATTTCCTAGGTTCCTCCAATCTTGCTTCAAGTAAGTAGTAAAATAAATGATTTTATCATTCTTCACAACTCACAAAGGACAAAGAATTATTGCCTGAGGAAGTGGAAGAGTATTGATCTGCTTTTTAAAAAAATTTTTTTGAGTATTGATCTGAAAGACTGAGGAACCCCCAAATCATTATGAGTTCTATTGTCTAGCAGAGTGAAAGCTTCTAGTGTATGGGGGTGATGTGAAAAACATATGTACTGATTACAAATTAGGGCACAGGTCACTTAGAAGCTTTATTGTATTCATAGTTAGAGTCAATGCTTTGGATAAATATCAGTTGGTCCACACAAAGGAAAACTGCCATGGGAAAAGATAGCTTCTTACTGTCAGTGTTTTTCCCTCAGACTTCTATAGTATGCAGAAAATACAGTAACACTGTGGCTTGTTGGGAAGACCAAATGAGTTATTTATAAAGTGCTTAGGACAGTGCCTAGTAGATATTAGGTGCTTAATAAATGCTTATTTTTTCCTCCTTCATTCCCAAATAATCAGCCACTAGTCTTACGAACCCTTTGCTACATTCTGAGAGAGTGGTCTAAACCCTCCAAATAGACAGTCTTTGGTCTCAAGGTTAGAAGATAGAGAAAACTCAATTTGTCTTTTTGCTAGTTTTTTTTTTTTTTATAAAAGAATCAGCATAGAAGAAAAAAAATTAATGGAATTAAACATGCAGTTACTAAGATCAAAAAACAAGAAAAATCCAGCCCCCTTTCTTCTCTTTCTCTCTCAGTCTATCTCTCTGTCTCTGTATTTGTCTATTTGCTTTTATCTCTCTGACTGGTTTCTCTCATCTCTCCTTTTCTCCCTCTTTTGCTTCCCCCCAGCCCAGTCTTTGTCTCTCTTCTTTCTCTCTCCCTGCTGCCATCCTCTATTTGTCTTTTCTCTCTTTCCCTTTATCCCCTGACATATTTTCTTTATCTCTCCTCTCTCTTTCTCCCTTTCTTCCTCTTCTACTTCTCTCACATATTTTTCTTTCTCTCTCCCTTTCTCTCTATTCCTCCCGGATACAGAAGTCTGATTTAATGTTTTATATTTTAAGAGAGGGTTGCCTGCTTAATCAAACAGCATGATTTTTTTAAAAAGGAGCTACAATATGGAGCATTTCAAAGGTGGTCCAGTATAGTAGAAAGAGAGCTAGAATGGGAAGTGAAGCACCTGGGTTTGAAAAGCAGCTCAGCTGCACCTTTATTACTTTAAGGCTCATGATTTCCACTTTGGCCATCTAAGTTCTAAGTTTTTTTTTTTTTTTTTTTTTTTTTTTAGCTTCTGGAGAAGATCTCCTTTCTCTTAAATGGGAACATGTGTATTATGTTTTTATTTTCAAAATAATTATAATTTAACAAATTGGACTCAATGCTTATTTTTTGTTCTTCAGAATGCTCTTTAGAATCTTGCAGTATAATGGTGCAGTGTATTTGATTTCGAATCTCATCTCTCATTTTGTCTTTCTTCGGAGAAGGGGAAGGGGAGGGAGAAAAAATAGATTTCACTCCAAAATAAAATTTAATAAAAACTAAAAGCAGGGAAGACAGGAAAATACAAAACCATCTCTGATGGTGGCTGTTCAAACATGAGCAAGTTCCTTACTTCTCAGGCTCAGTTTATTAATATGTGAAATGGGTACAAAATATTTACACTCTCCATCCCAGGGTCTTGCAGCAAAAAAACAACAAAAAAACTACTTTGTAAACCTGAAAGCATTGTAAAACATGAGGTGCTATTGCTATTATTATGTGATAGATGACAATCATAATCATAAAATATAATTTTTAACTCTTGTTTGTATTATGCTTTTTAGCATGTAATCTACAACATTCCCATAAATCCTATGATTTAGATAAATTTTAGATAAATTAGGGTTTTGTTTTGTTTTGTTTCGTTTTTACTAATTTTAATTCTGTGGATAGGAGCTTATTAAATGTTGTGACAGAGGTTTACTTGTAATTTGACTAACCATGTACAGGAAATGGGATAGAGGAAAATCCAAACAGAACTTAAATAGAACTGTCCACTTTAGAAATGAAGTCTAATTTTAAAATCAAATTTTAGATTTCACCTCTTCTTACATGGGAAATTTTTGTGCTAAATTCTCATGCCTGCCATTTCAATTTTAAAGCTGAAATATTATCAAGTTACCACATTTTTCTTTCTTTCTTTCTTTCTTTCTTTCTTTCTTTCTTTCTTTCTTTCTTTCTTTCTTTCTTTCTTTCTTTCTTAAGTTACCACATATCAACCCACCCTTTATTATGGGAAATAAGATTTGCAAGTAGTTTTTGCTGATATTCATATAAATTACTGCCACTAGATGGCACTCTCAGAGAACATTTGAACTTGACAGTCTAGAAACCATCTCTTCTCATTCCTACTTAGCAGGACAACAGAACCCAAGGTATCTCAGAAGATTGTGACTTTGATTTGAGGCTATTTGCTGTGGTTTTCATCTTCTGTTTCTGCTTAGTTTACTTACTTGAATCCACAAGATTTCTATAATGTCTGAATTAAGTGAAATGATGTCTCCAATCTCTACCAGTGACCAAATACTCAATTCCTATTTATCATACCTATTTATCATACCAAAGGGAAGTTGCCTCTGAGCTCACCATCCTTTCTCTTAACTAGGCTGATCTAGTCTTCTTTAAGCAATCAGTCTATCTTTAACTAGAAATTATTCTTTTTTTTTTTAAATTAATTTATTAGTTTAGTTTCAGTTGACAAGATTCAATTCCATAGTTCCTTGATTTTCAAATTTCCTTTACTTCCCTCCCCCCTCCCCTCATGACATCATATAGTACAGTATAGGGTCTGCAAATGCATTCATATTAAACATTATTCCAATTACAAAGGCATATTGTACTAGGTGGGATGAAAGATGGTAAGGAAGAAGTACAACCAAACAATGAGAAGAACAAGATCATTTAGTTTGCTTCCATCAGGATTCAGGCTCAGTTCTTTCTAGTTATATCTCTGGATGGCACATTTCTCACTTTCTTGAGTCATTCGGGATTAACTTATAGCACTGCATTGCTGAAAAGAGTCCAATCTGTCATAGTTGGTCGTCACAGATATGGTATGTCTGTGATTGTATACAAATTTCTTCTGATTCTACTCTTCTCGCTCAGCATCAGTTTGTATAAGTCTCTCCAGGTAATTATGAAATCCGTCACCTCCTCGTTTCTTATAGCACAATAAAATTCCATTACATTCATATACCACAACTTGTTTAGCCATTCCCCAATTGATGGGCACTCCTTTAGTTTCCAATTCTTTGCAACCACAAAAAGGGCTGCTAAAAATATTTTTGTACATATGGTTCTTCCTCCCACTACTATGATCTCTTTGGGATATAACCCTAGGAGTGGTATGGCTGGGTTAGAAATTATTCTTAATGTTATAGTTTCCTTACATATTTATACTGGGGTGTTTAGAGAGAGCTAGCACTTCTGATGTGAGGGCTTGCTCAGTCCTTTTCAAGGCTGCTCATTTACCTTTGGTGTCTACCTTCACCCAACTCTCACCTGTGATTCCAATAAGCTGCAGCATGCACCGCAATCACATCCTATTAAGCTATCTTGGCAAACGGGTTAGACTAGTTTGAGGGTAACCAACAGGCCTCAGACCTGTCGGTGGGTTAGGAAGATGTCTGCTCAAGTATGTGAAGATTTCTCTGGTGGAATGTGTGGATGAGAACAATTTGTTCCAATGACCCAAAGGGGGCTGAAGTAGGCACTGTGGAGTTCTTAGAGCTTGGTTGGATATTGAAGATGCCAAAGTCATTCACTGAATCCTGGGCCATCACAAGTTGTCTTGATTTTGTTCTGCTGCTGAACTTCAATGACTCAGGAAGAGGGAGTAGGGCTGACAGCTTTGTGCTTCACTTAAACCCAATTTATGTGCAAGTCAAGACATCAACCATGATATCATTGGTCCTCTTTGAAAATGAAAGATATATTTATTCTATTATTCTGTTCTAGTTAATTTGCAGTGCTTTTGTTTTATTATCATCATTATTACTGAAATTGACAGATTTTGTTTTGACATAACAGATAATTCCCAATAAATCCCCAAACACTGACTGTGTGCACAAGCATACACCTCTCTTTCTGTATATATGTATTTATAAATATGTAATATCACATGTAATATCTTTGTATGTGTGTATGCTTAAGATTAAAAGATTTATTAATTTCTGTGAAAGAAGGGATATGCCCTTTAAGCTTGACAGTATAATACTAACATTGACTTTTTTGTTTTGTTGTTTTTCCATGTTAACTTTATTTAAATTGCTGGCCATTGTATATATTGCTCTTTTGGTTCCACTTTCTTCACTGTGCATAACTTCATTCATTTCCCCAACATTCTCTGAATTCTTGATGTAGTCTTTCCTGGAGTGAAGATGATTGGAGGGGAAAGCTGACTTCAACTCATCAAGAACAGGAAACTCAAGAGCTGGAAGAAAAAAATAGAGAGCTGGGCAAGGAGAAAGAGAAGACTTAGGAGTATGAAACTGAGCAGATGTTGACGGTAAAGATATAAGACAGCCTCTCCCCAGAAACACAAGTGACCCTGGTTTTTGTTACACTGGAATCAGGAGCAGTTACAGCAGGGACCTGTGGTTCTGGGTGGTCAGAGTGGTCACAGGACTGTGCCAAGAATCTTGTCTACTTCCTAGCAAAATCATTCCCACTTTTGGTTAGCCAGATGTGCTGGCCTATTTGTTTTGTATCTATTGTTTTCAAACTCTCTGGCAGTAATTTTAAACTACGTATGTATTTATTTAAATTTGACAGATAAGGAAAGGAGTTCAAGATGATTGAATCTATACCAGTACTTCATAAACTTTTTTCACTCATGACCCCTTTTTGCCTGAGAAATTTTTATAGGTATACAAATAGGCATACAAATCAAACATATACTGATAATAAATCATAAAGAAATTTATTTTGAAAAAATTATTTGTTATACCGGTAATTTTACCATCTATTGAAAACAATAGGTTTGAATCTGAGCAGAGGTGTTTGTGGCAGAATTTGTTGGTGTTGTGTGTCATGATGGCATGTGCGATATAAAGTGTGCATGTTGTGTGTTCAGAACTAAGGCTACAGAGAAGTTACAGGATACAACATGGGCAAATACTGCCAGAAACAGCTTGGATTCATTACACATTCGATTTTGAATTAATTTTTGGTTGTTGCTGTTCAGAAACCTTTAACTGTTGTCAATTTTTTTATGACCCTTACACTCAGTTATGTGACCCCACATGGGTTGCAACCAACAGTTTAAGAAGCACTTATCTAGGCTGACTGACTCTGTGCCAATATGTTTCACAGTTCTCTTCTAAATGGACTGTTTACCCAGGGTCATAAACATGACCCTGCACTGAGAAAGTGAAAGGGGCAATCAGCAGCATATAGAAACACTTTAGCCCAGAAGCCATTAAGAAGAGAATTTACCCTGGTCCCACCTACATTTATAATTCTAAAAATGTGATTTCCTTCTACCATTCTGTATTACTTTTGTTGTTCCTTTGTTTCAGTCATGACCAACTCTTTATGACTGCACGTGGAATTTTCTTTGCAAAGATAATTGTGTGGCTTGCCATTTCCTTTTACAATTCTATATCACAAAAAAGTATCATATAATTCAAAAGTAGTCACAGAAAAAGTTAATCAGTTGGAGCTGGTGGGGAGTTAATGAAGAAAAGCTCCTGGAAGGATTTTTAACTATCTTTTTAAGAAGCTTTACTGGAAAAATACCTGACATGGCAGGATCTATTTCTTTAGAAACCACATAGGGGAAAGATAATTTATGAGCCCAAAGAGCTGGGTTCTATTCCTTTGGTAATGACACTCTTATCAATGAAATGACTCCTGAGGGTCTTTAGTGGCCAGGGGTGGAGAACCTATGGTCTCAAGACTGCATGTGGCTCTCTAGGTCCTCAAGTGTAACCCTTTGGCTTACATGAGTTTGAACTCAGTCAAGAGGGACTAGAGGGACTCATGTGTACTCGAGGTCACAGGTTCCCCACCCCCGATTTAGTCAGTTTACTCAATGTTCAACGTATGTGAACAATGAATAACTCAAATTTTAATATCACTTTAAGATTTGCAAAGTACAGTCAGGTCCTGATTAGTATCAGTGATAAGCATCCTGAAGTGGTGATATGTATTTTAATCTACTCTATTCAAAGATAAAATTATGTAAAATACAATTATCAATTCTAGACCAATGGAAATATGCAGTTTGGATTCAAATAACAAGACCCCTTTAAAGCGGATTTGATCATTTAAACTAATTGAGATGGTGCTGTATTTTCCTCTTTCCAATTTCCAGGGTCCTTTGAGGTAGTCAGTACAAGTATTATTTTTCCCCATTTTACAGGTGAGGAAACTGAGCCTCTCAGATCTACTCAAGGTCATTTATCTAGTAAATGTTTAGGATTTAACCTCACCTTTCCTGACATTTCCACTCTTTCCATAAGATCTGTATATGAATTATCTAAAAGGAGAGGGGCTAGCTAAGTAACTTAGCCTGAAAACAGAGACCATAAAATGTCTATGGGATCCATTCTGGGTCCCATCTGCCAATAATGTGGAAAACTGGAGGCACTACCTTATGTTCCCAGGACCAATTTCATTCCCTCTCTTGGATATAATCCTTAACTTCCTCTCTCTTTACAGTATCTCTAATATAGATAAGCAAATGTCAAATTTCATTGGCCCATGACTTTCCATGTATTTCTTCTTTTTATGAGTCTTATTTATCTTAAACAGATGTTTAGTAAAAGATGGTCCCAGATGATGTATTATCTAGGAAGCTCTTTTCAGACAGCTAACTAAATTGATAGGTATATCCATTTGTTGGCCATACAGTTGGAATTATTTCATCCTTAGATTCCTAGGGTAAATCACTCAGGCATACACTATCAAGTTCCAGAACATTAAAAAATTATTTAACTTTCATTTTAGCACAGGCTGATTGTCTCCACATACAAATTGGGGAGCTAAGCAGTATGAATATGTAATACAACTTTCTACTGGTGTCCTGTTCATAAGTCACAGGATCATGGATTTAGAGGTGAAAGGAACCTTAGCCATCACCAAGCTCAGCCCCCTCACTTTGTGGATAAAGAAATCAAGTCTCAGAGAGGTGAAATTACTTGCCCAGGGTCGCAATTCTACTCAGTGTTGGGATGAGAATCGAACCAGGTTTTCTTGATTCTAAATCCAGAGCTTTATTTATTATGCTACATTGTTTTCTTTATTATCAGGTCTGCCATCCTCAGGATATATAGTCTAGAGCCAGGAAGAAAATGAAAAGATTTGATCTCTGAGCTCCATTTCAAGCTCTGAATTGGTAATCCTATTATCTTTTGTACAATTTGTTGTTTTCCTATTTAGTTCCTGAAACCCAGACAGGAGACAAGACTGAGCTTCTCACTTATACATACCCTACAGAATTAAGGAGAAAATATGCAAAATTAAGTTTCAGTGGAGTGACCGATCTCATTTCCAAAGGACAGATGATGAAAGTTATTTTTCTTTTTGGGGACAACTAGATGGCTCAATGTGCCCTCCCTTCTTTCATACCCCATTCTTATCCCCTCCCCCCCTACTTTCTTGTAGGGTAAGAGACCCAATTGAATATGTATGTTATATCCTCCTTAAGCCAAATCCAATGAGGGTAAGGGTGACTCATTCCCTTTCACCTTCCTACTCTTCCATTCCATTGTAACAGCTTTTTCTTGCCTCTTTTATGCGAGGTAATTTACCCTATTCTCTCTCTCCCTTTCTCCTTCTCCCAATATATTCCTCTCTCACCTCTTAATTTTATTTTTTAAGATATCATCCCTTCATATTCAACTCACTCTATGCCCTCTATGTATAGAATATATGGAAATGTATGGAAACCACTACAGCTGCCAATGATTCACTCTCCTGAAGTCTACTTTGGCTAGTCTGTGCTGCTGGTCTGGGCTGGCACGGCTCACATGGGACTGCACTCCACTCCCAGCCTGGTGTGATTGACCCTTCCTGTTCATTTGCCAGATTGTCCTCAGCTAGAGACGTACTTCATTCTGTCATTTTGTGGGTTCTATAGCTCTAAAATTTGTTTAGATTTATTTTGTAAGTTTCTGCTTTTACTTTGTCGTCTTAGCTAGAAAAGTCACTTAACCTCTGTCTCCCACAATTTCCTCATCTGTAAAATGGGGATTAATAGCATTTACCTCACAGGGTGGTTGTTGGGACCAAGTAAGGTATTTGTAAAGTGCTTAGCACGGTTTCGATAGTGTAGTAGGTGCTTAATACTTATTTCCTTCCCTTTATCTGCTTTGGTCATGCCTTGTCCATTTTATCTGCTTCTAGTTTAGTCCTCTATGCTATGCCCTCCTTTTCCGATGGAGGGGTATATATGCTATCTCTTCTAGGTAAGTAGAAACCAGGATGTGTCTTTGGTCTTCATTTTTGCATGCAGATGGTTTTTAGTCAGTCGGTCAATAATATTGATTGAATGCCTACTATGTGTCAGGAAGCTTTCTAAGTGTTGGGGATTAGATGAAAGATAGTCCTTGCTTTCAAGGACCTCACATTCTACTGGAGGAGAATAATGAGCAAACATATATACAAATAATCTATATTTAGTTCAAATTGGAAATAATTAAAAAGGAAAAACTTTTTGAAGTTTTGAAGATTGAAGAGGGATTGGGAAAGGTTATCTGTAAACCAAGGGATTTTAGTTGGGCTTGAAGGAAGCCAGGGAAGTCAGTAAGTAGAGTTGAGGAGGGAGAATATTCCAGGCAGGGAGAAAATGCTCAGAACCTAGAGATGAAGTGTCCTGTTCATGGACAGCAAGGAGGATAGTATTACTGGATCAAAGAACATATTTCAAGGGAGTAAGCTGTGAGAAGAATGGAAAGAAAGGAGGGGGGCTAGGATAAGAAGGGAATTGAACACTAAAAAAAGAGGATTTTGTATTTGATCCTGGAGTCCATAGGGAGCCACTGGAGTTTGTTGAGTGTGTGTGTGGGGAGAGAGGGTGCAACAAAATCACATTGGCATTTTAGGGAATGAAGGATGAATTGGAGTGGGGAGAGGAAGTAGGCAGACATACCAGAAAGCTGTTACTTCCACCTGATTTTTCTGTTTGACCTTTGGGGAAGGTTTTTTTTTGGAAGGAAATGCTTTCAAGTTAAAGGAGGATTTGGTCAACTCTGCTTAATACCTGGGTGCCTGCTCACAGGCTTTTCTACTTCTACAACTTGTCATTTGAATGAGGGGGAGAAGTCCCTTATGCATTTTCTCATTTCATTTGCACAATTATAAGCATTACAAAGTTTTACTGCCTCCATTTTACAGCTGAAGAAACTCAAGGACAACAAGATCACATGATTTGTTTAAGGTTATAGTAAGAGGCAAAGCCAAGACTCCTATGTAGGTTCTCTTAACTCCAATGCTCTCTTTATTACACCACACAGTAAGTAAATAACCGGCCCCCAACTTCATACACCTGGCAATTCCCAGGAGCACTTGCTCTTGCTAGAGAAGCACTGAAGGTTGGGGGTGTGGCATCACATGGCTTAGGTGCAGCATGGTTCACAGTAGAGAGTTTAAACTGAAGATTTGGGTTCATTTCTCTCCTCTGACACACCCTGGCTTTGTGACCCCAGGCCAGGCATTTGATTTCTCAATGCCCCAAGCAACTTTCACAACTTTGAGCTCCAGAATAGTTGCTACTCTTCCTTGATAGAGGGGGAAGGGGAAGAAAAAAAAGGGGGAAAAAGAAATTTACATAATCACTTTAGTATATATTTAAAAGTAATAGCAAGTTGCACAAAAAAGCTTTGCAGATTCTTATATGATGATCTTTTCTTAATTGTACTGTTGTGGAAATATTTGTTTTATTCCATAAATTAAAAATAAATTAAAAATAAAAAATAGAAGAAATTGTCTTGCTTGGAGAACCCTATACCATTGAAATCACAAGTCTGGACAAACAAAACAAAACAAAACATAAAAAATCTGGTCAGACAAGTAAATTAGGAAGATTATTTTGGCAGTTCTATGGAGCATAGACTGGTGAAGGGAGATATTGTAAGGGAAACAACTTAGCAGGGTATTGTAATAAGGTAAGAGAGATGATGGAGGCTTAAACTAGGGAGGCAGCCTTATAAGTGGAAAGGTGGGAACTATTGGGAAAATATTGTGGAAAAAGAATTCATAGGACTTGGTAACTGACTAGACATGGAGAGATGAGGGAGAAGAAAGACTTCGAGGTATATGATATGAAGACTTTGAAGAAGATGATTCTTGGTTGTTGAACCTGCATGACTGGGAAGATGGTGGTACCATCAATAGAAGTAGAGAAGTATCAGGTTCTGGGGTGTGTGTGTGTGTGTGTGTGTGTGTGTGTGTGTGTGTGTGTGTGTGTGTTGGTGAATTTGAGGTGGTAGGACTTCCAAATATCGGTGCCTAGCAGGCATTTTGAAATATAGACCTGAAGTTCAGGAGAGATAGTAGGGCTAGATACATAGATTTGGTCATTAGAGAACCAGGCCATGAGAAGTTAAGTCTTAGCCAGTCCCATGATATGCCATACAACTGGAAACCAATTAAAAGTAGATAGTTGTCATCCCAATAGGAGTTCAGAGAAGTTGGCCTTCTCCAGGTTCTTCCACGACTCCCTGGTGAGGTAGCAGCCATTGCCGATATGCTTCCAGATTGGCTCTGATGAGGGAAGGGTGATAAGGGTAGGGAAGGGTAAGAGGTTCTGCCAGGGACCCACCCTGGCATCCAGTCTGGAAGGAATTCACCAGGCTCAAGCAAACTTGGAGTCGAGGTTGTAAAGTTTATTGTTACGCTCCACAAGGACAGCGGGCTAGATTCTTATGGAACCTGCAAACTTCCAGGGGTCACAGGCAAAGTTTTATGGAGTCAAGACAGTAAATCAGGTGCCAATTATGCTAACTAGGTGAGTAAGGGTGGGATCAGGGAGGAGTTAAGGAGTGGTCAGTGCTTAAAGGACCATGCACTTTTAATATCAACTGCACAGGTGTATTGCCCATGATTCACTGGGAAATAGCCCAAGGGGGGGCTACCTGGAAGGTGTGATTAAAGTCAATCCTCGGTCATGGCTACTAAGGAGTGCCCAGTCTGCCACCCCTCCATGTCAGGCTTGACAAGATAGATGTTGGGAACCAAGGCCATCAGAGACACAGTGTGGGTATAATTGGCTAGGGAGTTGCCCTATAGATAGGGTACTGAAGAATTCATGGTGTACCTGGCCACTCTAACTAAGGGAGATAACATTTGCCTAAGCTAAAAATGTTTATAGATAGTTTTGTGAAGGATTCATAAGTAGCTTATTGTTTCAAGCAGAGATAAACAGTTCACGAGTTGTTGCTGGGCAGAGTGCTGGCAGGGGGAAGGGGCAGAGTTAATGCTTTGAGACTGGGGCGGGGGAGTGTGATTTTACAGACTGCTTTTACAAATTGATTTTACAGACATAAATCCCAAAGCACCTCATTTTCAAACTGATGTTACAGATTGATATTACACACTGATGTTACAAACATATATACATCCCAAGGACCCCATCAGCTCAAACACTTGCTGCCCCATCTAGTCCCAGGTCTCAGGGTTCTCAGCCTCATGCTCCCTTCAAAAAAAGATGCCTCCCTAGAGGAGAGAGAAGAGCAATCAGGTCAAAAAACAGTTAGAGACAATATGACCAACAGACTTCATGATTATTTTGCTGGAATAGTTCATGATTTTTAATTACTTCTTCCAGGAAGGGGTCATGAATATGAGAGCAACAAGCTGGTGTCATGGTTGAGGCAGTGTTTGGTTTCCCTTCTTTATTCTGAACACATAAGTTTCTGATTTCTATCCTATGCCTTTCACCCCCTGTGGGATCTGGCTTTTGGTCAGTCAGTCACCAGGCATTCAGCAAGCATCTACTATGTGCTAGGCTGTGTGCTGAGTGCTGGGGATACAAAGAAAAGAAAACACAAACACAGTAGTCCAACTCTCAAAGAACTCAAGGTCTTTGAACCCTCTGGTTCCTTCCCTCTTCTACTCCCTTCCTTTCCTCATATGGTTGACATCTTTCCTCAGCCCCCAGCGCTGCCAAACCTTTTTTACAATAATGTGTTCAGTAGTCTAGGAGAAAGGAAAGACCTGAATTCTATTTGGATTTTACATTTTGAGAACTTATAAAATTTGTAGTAGGCCCAGAGTACTTTAAAGCCACATAAACATGCCTATAGTCTAAGACTTGAAGAACCACCTGAAAGTGAGGTATGTCTAAGTAGAATTGTACTTGAAAATCACCCTTCTCAATTATGAAAGCATGCACATATAAAATTTGGACTTCGATCATTTTTACTGACTTTTGTCAATATATAGATAAGCCAAAGCATTTTCATGACAATGCACAAGATTGTAAATTATAACTAGGAAGAATAACTTCTGCACCGATTTTTATTTTGCATCTAAAAATATTGGCTTTCACACTTCAGTGCTGTTGAGCAACCTCATAGTCCTGTAGGAAGCCCCCTAAGATTATAAATTGCAGAGAAGGAAGCAAACTGCATGGATAGCGTTTCCTCACCTAGCAGTCTCTGTACCAGGAGTGTCCCCACAATAGTCACAAGTGTGGCCTGAACCAGAATAACTAACTGGGAGATGTTTTTAAAAGTATATAAAATATAACAAAGCATAGATAATATCACATTTTATTTTATTTTATTTGCTTTTTGGAGGGGAAAGGCAGGGCAATTGGGGTTACGTGACTTGCCCAAGGTCACACGGCTAGTAACTGCTAAGTGTTTGAGGTCGGATTTGAACTCAGATCTTCCTGACTCCAGGGCTGGGGCTCTATTCTCTGCACCACCTAGCCACCCTAATAATATTGCATTTTAAAACTACATTTATACATGGCCCATCTAGATCCTTATAGATTAGTGACCCCATTTCTATTTGAATTTGACACCTCTGCTCTATACCAGTGAAATCACAGTACACTCTGTTTCCCTTTCCCTACTTTAACATTTCAAAGACCTTACTGTGTTATTAGTGGAATTGTGAACTGCTCCAAGAATTCTGAAGAACAATTTGGAACTATGCCCAAAGGGACATGCCTACCCATGCCTACCCATGGACACAGCAATACCACCACTATGTCTTTATCCCGAAGAGATCAAAGAAAAAGGAAAAGGACCTATCTGTACAAAAATATTTATAGCAGTTCTTTTGGTGGTGGCAAAGAATTGGAAACTGATGGGATGCCCACCAAACTGGAGAATGACTGAACAAGTTGTGGTATACGATTGTGATGGAATACTATTGTGCTATAAGAAGTGATGAGCATGATAATTTCAGAAAAAAGACCAGGAAGACATACAAACTGATGCAAAGTGAAATGAGCAGCAGGAAAACATTGTACACAGTAACAGCAATATTGTGGTGATAATCAAGTGTGAAAGATTTAGCTACTCTATTTTTCAAATTAATTAATTATGTTAATTTATGGAATAAAACAAATATTTCTGTAATATAACAAAAATGATTGCACATGAAACTGTAAGTCTATTATATACAACTTGCTATTTCTTTTAAATATATAATAAAGTTATCATGTAAATTTCTTTTTTTCTTCCTCCTTTTTTCCCTTCCCCCACCCCTACTATTTGATACAATTAGGTATATATATATATATATATATGTAAATTTATTCTATATATAATTCTATTTGTCATTGCTTTCTCTGGATGAAGATAGCTACTAGGATCAATACAAGGATCAAAGACAATTCCAAAGGACTCACAATTAAAAATGCTGTAAGTAACCATAGAGAGATCCAGAGTACAGATAAAAGCATACTTATTTTTTTTCCCAATTGGGTTAATACAGAAATATGTTTTGCATGACTTCATATATATAATTGTTATCACATTATTGGCCTCCTCAATAGGTGGGGAAGGTATTGGAGGGAGAGAATTTGGAACTCGGTTTTTGAAAAATGAATGTTAAAATAAAAAGATAAAGAAAGCACAATTAAATTTAAAAAAACACTTCAAAGATTCATCATTTCATTGTTATGTGTCGTCCCTCCCTCTTATACCACGTCTTTGATAATGGCTAAGACCAAAATGTCATAGCCTTGTGACTAACCTGATGACAAGTCTCTCTGTACTTGGTTAAGCTGGTCTTAAGAATCCAATATTGTTTAGATAAGTGTAGTTTAGTGGGAATAGCATACATAAGTCAAGATGTAGAGATCCATAGTGGAAGTCCTAGTGAAGTTCCTAAGAGTTTATCATTGGGGTTAGGGGTGGGGCAAGGAGGGAAGAGAAATCTCTTTGTTCTCTCCCCCTCTTTTGACCAAAGGAAAACCTTGTGAGCATTGGAGGATCAGAGGCCTGGGACTTTTGATTACCATCTCTAGTAGTTTCTCCAGAATAGCAGTGACTGTCAGCAATGTCTGCATCAGGAACTGAGGACAATCTAGACCTACTGAGGAAAGGCAACTTTGAGACTCCACAAGGAGTATGATAGAAAGCTACACCTTTCCTAGGGGAAATCTTAAATTTTCCTAAAGGAAAATATGATATCTAAAGGAAATGATTCTCTGCAAAACATGAACTTCAAAAGAGCTGTCAGTCTTGTCCCCCGCATTGCTACGTGTGCCAAAAATATTAGTTGAATTTCCCTGGAAGAGCATATCACTGAGGCCGGATCCGAACTCAGGTCCTTCTGACTCCAGGGCCAGCACTCTACTCACTGCGCCACCTAGCCGCCCCCATCCCTAGCTTTTTAAGAAGAATTAATGTGCCTCCTCTTGCCTTTTTGGTGCAGTTGATATTTTGAATCCAAATGGAGTACTTTTCATTTTTTCCTCCTAGATTTTATCTTATTGTATTCACTCCATGATCCAGACTATATTTTCATTTTTTCTATTCTGTCTTTCAACCTGTCATATCTCTGTTATAGTTGTGTATCATTTGAAACTTTGATAAGTATACCATTTACACGTTCACCCACTGATAAAAATGGTCACACAGAACAGGGTCTTTTCAGCTTCCTAGTGCTTTATAAGATTTGTCTTTCTTATCAGTCAGTCATTACTCATTATTCTTTGGTATATTCATCCAAACAGATCCAAAATCAATTTATCTACATTATCATTTCGTCCACATTTCTCCTTCTTTAAAAAACAGTGTTTTCATACTCAAATGCTTTACTAAATCTAAATCTATGTCTGCCAGTTTGGTAAATAAAGCACACTTCTCTTTCCTGGTTCCCCTCCTACCCATCTAACCATTCCTTCTTGACCTGCTGATCCTTCATTTATGTCACATATATCAAGTATGGGTTTCTCCTAAAGTTTTTCTCTTTTTACTCTATACTATCTCACTTGTTGATTTTACAGATCAGAGTTTGTACACCATGGAATTCCCTACATTTAAGAAATAATTGGTCTAGATTAAAAAAATAATAGTAAAGGAGTCAATTTCATTTATTTTACTTCCAACATATTTAGCATGTAACATTACACTTCTTTGCAACATTAGCTTGTTATACTATCAAACTAGGAAAGAAATCTATAAAGATAATTCATTCTTTCCTAAAAATAATTCATTTACCCATTGAAAAAGTTTACTCTTGTCATTGGAGAAGAGGATTTTGTTAGCTAACTATAAAATAGTTTTAAGTGAATGTTCTCCCTGAAACAAACAAAACATAGAAATCCCCAAATGTATGAAGCCATTCTTTCATTTTCCCAGAGAGAAATATAAGAAGTTATGAATCTTCCTTTCTAGTTATCTATAGGACTAACACCTGGGCAGAGTTCAATCTTAAACTCATGGGTGCTTCTTTCCCCAAAAGTTTTAGATACCTTTGTTAATCATTCCCACTGTGCCTTATTTGGAACTTCTAAAGATTTATTTCTCGTGATGGTGGCTACTTCTATTTCAATTAAAGTTTTACTAATAATTAACAATAATGATTCTTAAAGATTGGTGTGTACATATGAAAGTGATTTGTCTTGATCAGAGATTAATGTAATTAAATGGGCAGTGGGCAGATAATTACCTTTCTAGTTTTATTTAATTTCCTAAAGTAATTGATAGAAAATATCATTCCTCCAGCCCTTTCTCATATTTTTTCATTATTTTTTTACCTTCAACTTCCAAACATAGTCAGATCTCTTCCATCCTTTACCTAGAAAGTGACAGAACCAAGAAATACTTCACCTAACCAATACCTCAAGGATGTTTCCCAGCTGAACTATTAGAAAAGACACTATTTTTGCTTTCTAAGCTTCCTTTCACTCTCATCCCTCTGCAATCGCACTTTTGTTCCTATGTCTCTACAATATCTGCTGTTTTGAAAGTCATTAATGATCTCTTAAATGCGACATCCTATCTTGTCTTTTTCTTATTCTCTTCCTTCTTGATCCTATCTGGAACATTTGTCAGTGCCTAACCCCTTCATTTGGATGCTCTATTTCCCAGGTCTAAATGACCCCACTAAGTCTCCTTTACAGATTACTACTCATGTCCAAACCCTTATGCTATGCATGTTTATCCCCAAAGGCTCTTGTGGGTTCTATCTTCACAAAATCTTGCAAATATGTCTTTTTATTTTTGCTCATGCCTATCATGCCTCTCAGACATTTATTACCTCTTACCCAGAGTATGTTTTTCTTTTTTTTCCCATTCTTTTTTTTTCAAATGCTGTATTAACTTCTGGTTTACATCATTCCTTTCCACCAGATTTTTAGTTTCAGTTTTCCTCCCATTTCCTCTCTACCCACCATCGCAAAACATAGGTCCCACAGGATATCCCCTCCTCCAATCTGCTCTCTCCCAAATCTTCTCCTATACCCCCTTTGACTTATCCAGTAGGGCATGGTGGATCTCTATGCTCCAGTGCTTGTATATCTTATTTCCCAATTACATGTAAAATAGTATTAATAATAGTATATATATGTATGTATGTATGTATATATATATATATAATACACATACACACACACACACACACATATATATATATATATATATATATATGTATGTATATAAACATTTGATTAATTTCAAAACTTTGAATTCCAGATTCATTCTTTTCCTCCCTTGTCACCCACCTTTACTGGGAAGATAAGCAATTTAGTATAGGTTGTACATGTGTAGCTATGCAAAACATTACCACAGTAGATATATTGTAAAAGACTGACTATATTTCCCTCTCTCTTATCCCACTTCCCACTTGTTCTATTCTCTACTTTGATCCTGTCCTTTTTCAAAAATGGGTAGTTCCAAATTCCCTCCCCCCAGCCTGCCCTCCATTCCACCATCCCCCCCTCATCCCCTTCCCCCTATTATCCTGTAGGGTGAGATACCCTATTTAGTGTGTATGTCATTCCCTCCCTGAGCCAAATTCAATGAGAATAATGTTTTGCCTTTTTGCCTTCCTGTTCTTCCCGTCCATTGCAACCATTTTCCCTAGCTTTTTCTATGTGAGACAGTTTACCCCATTCTGTCTCTTCCCATCTCCTCTCATTATATTCCTCTCTCACCTCTTAATTTTACCTTTTAAGTATCCTCCCTTCCTATTAAATTGGTCCTGTGCCCTCTATGTATAGTTGTAAATATATGTACACATTCACATATACATTCATATGCCCATATGCCCTCCTATATAGACACACACACACACACACACACATTTTCATACTGAGAAAAGTTTCATTAGTTACAATTATTGTTTTTCCATGTAGGAATGTAAATAGTTCAACTTTGATAAGTTTCTTATGATTTCTTTTCCTTGTTTACCTTCTCATCTTTCTCTTGCTTCTTGTATCTGAATATCAAATTTTCTATTCAACTCTGTTTTTTCATCAGGAATACCTGAAAGTCCTCTATTCCACTGAATGACCATATTTTGCCTGAAACATGATACTCAGTTTTGCTGGGAAGGTGATTCTTGGTTTTAATCCCAGCTCCTTTGACCTCCAGAATATCATATTCCAGGCCCTTCAATCCCTCAGTGTAGAAGTTGCCAGATACTGTGTTATCCTGATTATTTCCACCATATTCAAATTGTTTCTTTCTGGCTGCTTGTAATATTCTCTCCTTGATCTGGGAATTTCAGAACCTGGCTATAATATTCCTAGGAGTTTTTTTTTTTTGGGGGGGGGGATCTTTTTTAGGAGGTGATAAGTGGATTCTTTCAACCTCTATTTTGCCCTCTGGATTTCTTGGAGGATGAGTGCTAGGTTCTTTCTTTAATTATGGCTTTCAGGTAGTCCAATAATTTTTAAATTATCTCTCCTAGATCTATTTTCCAGGTCAGTGGTTTTTCCCATGAGATATTTCACGTTGCCTTCTATTCTTTCACTTGTTTGGATCTGAGCTTTGGAGATTCTTTTTCCTTCAGGCAAATTTGACTTTTTAAGGCATTCTTCTCCTCATGGCCTTTTTGGGCTTCTTTAGTTATATGAGTTAATCTATTTTTTAAGGTGTTATTTTCCTTAGTCAGGCTATTGACTCTCATTTCATACTTTTCTTGCATCTTTCTCATTTATCTTCCCAATTTTCCCTCCACTTCTCTTATTTGATTTTCAAGGCCCTCTATGGCCTGTAGTCAGCTCATATTTTTCTTGGAAGCTTTTGATTCAGGAGTTCTGACTTCACTGTCTTCCTCTTGTTCCATGCTTTGATTCTTTTTTTTTTTTAAGCAATTGGGGTTAAGTAACTTGCTCAAGGTTACACGGCTAGTCATTATTTATGTGTGGGTGCTCATTTTCTGAGGCCGGATTTGATCTCGGGTCATCCCAACTCCGAGGCCGGCGCTCCTACTCACTGCGCCACCTAGCAGCCCCTTTAGGGCAATGGGGTTAAGTAACTTGCCCAAGGTCACACGACTAGGTTTTTGTTTGTGTGGGTTAAGTGTCTGAGGCCAGATCCGAACTCAGGTCCTTCTGACTCCAGGGCCGGCGCTCTACTCACTGCGCCACCTAGCTGCCCCATTTGATTCTTTTTTTTAAACAAATGCTTTATTAACTTCTGTTTTACATCATTCATTTCCACAAGATTTTGACATAAAACTATCCCCCCCCATCTTTACCATACCCACCACCCCAGAACAGCAATCCCACAATATACCCCCACCCCCAATCTGCTCTCTCCCATATATTCTCTCATACACCCTCTGACTTTCCATTAGAGCAAGATGAATCTCTACACCCCAATGCCTGCACATCTTATCTCCCAATTAAAAACAAAATAATAATAATAATAATAATAATATATATTTTAAACATTTAATTTAAAACCTCGAATTCCAGATCCACTCCCTCCCTCCCTTGTCACCCACCCTCTGGGAAGAAAAGCAATTCAATATGTTGTACATGTCTAGCTACACAAAACATTACCACAGTAGATATATTGTAAAAGACTAATTATAATTCCCTCCAACTCATCTCACCCCCCACCTGTTCCATTCCCTACTTGACCCTGTCCCTCTTCAAAACTATGTACTTCCAACCTTCCCTCTCCCCAAAAATCCCCTCCCATCCATCATCCCCCCTCTCATCCCTACAGTTAGCATGCAGGCCAGCAGCTGGAGCTGCCTCTGAAAACTACAAAATGGCGTGTCTCCTCAGTGGCTTCTAGCCCCCAGGGGAGGAAGCCGACGTGTTCCCCAAATACTGGTCCCAAAGTCCATAGGGCACTAACCTCTCACTTTGTCCTTGGCATGTCTATGTTGATAATTATGGAATCGCCACAGCTGCTTGTGTTCTGGGTCCCTCCAGCCGGCTGCTGGCCCTGCCGCCCTGGGGCTAAAACCACAACTCAGATGGACAGGGCCTGTGCTTGGCTCCCCACGCTCTGTGTGCTGCCAACTCCCAGAGTGCTGCACTGGTCCTTCCTCCAGGGCTGCTGGGCTGTCGTCAGAGGGTGGTTAGCTTCTCTGTGTCGTTCTGTGGGTGCTGGGGCTCTAGAAGTTGTTCAGAGTCCCCTTTTACATAGTTTGGAGGTGATCTGGGGGGAGAGTGGCTTGGATGCACTGTTTCTACTCCACCATCTTCCATGCTTTGATTCTTTTTGTCCCCAAAATAGGAGTGTAAAGTTTTGTTGCTCTATTTATTTTGCTTCCTTTGCCTGCTTATGTCCCCACTCAATCCCTTGATCCCTGGGCTTTTTGCCACAGTAGGACTCTGCCATCACACAAGGGAGCTTCGTCCCAAATGCTGGTGTTTTCTCAGCTGCTGAGGGTATTAGATGGGTGCCCTCTCTGAAGCCTCCACTCTGGCAAGGTGGTCACATACTACACAATTGCAACCCTAAACTTCAATCTAGATCTAAGCAGGTTAAAGCAAAAGTGATTACGCCTCAGAATGGTCACTTGGTCCCCCTATACTCTGCAGGCCAGGAGCTGAAGCTTCCACATGGGGTTGACTGTATGGCCAAGTGCCTCAATGTGTTCTTGCCCTTGGGGCAAAGGCTGATAGCACTCCCACCTACTGGATCCTAAAGTCCACACTGCACTGACCTCTCACTTTGTCCTTAACATCTATGTGTTGATAATTCTGGAAACCACCACAGCTACTGGTGATCTGAAGTTCCTCCAGCTGGTGGTTTGTCAGGCCTGCCCTGGGACTAAAACCTCCAGCTTGTGTGGGGTGAGGTTGGCTCCCAGAGTGCTGTTCTGTCTGATTCCTGCCGGCCTGGCGGGATGTCCTCATTGGGAGGTTAGCTTCTCCGTGTCATTTTGTGGATTCTGTAGCTCCCAAGTTTGTTCAGAGTCCCCTTTTACATGAATTTGGGGAGGTGGAACCCAGGGCCCTTTGGAAGTCCTGTTTGTACTCTGCCATCTTGACTCCCCTGCCCCCTTACCTGGACTATTGCAATAGTCTCCTAATCTATCTTCCTTCACCCAGGCTTTCCTTTCCGCAATCCATTCCTTACATAACTTCCAAAAACATAAT